>CM076736.1:662677-786702 GCA_038501795.1 Pseudopleuronectes americanus | reverse complement strand
TCAATTACTTTGCTACGGAGCAATTAAGCATCAGAGAAGAACGTGCCTTCACCCTAGATCTCATCCAGGAGCCTCTGCCACCCAGTGAACGGCTGCTCAGTCATGAGCTCGGCTGTAAAGCCTCCATTAAATGTTACGTTCTGTTCTGAGTTTTATGACAAATATACGGAGGAGATCAGAGCTTGTTTCCATTCATTCATTTAGCCAATTTCCTGTCATTCATTTAGGTCCGGCGTGAATAATGTCTCATAAATTACTGTCACATAAATGCCACATCAGTTTCCTCAGGACGTCGTTTTTCACATCATGAGTTTAGTGTTTAGTGAACACACTGTGAAAATGCTCCGGACGATGAGGGACATGCAACAAGAGGCTAGAGAGAAGGTACCCGGGTGTGACTGGAGTTCTGAGAGGATTTACATCTTCCACATGGCTCTGTGGTGCTTCACGTATATGTACGTATATTTTAATGATCTTCTTTAATCATTTCCTCTTTGTGCTCTGGTCATTTCTTCAGTTTATAGCGGAGGACTCTCCAGTTGTCAGTGCTGCACACAAACTGTCGTCCTGAATGAGCCCGTTTTCTTTACAGCCTTCACTTTATAATAAACTCCATTCAGGCAAAGTCCTTGTTATTAAAATCCACGTCGGTGCTGTGACGCCCGGGGCCTTTGACATTGAATCAGAAAAGCTTGATAAAAAGGTTTGATTCTCGATAACGAATCTCCGCCGTCGAGGTTATTTGGTTTGTCTTTGTCAGGAGCCGCCCTCCCTCGCTCGGTTGCTTATCTTCTGTCTTAGGAGACGAGAAGTTTTAATGAGTTGTATTATTGCCTGCTTCGAGGAGGAAACCCCCCACCCCCCCCCTCCTCCCGTGTGCAATCTCGCCTTTTAATATTTCAAATCCTCGTCACCTCGTGGAGAAGAAGGCTGAACGTGAATGAGCCACGTATCTGGAGGACTTCTGTGATTACCTCTTGAATCCGCTTGTGATCTCTGCCGACTTGTCCCATCATCAAAGCTCCTAGCGCAGGCATTGACTTTTAAATCGAAGTGTATATATAAACCCGGTTGTGTGTTTCTGGGGCTCGGGCAGGAACCAGCTTTCCACCTTCACCTTCAAAACCCCCCCTCTCTTCCTCCTCTTCCTCCTCGGCGCTGCTTTGCATTATTTTGAAGTTAAACAACGAGACACATGCGGTACATCACGGCGAGGGCGGCTGTTGTTAGTCGTGCTTCTTCGGAGGGATGTGTCAAGAAGGATATGGGTTCCAGCGCCTGTTAAAGAAGATCCTATTACATCACCAAGCCCCCCCCCCATCTCCAGGACCCTTTGTATTACACTGTTTATATTTGTCTCTCTGCAGCCCTGCCTCGCACATTATTCATACGTCAAAGGCCATTCCATCGCGGTGCATGTCCGTAAAGCCTCTGTATCTCAATTTCCCCCGTGGCACTGGTGTCCTATGCGGCTCAGACACCTTGCATCTTGGCTATAGGCTGTGGAGAGCGCCCCGCCCATGCACCGCTCGGCACCATTAGAAACCCAAGGGCACGGCTAACACGGCGCCGGGGCTCTATCGGCGACAGAGTCACAACAAAGCCCTTTTTTCTCTGTGAGGAATGAGACGACCGTGGAAGGTTGAAGGAACGAGAGGCGGGCGGGAGATTGAGGCCGAGCGAGCGAGGGAGGCAGTGAGAGAGAGAGAGAGAACACGTGGCCCACTGTGACAAACGTTCTCCCGACTTGTGATTTATTACGGTCCAGAGAACTGAGAGAGCAGCACCTCCAGAGCAGCTGTGGATAACACAGACGGCTTCTCCTAGAGGACGAGTCTCATTTCCCTGCTTTTAAATGTGATTGTCTTATGGATTCTGCAGCCGGAGGCCATGAGGGGGCGCGGGCGTGATTGCAGTTCAACACGGGTCACTGACTCCATTAAGCCCCGTGAGTCATGTTGGGGGGGAAAATAGCATCTCAGTGCCTCTTTGAAATAAGGAAGACGCTCACTTATGTAGGGTTGGAGTCCCAGCTCTATATTGCTCAGTCGGGCAGAGGAGTAAAACTGCTGAACCGCACAGTTTGGTCTCTCACTGTTTATTGAATAAGCTTTTTAATGGAGCACGGTGTCACAACGCTGCACCACTGGCATATAATTAAGAGGCGGCTTGTGTATTGTCTCTGTTTGTGCTTTATCTAAACTATATTTTGTGGCATTAGAATTCAAGTTTATCTGCCAAGGGAGTTGTGTGTTTTGTGTGTCGGTGATTTGATGCTCTATATGGAAGCTGTTTACTCGCAGCCCCTCGTCGATGGCTGGATACATTTAGTTTTGAGTTTTGCTTTTATTTGAAACACTTTTTAGCGAGGAGCAATTATTCAGTTTTTCAAAAGGAGTGAAAGCAATTAGTTTCTTAATAAAGTGCATCTCAGGTCCTCGAGGTCGTTTTTGGAGAAGTTTCAACAAAAGTGTTAAAACTTTTGAATCAAATATTTGAAATCAAAAGAGAAAAAGAAAAGTCACTATTCTGCCATCAAAACTATTTATTTATTTAATTCCCATTTAAATTTAATAACCTGGATGGAACAGAACCGGGGGAGAAAGTTATCTTTTATTCTCGCCAGTCACATTATGATTCCATTAATATCACATTCAGAACAGCTCGTGCAGTCGAGACACTCGTGTTGCTCTTTCTTCTCTTTGTTCTGAGCTTTGCTTTCTTGTAGCTGCTCAATTACTGCGTCATCGGGGACAAGACGTTCCCTCTTGACATTTAATTAAAGACGTGTTGGTCTCTGCTACATAAACATGCACATAGGCTGCGAATATGAAAACGTGGCTCGGAAAGAAGGAGATTCATTTAAGTCAGGCGAAGATACGATTTTAAGAGACAACTTTGAAGGAGAGGTGAACTTAATATTTCTGTTAAATACAAATATTTTCCTTAGAATTAGTTTCCCTGTGTGTAACCGGCTGCTGATGTTTAAAAAGTCTCTCGATTCACTATTTACAAGATCCAAATCTTTATAAAATAACTCATTCAATTATCAATTATTTACAATCACTGGATCTTTTTGTGTGATGATAATTTAAAAAGATCTTATATTCAGAGTGTTTTCTTAGGTTTATGAATAATAGTCAATTTCCTGTAACAGCTTGTTACATAAAATAAAACCCTGGTGACCTGATGTAAAGTTCAGCGAATGCAAAGTATATAAAGTTAAGTTAAAAACACCAAACTTTTCAACTCCGCAGTAGAACAATGAGGTGTCATATTTATAGAAAGTAGTTTGAGTAGGAATCCTCTCTGCCCACATCACTGTATGATAATCACACGACCTTAATGATGTTCGATGCCTGTTTCACAAATCGTTTCCACTCGGCCTCGGTCCTCAGCAGCTCCTGCTCAGAGGGAGAAAGGTTCATCGAGCGGGTGTGTGTGTGTTTTTCTCTCCTGGTTCCATCGTCTCGGTGAAAGGAGTCTGGGACGTGGAGCTGGATTCAGAGCTGTGTCCGTTAAGTGCTGCTGAAAATCTATTTCAACACTGTGAGGCTGTCGATGGCGTCTGCATCAGAGCAGGGACGTGTCCTCCCCGGCCTTTTAGCGCTGCCCTTAAATGTGTTTGCTGGGCTATGGGGGTATTTGGAAGGGTGCTATTACTCCAGGAGGTGCTGGTCCTTGAAGGAGCGATACGCAGTCAGCCTCTTCTCGGAGATCATGGGACACACTGCTGTGGCCACTTTGATTGCTTTGATATTTGTCTCTTCAGGGTTTTGGATGTGTGTCCCCTTCATTTTAGAGAAAGCTCTCCACACTCATGGAGTGTTTTTCATGAAAATACAGAATACAAAGCACCGACTTGAAGCGACACTGTGCAAAAAAAAGGTGAATGCCTGGAGGAGCCACATATGCAGTTTTTACAGCCTCAAAAACTAGAGATGTCATTTCTTGAAGCCTCCGACCGGCTTGTGCCTTCACGTCCTTGAGGCTCGGCGCTACCCTCCAGCCGACGTGCTACACGCTACCAGTATGCTAATAAGGCTGCAAAAACTCCTTCAGCCACCACAGACGCGCTCATCATCTCGGGGCTGCAGGGAACTCGGGCACGGCTGTGGAGTCTGGCTCTGTTGACATTTCACGGCCGAGTGGTGTGAAGCCTGATGAGTCACACCCGGCACAAAGTGCTGTGTGCCGGTGAGAGAGAGAGAGGAGAGAGACAGCATCCTGATGCAGCCGCTCTCTCTGTCAGGATGATGGTCCCGACCTGTATTTATTTAAGGGCCTCGCAAAGAGGATTCTCCAGGAGAGGTAGCAGGAGGGAGAGATGGTGGAGAAACAATTACATTTCCCCCCCCTGTATCTGGAAGCTGTGCCGGGGAAATAAGAGCGGAAAAAATTGAGGCAGCAGTCGCCCGACGCACCACCTGCTGGGAAACAGAGTCTCGGAGTGTGAATCTCAGACCTTTGGTCTTGGCTCAGTGTCTCCGCCGAGGTAATCACTTATCTCCCCTCGACCTCTCCCTTGAGGCCGTGTCACTCTCCTTCTGTGAGCAAGCTTCTTCCATCATACACAATATGAGATTTGTCGGATTCTGAATTTACGGTCCAGGGAACAGCTCCGCAGCCCACATGGAAACGGACACCTCCCAGTATTTAATCAAAACATGTCACTGGGTTTTGCAGCGCTGAACAACTTTTGGCTTTGAAACATCCCATTACACTCGCTCCCTATTCCACGCACTGAGGGCTCGCCGCATTGTGAGGTTTGATTTTGTGAATTAATGTAACACTGATAGATGGCTGTGGCCCGATGCAATGACAGGATATGTTCTAGAAGAGTGGAGCTGGTTGTAACTCAGAAAATATGTTTTTTTATTTCTTTCCAGATTCCATTTTCTTCACAAATGGTCGTGTTGGGACCCGTTTTGTGGATGGGGGGGTGTTTTTATTAATGTGGGTGCAGACGGCGAAAGCAAAACACAACAACACACTTTACTCGGTTTTAATAATCATATTTAACACACTGACGTTAGATGTTAATGGAGTTTTTTTTTGTTCCTGCTCAGTTTCAAACTTCCTCGCGTTTCGACAAGAGGTTTAATCAGAACCGCAGCAGATTTCCATGTAATGTGCTCGATCCCTCTCACACCCGGTGGTGCTCACAGGGATTTAACGCTTTACTTCTACCAACGTCTCAATTAAAAAAGGGGTTCGGCACCGAGCACTTCAGGAAACAACTGTTTGCTTTACGTAAACTGAAAAAGCCTCGCGCCGACTTTGCTTTGGTTTTTAAGCTTCTAAAATTAAAATGAAGGGGAAGAAGCAGAAACTGAAGTCGATCTGTGCAACTCGGTGCTTTCAGACCAGCAGCTCTTCTTTCTCCACCTCGTCCTCTAAATGTCAGATCAGAGGAATATCAGCTCATTTTCTACGTTTCCACTCAGTTTGGTTTTTCACTCCTACAAATGATCTCTGGCTTTTTAGGGCCTGTTTCTTAATAGCATGCAGATATAATATTCCCACCCTGAACGTGCTGGTTAATCGCAGAAGCATCTTTAACATTTGCAATATTGTCATCTCCATAATCACGTAATTACACAAGCTGCACCCGATGCCAAACGGATGCGTCTGTGTGTAGTATTTTCACATCATGCCGCGTATTGATTATGTTGAAGTTCTCATTAGACAGAAGCACTTCCAGTCCATCAGGCTTCTGGCGGCGGCTCGGCTCGGCTCTGGCACTGAAGTGACGAGGCAGGAGCGAGGGGGGGGGGCTCCATTCGTTCAGGCAGGTTGGCACTGTCACTCACTTAATTCCCGACTTTCCAGGAATGTGTATTTAAACAGAGCCGCCCTCTCCGGTGCATCCATCACCGTCGCCTCTCGTCCATCTGTCAACATCGGAGGCTTGAAGTTTGTACACGGCCACAATAAGGTGGTGATGTTGTGTTCTCGGCTGCCGCAGTGCGACCACATAGCATCCGTCATCAGCCAATGGGGCTTTGGGCCCAGAGTGCTTGTCATTAGTTGGGCGCTGATTGATTGGCTGTTGAGAAGTCGTTTGGGTTTCATACATCATCTCCTCGATGGTAAATACAGGCTGAGTTTGTCAAGGAGGGCGGTTAATGTGGTTCTGAGCCACGACGGGCTGGAGCTTGGTGGGCTATCGTTCTTTTTACACATTACAAAAGCAGAGCAGATATACGGGCCGTGGTGGCTTTATGTGCCGAGAAGCAAAAATGAAATGATTTCTTCAGGGGAGGAAAAAATACTTTTATTTGAAGAAGCAGAGAAAAGCCAGATTCTTCAAAAATATAATCCACAAATGGACTAAAAAGCAATTCAGACCTGTTGGTTTTGCCAGTGCAATACAAGATCCTTTTCAATGGGGTTTTCACAGCTATATCACAATGACTATAAGAATATCGGTCTCTACAGTTGGTCTCTCTCTCTCTCTCTCTGGGTCGTTTGAGCCGGACTGAAAAGTCCCAACAACTATTCAACAGATTGCTAAGAGGTTGTTAACAGACATTTACAGTCTAAAGTCTTTTATTTTGGTGATTCGCTCTGTCTTCCTCAAGCTGCACCTTAAGGTTGACATCTTTCTTTTTTTAATGAAACGTCCTGACAGCTATTGGATTGGATGTAATGCCGGGATTACCCCTGAGCCTAAATACAGCCTATAACATATAACCTACCTATGTCACTAGCATAGCTGTAGATTCTAAGTCGTGTTGACTCAGCAGGCGTGGGAGGGACTGGTCCCAGTACGCTCTCACTTTTTTCCTCAGGTAGAAAAGGTTGAGATGGGGAAGCTCTGTGCACCGACACAGGAGAGAAAGCTGTTTCTCCGAGGACTGGTGCAGAGAAATTGCCGACAAACCAGTTCAGTGCTCAGCCGGTCACACGGAGCAACAATGCCGGCGTCCAATCGGGACTCCAGGTTGACTTCCCACGGCTGCCACCTGGTTTTAATTAGCAGAGGCAGCACATTCAGTGTGGAACCTGCAAAGTAAAGAGTCCAACCGGAGACCCAGGTATTAATTAACATTAAGTACGACTCCGAGCGAATCCCGGCGAGTCGTTCCCTTCCTGTGTTTAACACAGATTGCTTAACGAGGGCGGCCTAATTGAACGAGGCCTTGAAGAGACGTTTGGTTCCCATCCTGAAATTCAGATAAAGTGTGAGGATTGCTCCAGAGCGGCTGCAGACCTGCCAATTATAATTCAGACTCCAGGGATGAGTTGTTCAAATAGTTTTATTTGGAAATATGAATTTGAACTTGGAGTGCTCTGAGTGGGAATATTAATCACAGTTCAGGCTCCTTTTTAAAGAACAACAGCTGGATTAAGCATGGGGTCATCTCAAAGTGTTTTTAGGTGAAGAGAAAGTCAAACCTCTCAATCGACCTTTATTCTTGTACTGAACACACATCATCAGATTCGATCTACGTGATACAGATGTGCAATCGAGCTCTTAAATGGAGCTCGGAGTCCAAAAACCTTAACTACCTGCGAGAGGAACGGTACTGAGACACTCGTCTGTTCTGTCCTGTGCTTCATCTCTTCATCTCTTCATCGTAATGTCCTCCTCTGTCGTAACGTTTACGATGAATCTGAAGCTGTTTGACGACCCGGAACAACCTCCAGCTTTCTCTCAGCATGATGGGACTGATGTGTCTCTTATGATCGTGACATTTTAATAAACAGACTGTGATAAATAACAGTTAGAAATAATATATAAACATTTTGTTTGGTACTGACATCTGTTTAGGGGATTGTTTAATAGTGATCACATCCGTAAGTTCTACTTTATCTACTTCATACCAAGTGCAGAATGTAAATAAAGGTGTGTACATAGCTTCTAGATGTGGAATTATTTGACCAATCTTAAAGTTTAATTACATTTTGTTCCTGAGATCCAGCTCCTACTGGGATCAGGATGATCTGGATCTGTTTGGAGTTAAGTCAAGTTGTCACAGTCTTTGAAAAAGTTGATTTTAAACTGATTGAAACTGAAATCAGATCCGATTAACTCTGAAAAACTGGGGCCTGAGATTTAAAAAAAATTGAATATTGATTGAACTTTATTAAAAGCTCCACTTTATTGCAAACGACTCGTCCCCTGCACGGATCACGACTTCACACAGCCACTCAAGCCTTAAACTTAATTTCCAACATTGTCGTTATTGACTCTCGGTGTTATTACAACTGCTGCTCCTGTATGAGGACAATTTGTGATCCTGTTACTGTACAATCAGGCCACTTAGTGTTTCAGCATCAATGCATCGCTGCAGCAGAGCTCTGGACTTTCCTTTATTATTATAACAGCGGGAAAGTTATGTCATGCAGAATTCATATTCTGCAGGAACACACGGGAGAAGAAAAGACGTTTAAACCTTTGCTGCTTTACTTTCTGTTTGCCAGCAGCTAGAAGTGAAGTGGTTTTATGTTGTAATTAATACAAATAATTGATACTGGTGGTTTTTGAATGTCCTTCTGGTCGCACATTAACTTATATTCCTCATTACTGCAACATTAGAAATGCAGATCTCAACTTGCATTTTTTTGTTATCCTTTAACACACAGGCTCATTCTTGCTGTGTGTGTGCGTACGTGTGTGTTAGTGTGTGTGTGTTTGTGCGTAAAGCGCCTGTGGAATATTGAATGTGGCTCACGCAGATTCCCGCGTCAAACGTGTAAAGAAGAGATCTCTCTCTCTCTCTCTCTCTCTCTCTCTCTCTCTCTCTCTCTCTCTCTCTCTCTCTCTCTCTCTCTCCCCCTCTCTCTCTCTCCCTTTCCCCCCCTCCCTCTCTCTTAGCTGTCTCCTCCTCTTTCGCTTGCACTGAGGTTCTTGTTATTTCTCACCTTGGCCGCTGCACACGCAGCCGTGAATACACCGTCCACCTCTGGGGTTTATTTTTTGTGCTCCTGTTACCGGCTCCGTGCCTCCTCCTCCTGCACCTCCTCCTCCACCTCCTCCACCTCCTCCTCCTCCTCCTCCTCAGCCGCTGTCGCTGCACCGGTGGATCCTCCAGCGTTTGCACATCTGTTTTCCTCCTTCTCCTCTTCTTCCTCCTCTTCTTCCTCCCGCCGGGGAAACAGCAGGAATCATGACCACGGCGAAGGAAGGCAACGCGCCGTCGAAAACGGTCCAGCAGCAGGAACAGGTACCGATGAGCGTCACTCGTGCCCTCGCTTCTTAATACCGACATGAACCGGTGCCGCCCCGCTGTGATTGGCCAACACGGAGTTTTATCATCGCGTGCATGGGTGGTCAAAATTAAAAAGCATAATTAGACGTTTGCACCCGGGGGTCATTGGGAAGTGGTGGCTGACGAAGAGGGGGATGCAGCCTCCTGCTCCGTCATCTTCATCATCATCTTCATCATCATCTTCATCATTATTGTTATTATTCAATCCAGGGACTTTAGGCACAGGCGACGCGCAGCTCGTGTTTTCCAGTGCGCGTCACCTCGCAGCCGCAGGACACGCGGATCAGCCCAACTTGAGCTGGAATGAGAGCGTGCGTCTGAAGGGGATGTGCAAGTGCGAATGATGCTGCGTGTCAGCTGTTTGATTCCCCGTTGAAGACCACCGTGTCACGCCGCTGACCCCCCCTCCGGAGCCCCGGTGTGAACAGCCCTG
The DNA here is from genome assembly GCA_038501795.1 of Pseudopleuronectes americanus. Taxonomy (NCBI): domain Eukaryota; kingdom Metazoa; phylum Chordata; class Actinopteri; order Pleuronectiformes; family Pleuronectidae; genus Pseudopleuronectes; species Pseudopleuronectes americanus. The sequence continues at coordinate 777,051 of CM076736.1, read as the reverse complement.
TTGCGTCGTGGCGCGGTGCAGCCGTGTTGTTCTCCTGTTGCCTCCGTCACCTGATGATGGAGCATCCACAGAGGAACACACTCACCTGAATAACACAGGGAACAATGGCTGTTTGTTTGTGGACTATCAATATTTCATGTTCTGAGGTTGGCTGGGTGTGGGGGGGTGGGGGGGAAGAGACCCCATTTTCCATTGTGCTTTGTGTATGTCAGGGGTTGACAAATCACACACAGCCTCCTGTGGTAACTGTGAACAAAAAGCATTTAATAAGTTTGTGAACGAAGAGGAATAAATACAACTTGAAACATGTTCATACTATTGTTACTGAACGAGCACCAATCCCCCCCCTCCCCCCTAGCGTAGAATATAATGACAAAACTAATATTTATTTTTCAGACCCTGAATTTAACCAGACAAGCAATTTACAGTTTTAGCGTCTGTCTGTGCCCGGCTCTGTGTCTGTGCCCGGCTCTGTGTCTGTGCCCGGCTCTGTGTCTGTGCCTGGCTCCATGTCTGTGCTGCAGGTGTCTCCAGATGACAGAGAAGGTGAAAGGTTGTCTTGGCATCATTCTGCCAAACAGACAATAATTCATCCTGCTGTGATTTTAGCTGTGTGCTGCCAGTCGCACCCTCAGAAGCAGGCGAAGGTCTGCTGGTTGAGCCTTGCATGTATTCTGGATGGACTCTGAAGTGACAAGATTGTGGTAAAACTATAAATAAATGGAGGAAACGATAACATAATACTGCTTTCCAGTTTTCAAATGTAAGAATCTTCACCTTGTTGTTTGGGGCATATGAATATAAAGGAAGGTCTTTGGGTTTAAGAATGATAATTGGACAAAACTGGATTCATGCGGATTCTTTCACAAGACTTGAAATGCTATTTTTGTAAGAATAACAATGTTAAACCAGAAATACTAACAAATAAAATCAACCTTGATTTAATCAGCTAATCAAATAATCGACTTATCCTTTCTAATCCTTTTCCTACAGCACTAATCTTTCACAATTTTGGCTCTTGCCTATTAGCCCATACGGTACTGGCTGCTTTAGGTGTTTGTAATCAGTATTAAATCACTTTATTTTGTTTATTTATAGCAACCATTGTCCTTAACACCTGCAGAAATGAATCCTTGTGATAATTATTGACACGATTAGAGAAGTGTTGATGCTGAAACTCCTGTAAATAGCAAATGGAGGCAGTCAGTGGATTTTCCTGAAGCGTGACGCTCCAGCAAAGTGAGAAATTGCTTCAAGCGTATTAGGTTGTAAAATCGGCAATGTTACATATAGGCATGCATGCCTGCACAGGGGCACACACACACACATCTGGTGTTTGCCTACCAGACACACACACACACACACACACACACACAAACAAACAGGTTGTGATTACACCAGGGCCTGCTGTGGCCTCCTGATTGATGGCCTGCGAGCACGTCTCGTGGTCCGGGGACAGAGGACGGAGATAGAGGGCAGCTCACTGGAGATAGCACCAGCTCTCCAGTAATCAGCTAGTCACAATCCACAGAGAGGATCACACCACTGACCCTCATTACTGCAACAGGGTGGAGGTGCCCGGTGGAGGGAGAGGTTAAATTGGGGTTTTAGGGGCAGTAATGCATTTACACAGGAGAGACACGTTTGACTAATGTGAAGCTAAAGTATTGCTTTTTGTAGTCGGAGAGGAGTCAAGTTCGGTTAATTACAAAAGACAGTGCTGCAGGAGTGACATCACCGGGAACAAGATAGTTAAACAAATTAAATTCTGCGCCTGGATTCTTCACGCACAAAAAAATGACAAATTAAAAATTGAACAGCAGCAATAGAGTCCAGACTCTGCCCCAGGTTTTTTTTTAAAACGTGCTTTTTGGCAACTTAATCATCAGCTGCCTGTTAGACGCAGTTGAGTCCTTATCCCATCTGTCTGTTACTCCTCTCTGCCAGTTGGAGTCCAGTGCAGCTTTAAAGCAGGATCCCAGCACCAGGCATTTAATGGGGCCTCCACCATCCATCCAGCCTCCATCCTCAGCCTTTTACTACTTTCACTCTTTCTGTGACAAACTTGGGAAACCTTAGTGGAGGACTATACACTTAGAGAGCCGAGCTATACAGCAAAGGTCTTCTCCGGTAAAGTTGAATTTGCAGCATTTTGAATTAAAGGGTTGATTTAAATCCAGAATGTCAGATATGCAGGCAGCTTGAGGAACAGCCGAGCGGAGCAGCCTGTGGGCGCTGCCGAGTAGAACAGACACACAGGAGCCAAAGAAGGAAGTGACTAATTGGCAAACTATCGCATTGGGTGTTACACATTTGTTCAGGCGCTATTTATTTATACACTTGTCACGATATGCGCTCGGTAATGTGAGTGTGTTTAATGTCGTATTCATTTTAAAGTAACATTTCCCCAGGACGTCTTCTTGTCAAATATTGATTAAAAGTTGTTTATTTGAAACGGGGCCTGTCTGCAGGGAGCTGATAAATTTGAGCGTAAGAAAATGCGAATCGGCGAAAACATGAAAGTCAAAACCAAAAATATCGACGTCAGGAAAAAAAAGTTTGAGGAGAACTCGCTGCTTTAAGACGATGATGAGTCTTTATTGAAGAATTCATGATACTTTCAACAGAACATTTTCTCTGGCAGATCTTTCTCTATTCAGTTTTATAATTTTTTTTTGCGCTTACAGAAAACAAAGGGTGGTTTTAATGAGCCCTGTTTGGTTGGATCCACCTCGCTGTGGAGGGGCTGCTGCCTCAGTGGCCCTCTGATGAATAGCTCCAGTGATAAGTGCTTAGACAGATGTTCATTGACTTAGCACGTTGCACACACACACACACACACACACACCACCGAGGAATCATCTGCACGGCACCTGCTTTGGCTTTTGTGTTCCTGCTTGAACTTATCTGTGCCAGGCAGCAGTGCAGCAGAGATGTTGTGTAGCTCCTTTTTCAACCAGCGCTTGGATCTGTGCACGTTAACAAAGAGCGTCGGCCAATGAGTCATGGGCTGCGACTCTGTTGGCTCCTATAGAATCTATATGTCAGGAGTGAATTCACTTTCATGTCTAAGATATTCAGTCTTTTTCTCTTTGTAGCCGGCAATGGAAATATAACACGTGTGCTTGTTTGTTATGCTAATTGTTAACGTAATATTTGTGAGATTCCATTCCAGGCAAAATGCTAAAAATGAAACATGCAAAAAAAAAGGCAGTTTTGTCGTATTTACATTCTGATATATACTTCTTTATGATCTTTACTGTATGAATTTCAAACATCATAATTGCGCCTCCTAGATGAGTCATAGAGATTATTGTGTTGCTCACACACACAGACGTCCCCTCTGTTATTAATCAGTGGCCATCACATCGTGGGTCATGAACCGTCATCACAGACGCTGAAGCTATTTCTGCTTCTTTCCCTTCTCTTTCCACTGTAGCTTCTTCTTAATGAAAGAAATGAACAATATGGTTTGAAAAATGGATCTGAAAACAGCAAAGAGTGATGAGATGATTCACTTTCTGGAATGCAAATAGATAATAGGGCAATTCTTCCTGTTTGCCGAGTGCCCTTGACTGATAAGAGGGAATGAAAGATGGATCCAGAGGAGAATTGGATGCCTCTAATGTTTGTGTCATAGTTCATCTTAAGGGCAATTATGAACAATTGAGTCGTGGTGTGTGGGTCTGAAGTGGAGATTAGACGCCTGATTGCCAGGCGGCGATTCATCATGATTGTTGCCATGATTTAAATGTTCTTTTGCTGACGTGGTTTATTACGCTGGAGATCGACGGCTCCTTTAATACAGCAATAAATATTCAGTGTTTGGAGCAACGGTCAAATTCAAATGTCATGACAACCCTCCGTGTCACTAATAGACGGTAGACGTCAGGTGTGTGTGTCTGCAGGAGTGTGTGTGTGTGTGTGTAAACACCCGAGGAGTTTCTGCACCGTGTGTAAATTACTCATTTAGGAAAAGGTCAACATTTTAGCTGTCAGGTGTTTTAAAATAAGTTTTTCTTCCTGCGTTGTTTTTTAATTGTGTCTCTAAGCGATGGAAGTCAGCGCAGAAGGGGATTCATTTAACACTTCACTTCTTTTTCTTCTCTCCGTTGTTTTAAGACAAATTGTGTTGTGTCATGAGAAGTCAAGTGTGTTTAGAATAATTTATTTCTAGAGTCAGATTTTACCAGTTTGTGTGGTTGCAGGTCCTGGTCAGATTAATCATGCTTCATGCTGTCAGGGGGTTTATCAGCCGATGTGTGTCCATGTGTCCTTGTGTGTCGCTTCCGTGTGTAAGCTCATACATCTTTGTATTCTCGTCTACGTTTGCGTGTTTATCCGCGCCCGCCTCAGCCCGACCGAGCTGTGTTTCCTGGCCCTTATCAGCCCGCTGTAATGAGGGGCCCGGAGCCGTGGAGCAGGAAGACGATCAGGAGCCGCCATGTTCCACCGAGCCTCTAATTGAAACGTTGAGAGTTGCCAGGTTCACCGCCGCGCAGGTCCCGCTGTCGCTCGGCGCCACCTCCGCATCGGTGACAAACATTCAGAGGAGCGAGTGCTAGTCACGAACGATAAGCAGGTAATTGCCTGTAGGCCCCGGATACGAATTAGGAGGAGCTGGTGCTGCAGCTTCATTGGACATGCTGCCAGCGGTTGTTTGTGCCAGTGATGGGAGGGGGGGGAGGGGGAGGGGAGTGTGACAGCAACCAACTTGATACACACACTCTGCAGTGAGAATGTCATCAGCTTAGTCTTATTTAACCTCTGGATTCAGACTCTCTCCTTCACATTTCCATAGAGATGCAAGTTTCTCTTTAGAAATTGGTGTAAATAGACAGAATGGTTTCCCCTGTGCTTCCTGATGAGACCTGAACGTCCTGATGAGACCACACACAGAGACACTTAGTCGCCTGCAGGAGGTTAAAAGCTGGATGAATGCAAAGGAAGGAAGACACGGCCCAGTCGTCCAACACGCTGTTTATCCCCTCAAACCTTTAGTGTTATTGTTACGGCTGCAATGAGTCTCTGCACAGAATACTGATGGTGCTACAAATTGACCAACTCGAGGATTTTAATACGACAGCTCGTCACATTATGGTGATGGGGCCGTGAAAGCAGGCAGCCGACTGCAATATCATCTTTCCCTACTTGAAACGCTCGCGTCCCTGTCGTCCGTCTGTCAGTCGTGTTGTCAGTCGTGTTGTCAGTGCCGGCCTGTGTTGCCTATCAGCTGGCTCGCTTCCCACTCCTGCTTCCTCCAGCTATAAAAAAACAGTCTGGGTGGAAGGAAATTGGTTCCGAGGCGACAGAGTCAACCCCCGCTGCTGATTTTCCACGCTCAAAATATTGGCAGCCATTACATGTGTCCTCAGTGGTGTTTAGTGCCAGTGCCCTGAAATACTGACTTTCATCATGACATGTGCTGGGTGTACTCCAAATGCCCAGTGGTCGCCTGGTTTCTATGGAGATGTTGTAGCTAAGTGTGTTGCTTTGTAGAATGACAACACACACACACACATGCACATACACAGATTAAAAGAGACAAAGTGAGACGGGGGGGGGGAAATAACATTGGTCATTAATTGTGTCACCATTTCATTTATGTTTTTCCATCGTTAACCACCCGCTGGAAATTGTATCAAATGCTCTGTGAATGTGTATTTTATTCTGGCAAATGATCGCAGCCCTGAGATCAGAGAGTTCCAGTGAGTGAGCGTCAGACTTTGTTCAAACCTCCATCACCACAGGAAGCTCCATCAGGGCTTTGAATGTAGATGCTGCTCTGCTGATATTTAAATGTAGGCTAACTGGCACTTTGCAGGATTTTTACCTGAAGCTGCGATTCATATCCTGAGGTTGTGTGAACTGTGTTGTTCCAGAAAGTTTGTACCTCAGAGCAGGTGGTGGTGGTGGTGGTGGGTGGTGGTGGTGGTGGTGGTGGTTCCAGGAGCTTCAGACATCATTGCATTTACAAGCAGTGATGACACAGGCCGGTGAACAGCACCACTCCATCGGGACAGACTGGACTCTGCAGTGTGGTGGACAACAAGTGAACATCATTTATGTGTGGAGCAGAAGACAAAGTTTACATTTGTCCCCTGTCGAGTAATTCCCTGACACAACGCGTTGTTCATTTGCATCATGCGACCAAGTGGAAATACACATTGGCAGTTACACAGCGTGATCAAATCCATCACGTCCACACAGTCCCTGGGTTTTCACTCTTTACTCTGGTCATAATTAAAACTTTAATTAGACATTTGTTCAATCCCTGAACTCCTCTGAGACTTCAGTAATTATTAATTGAATAGATTGGACATTTTCTATGATGTTCTCTAATTCTGTATTAATCACTGTCTGGGATGTGGAGGAAAACATTGTCTCGTTCAGTTTTATAGAATAATATCCCTCCACAAATATCACCCAGCTGTTGATGCTTGGGTAAGAAAAACAGGGTCACGGTGCTTTGTCGTACTCTTTGTCAAACTAACACACACACACAGAGCTATTCAGTTTGCACAGATAACCTGAGGTTCGGTAGTTTGGTTTAGATTGTGTGAACTTTGGCTTAATGTCATGTTTGTGTTGAATAAGCTTGAGGCTATGTTTGTGTTTGTGGCAGTTTAAAGGGAAACGTAACCCAGTAAAAGTCGGGTCAGTGGTTTAATGCTGCAGTGATGTTGATTCCAGTGTTTCAGTGCACATAATAAAACACAACACACTGCTGACCACCACCGAAATGATTTTTTTGGGGGAAATTAGCAAAGAATCGCAATTTCAGTTTGTACGAGCATCAGGTTACAAATAAGTTGAAATCAGCTCAATTTCAAGTTTTTACTTGAGTCAATTAAAGTCCGAATTAAGTTTATAAAGTCTATAGATGAATTTGTTAAATCCCAGTTGGGTTTTCAGTCCAATTTATTTGAAGTAGTGATCGATAGATATATTTGGTTTGTCCCGAGGGAAATTTCTGTATTTTATCGGTATCAGCAAACTGAAAACACAGTTTGCCGTGTAGTGGGATTATTCTTTAATTTTGTTCATGTTCTGTCGGTAACATAGCAACATGGGGACACACACTCTAGCGAGAGCAAACATTTTGGCTTTAATTAGTGAACCACATCTTAGAGCTTCGATGATGTCGGTTTTTTTTTGCCAACTGGGGACAAAGAACATGTTGAAAATCAATGTCATCGCACTGGGAAGGTTTCTGCTCGGCGGCAGCAGAATGCATTAGAGAGCATTAGTGCATTAAGACCATTGAACTGGAGCTTTTTCCCCCGCGTGTTCAAACTGATGCACAAACAGGCCCTGCCAACGATTTTCAACCAGGCTGCATCACGCTCACCACACCTGCACTCAGGGCCAATTAGAGAAGCTGAAAAGGATGACAGGCGGTTTGAAGGTTCTGGAGAACTGGACTCTGAAAGTCTCACCAGAGATTCATAACAGGGGTTTCAAATGAGAGAGGAAAAGTGGTCTCCCATGTCAAAGTTCTGTTTTTACATCCATCCATCCATTCATACTTTTTAATTAATCAATTAAGCACCAACCAATAATACAAATAGAGAGTAGAACCAGTATTTCTTTATCTCTACTTTAATAACTGACTTCACATTGGCTCACAGTTCTCACCAACCTCTCTCTCTCTCTCTCTCCTCTCTCTCTCCTCTCTCTCTCTCTCTCTCTCTCTCTCTCTCTCTCTCTCTCTCTCTCTCTCTCCTCTCTCTCTCTCTCTCGCTCTCTCTCAGTGGCAGTGAGCTGCAGCCACAAACACTCACCGAGCTGAACTGCAGCCTGAGAAAGTTTCCTCTGTGAACCTTTCTCACTCTCTGTCGACTGTGTGCAGATCACACTGGGGATGAACCCACAGAGAACCAGTGCTGCATGTTAATGGGGCTTCGCTTATTTCCGTCGTGGTGAAGAAAACGACGGACGCACAAATAAAACCTCTCGTATTTTTCGAGGTTGTCGAGAAACAAACATTTTACTGCAGCTCGAGGAAACACACGGCAGAGAGAACATGGATTTCTGAGATAATTTGGTGAATCAATGCAGGAGCCTCCACATGTCAAACGTCATCAAATTCCCATTAACCCTTAAAGTCCACCTTCTGTTCTCATTTGATATTAGTTCAGTGAGCAAGACTCTCTCCGTCCGAACCACACACTTCAGAACAGGGTCAGTGCTTTACTGCCCGGGGATCCTTATTGGAATAATCACGTCTGAGACACCCCAGCAGGTGCCTGAATAAACCCTCTAATAGAGCAATTATTCTCAAACAAAAGGTCACCTCAGGCGTGACAACAGGCCCGGAAATCAATAAAGCTCCCAATTACCACCGGAGCATCGGGCCTACATTCGGTCTCCGGCCGCCAGCAATCCAGAGGAAGATCAGATTTCCAGGCAAACTCATTCCATGAGTACGTCTTTGAGATTGAGTTACCAAATTTAACTCCCGAAGTCCTTTGTCCGCTTTATTAATGCATAAATGATTCGGGGCCATTCTCAAGTGGTTTACCTGATAACAGACCCTCCTCATGTCAAACATCCCACTTCCTCTTCCTCAGCAGGAATACTAAAGCCTCTCTCAGTAGCCAATGGTTCTGATAAGAGTTGTTTCTTGTTTCAGCAAAGAATCCTTGAGTTAAAACTTGAAATCGATGTTGAGAGTGGATGATTGGCTGTTGGCTGGTGCCCGGCAGCACTTGGAAAACATTATTTGCATGTGTTTGGGAAACAGAAGAACTCACAGGCAACATTATTTCATTTCCCCCTCAGGGACTTTGTTCGCTGTCATTTCCAGGGACACGATGACACCTCAGGTTCCCATTTGATCACGTGTTATTCCTCCGTGAGTGTCTCTGAATAGACACAACCTCCCGAGAGTGGACGAGCTGCGTCCCCTCAGCTGCCGTAATGTTCTCCCGCCTCCTCCCTCCCTCCATCACCCCTCCCCCCTCACCCCCTGCTGCAGAGACAACATTGATTTTGAGAGAATGGTCTGTGGGCCGGCTGCTTGAACAAGCTATTAGAGCGCAGTACAAACCTTTTTCTCTCAAGGTCATCGCCAAACTAAATTTGTTCTGGACTAAATCAGAAGTGCTGCGCTCGCTCCGAGGGGCGAGAGAGAGAGAGAAACCAGCACATCTGCAGGCAGAAGGTTCTCTCTCCTCATCTTGATGTCTAAAACCACGGGAGGGGGGGGGGATTTCAGTGTCATGGGACACAGGTTGTATACAGAGAAAACAACTTTACTCTTTCAGATACACCCAACCCAAGGTAAACATGTTTTTCATATTTTTGCTCTGCCCCTGTCATGGTGCTCAGTCAGTATTCAGGGATGAAATGATTCGATAGTTATCGACTCGCTCGCTGCACAAGTGACCTAACTTTTCTACTCAGGATTTTGTGTGAGGCTTGTGAACTTGTCTGCATGAAGGTCGACCAGTGCACTGTCGATACGTGACGTAACACACCCACACACAAACAAACACAATCACATACACAGGCACACACACAGACACACACACACACACACATAGACACACACACACAGACACAAACACAAACACACGACAGACACACAGTCTGACTCGAGTGGAGTCAGTATACCAACAATTTCACCAAAAGCAGAAAGTAACATTCTGACTTTTGTGTTTATCAGACTCAGGCTAATTAAAGAAAAGGTTAATTACACCTGAATGTCACAACCTGCGAGTTTCCACATCAATTTATCTTTGTTCTTTATTGAACCACAGAAACTTACTCAGAATATGAGGGTTTGAATCAACACGCAAACTCATATATGCTGCTTTTAATAAAGCTGCATCGTTTTTGAATTAAATCTCTTACGTGAATGTAAAGGAGAGAAGGCCAATGGAAACTAATTAACCCGTTAAATGAAACTAAACGACCGCAGCGTTTCTCTTTCTTCTTCTGGTGTTAGACTCTTTCACGGTGTGAGCTGACCTCCGCTTCCATCTCCACCTTCAGATTCTTATTTTTCTCGATGCACCTGCAGAGGCCGATGCTCAGATTTCTCCTCTCTGACGCTCTCACAGGAGGAGACACACCGTCGACCTTTCTTTTCACTGTAGTTTGACAGGAGAGCAAACTGCTCCCTGCTTGTCAGAGAGGAGAGCACTTTCTCTGGGCTATTTCCAGGTGTAGGCAGAAAGGTAGTGGGGGAAGGGAAAAGTGGAAGCCAGTGAATGCATGTTTTTCCTTAATGAAAAATCAATCGAGCTTCGGTTGTTTCTTCCCACATTTCCTCGTGATTTCAAATGTTGAGAAAAATGCTGAATCACTATAAAACACTTTAGTTGTGGGGGTTTAATGGAACTTTTATTTGTGTGTGTTTGTGTAACTCGATTCTCTGCAGATATGAATTGTAAAGACAATTGAAAGTGATGCTGAGCCTTAGACCCACATGCATGTGTATATGTGACACAACCCCCATCTGGTCAAGTCGACGGCTTCACTGACATTTCTCTCACGTCAGGGCTCATTAGCCGTGGCCCCCTGGAGCATGTTGGCAACAGCCCGGCCACCTCCTCCTCCTCCTCCTCCTCCTCCTCCTCCTCCTCCTCCTCCTCCTCCTCCTCCTCCTCCTCCTCCTCCTCCTCCCCTTCCTCTGTCTGGAGTCGCACCGACCGCTTTGACGCACCTGAGGATTTGTTCAGGATCAGCGAGCGGCTCATTGGACTTCTTCACTGGGGGCTGGTTCGAGGAGAATCATCCTTATTCAGATGCGTTCTCCTTGCCAGTAATTGTGAAACTGAGGTGGCCGGCTCAAATTGAAATGTCAAGCTTTGAATCTGGAAGAGAGGCTGTATTGATGGTGGGGGGGGGGCTGAGTGATTTATGACGGGCGATGATAATTATGACTGCTTGTAATTATCATCGCTGGTATGATGGGGTAGGTGTGAGGATGCAACAAGCAAAGCCACTGGTCTTTTGACTGAATATCCATCAGCTTCATATGTGTGTTCCTTAGCAGAGTTACACAACAACTCGTTTCTTTAAGAGAGGGAAAGAGAAGGAGCACTAAGGTAGAGCTCTTTAAATGTCGGTTTGGATCAGAGGCTCGATGCAGGAATTTGTATTCTCTCCAACATTGTGAGAATGGAAATGTTTCAACATTTGAATAATTCATGGATTCCTGATGATGGTGCAGATCCAAATAAACACCTGGGTCTGTTGAATTTAAATGTGGGATGAGCTCTACATCTCATATGATAATTCCTTATTAGTCTCACTATGTGGAAATTTACTTTTATTATCATTATACCGTGCTCAGATCATATTTTCTGACTCTTTACTGCACAGATTGTTACTATACTATTGTTTAAATTTGCATATAACTACATTGATAAAGTTTACACTACATGAGAATCCAGACCTGGTGAATTTAAATGTGGTTTCATTAAGGACCTCGGCAGAGGAATGTTCTAGTTTCAATATGCAAACCCCAGAGCCGATGTAAATCAGAATTATGTATCCTTACTTAAAACTTTCACAGGAAACTTTCCCTGCACATTATTTCCCTCCTTAACCTCCACATTTTTTCAAAAATTCATGTGCACCTTTGTTAAATAGCTTCCCCCGTGAGTGAAAATCAACCCTGGAATCCAAACTGTCGACTCTGAGAAGCAGGAATCTACATGTTGCTCTGCGAGTGTTCAAGGCTGCAGCGGGTTTGTGTTTCATACTTTCATAGAGATATTGTTCTCATAAAAACATGTTGTTTTTTTCACTGGTGCAGAGGATGGCTTATCAGAGAAAGGGACAGCTTAAGAATGTTGTAAGTTGCAGGGGAAAATAAACTTTTATTCTTTGTGGTAGCAGTAAGAGTTCTGCTAGTTATATTCTCATCTTCCCCTCCCCCCCCCGGTCGGTCAAGTTCATGCCCTGAGAACCGGGATGAGCGGTCTACCTTCAAACAGCATGAGTCCTGAGAGTGAGAGAAGAAGCATCTGTGAAACCTCTGCAGGCTCAGAGGCAGCAGACACATCCCGCTTTTATTACTGTGTCTGTTTTCCACATTGTAGTTTTTCAGATTTTTGGTTTATTCAGAAGAACCTGGAGATTTAACGCTGGGATACAGAAGCAGAGAAAGTGTGTTTAACCCAAACAAACACTTCCGAAGTGGAAAAAACAGTAATTGACTTAAAAGGGAAAGTGTTTCTAGATTAAAAGCAATTTAAGTTTCTTTCTACAAAGCAGTTTTCATTGTTAGCAACAGTTAAACACTATTCCCACACATCCTATTGTCTACATGTGCACCAGGGATCCACAGGAACAATGTATTTAATCCAGCATCTCTGTCACTGTCACTTTATCTCACTGATGGCAGCCGCTTGTTTACTGTTCACTCGTCTACACCCGTATCAGCGCTGGATTTACCTGCTGCCAATGCAAACCAAACATTTCCCCCTGCACATTAAAACCTTGTGAAACACAACAGGGGCTGGAGCAGTCTCAGGAAACCCAGCGGATTTGTCGCTCCATCGAAAATATGTCCACAAAAATGTAGATGCGGCAGCTCGATATGTGGGCACGCAGCTTGGTTCTGACATTTCTGAATCTCCAACGATGTAACTGGCAGGATTGAGCAGTTTAGGGCTGAAGCTCATATTTCAATAGGTCAAACTGCAAAATATATAGTCATGCAGAGATATTTTAATACGCACCGTTTGCACATTGCACTGAGCGCAGCAACAAACCTTGGATACATCTCTCAGCAACAGGCCACTTGTCACATGTATCTGTGAAATTCATCCACCAGGAGACGGACCCGCAAACAGATCGATCTCCATGGAGACGTGAATCAAACAAACAGTACAAAAAGGTGAATTCAAATCTCTTCTTAGGACTCACAGCTTTGGGAATTTTTCTTTCCTCCAAAACAAACATAATTCAGATCAACAGGAAGACAGTTTCTGACCTGGTTGAATTTCTGACCGGTGTCTTGGCAGCGCTCTCACACCCAGCGCCCCCTGCAGGTCGGCGGTGATGACCCGTTAATGAGGAGCCTCTTCAGTAGCGTAAAAGGGAACACATATGTTTTATAATGTGCTTCCAGACAGCATTAGACGCCCTCTGGCAGCCCGAGCCGGGTCGTGTCTCATCTCGGGGACGTCGGTGCAGAACCGTGTGAATGACTCAAACACACAGGGACAGATTAGCTCAGCACAAAGAGGCCGAGTGGAGATTTTATAGACTAACGGCTCTAATGTAATGTAATGTAATGTATTCTGCACGAGGCTGCACTCACAGCTCAGTAACCAGGTAGAACCTCACAGTGGAAAAACACATTCTGCATTTTCCCTTCATTTAAAGTTAATTTCACTACACGTTTGCTTCAAGCTGCATCTAATAAGAGCTCCTGTGATATGCGGCCATGAGTGGAAGAGCGTGTTGAGCACGAGTGCCGGCCACTTACCAAACAAATACAGTCCTTATAATCCAGTTCAATTATTCAGGAGCCTCTCTGACAGGCGAAGCACGTTCTGCCATTTGCTGCTTAATAGCGGGAACGCTCGGGTCACGGCGGCGGCAACAGGTGGTGGGATGGAGGGGAGGCGTTGCCAGGGTGACGCAAGGAGAGGCCGCGAAAACAAGGTAGAGTGATGGGAGGAGGAAATGGCCACATGTGCATCCACCAGAGAGATGTGAATATCCTGATTTTGTCCCGGGTTAAACCAGGTGATAAAAGAAAAAGGCTTCTCCTAAATTCCAGACATTTCTCATCATATGAGCTCTTCAGCCCGACGTTAGACCGGTGATGAGAGGCTGGAAAGTCTATTCCCTTTCCCCTTGATTGTTCATATTTTGTCAGGGAAGGCGTTAACATACCAGCAGTCCAGGATGCATTAGCCTGTGTAAACATCAACATGAGCAGCAGCCTCTGTTTATTAGACCCCTGCGCCTGGAAGCAGTGGGTTTGTGGGACATTTCATTGCCGCGCGTGCATATTGTTTTTCCACGGCGGCAATTTATTTCGCTGGAGTGGCACCACAAGTGTGCGTTATGGAATGAAGGCTGATAGATAAGAACAATGGGACAGATAGTTTTCAATTCTTAATGTTGCCGGGAGACGCAGTGGCGCCCGGGGCCGCGGTGAATACCAATCACTCCTGAGAGCGGGGCCGAGTGGAATCTTCCCACCTGACTTTGCTCTCGTCCTCCCTCCCTCTGGTTTCTCTGTTTTCTTTCCCCCGATCTTCCTTCAAACGGGTTCTCACACGACCTTTCGGTGTTCGCAGCTGGAGTCAAACCAGTTTACGATCTCACCTGAAGTCTAAGCATCTCACAGTAACCTGTCCGGTCACCTGGGCTGTGAACGCAGAGACGTTTCAGTCGCCTGAACCTTTTACAAACCACCTTGATGAAAGGGCCAGATAAGAAAAATCCCAGATCATTGATTTGTGGTTTAACCCTGAGGAGTCTGTCGTCATACTGGTCTGATCATGATGTGTCCTGGGTCAAATTTATTGATCGACCTTTTGTCCACTGTCCCTTTTGTGTGTCTGTTTGTCGGTTAGTTCTTATTTTTGTTTGTTTGTCAAAAGGCAACGCAAAAAAACCACTGAACAGATTTCTATAAAACAGAAATAGTCTCATTTCATGATAGTTTCAACAAACTCGTGGAATAATTGATGGGATAAAAAGGTCCGGCTGAATTACAGGACAGAAAGCTCTATTTGTGTGTGTTTGTGTAGCATGATTGAGTTGAATTGAGCTGGTGGACCTTGGAAGTGATGTGTATTGAGAACCATCCGACTTCTGTGTTTTCTTTCCCCGGCACATTGAAAGAATGAATCGAGAAGACGGAGATGAAACTGTGGAAGTCAGTTGGTGTTCGCCTTTGAACACGAGGACACAGCGACTTTCATTTCGACAGGTGTGTGTGGGATGTGCTGCGTCCTTGAGAGACAGGTCCTTTATGTGTCCATGTCCTCAGCGGAGGATTGATAAAGACTCGTTTGGTTGAATACCCTGATGAAGGCCCTCCGCGCTGAAACATGTGGATTAAAGACGCTCAGACTCATTTACTCTTGGATTCCTTTTGTTTCCCGAGCACCTGCTCAGCTGATGAGGCAGTCTCCGCTGACTCTGACAGAAGTTGACAGAATTACCCACTGATGACAAATAGAGCATTAAACTGTGTGTATTCTCTTTCTCATTAGGGTTTAATGAGTGTGTTACTTTGAGCCCAAACAGGAGAAAAATGGCATAATGACGTGTGAGGCAGGTTTCTGTGAGAAACTATAGAGGCTGTGCTATTATTATATATTATTTTTGCACATGACACTCTATGGATTTGTGCAGATCTGCTTCAGGTTTGCACACGTGGCTTCAGATACCTGGCTAATGATATCATGGAACATGTACTGGTGCCACCTTTTGAACACACACTTCAGGACGAAGGACCACGTAACTCATCGATTTTCCACCTGCAGATCCTTGCCTCTCTCTCCTCCCCCCCCAGGAGTCATTTATCTTCCGGGCGTGTAGCTCGTGACACTGATGCAGTTTAGAGATGAAGGTAAATCTTTGGAGTCATCTGGGCCACAGACACATTTCTCCGGGTACATTTTTTGTCTCGGCGTACAGGACTTGCAGACACACACACACACACACACACACACACACACAATGCCACAGGGAGAGTGATGAAATGAGGAGAAACTCTGTGTTGTATTGTTCTCGTTTCCCGAAAAAGAAGATTTACGTGTTGAGAATGAGGAATTACGGATTTCATCCCTTGTTTGTCATAATCAGCCGAGCAGCAGCCGAAGGGGACATTCACAGATCTTACTCTGTTTCCATAGTGACAAATGGGGAATAATGGGAAGTACGTGTATTTAATTGCCCGTCTCCATGCACCAGAAATCATCTGAAAAGAACGTCTCTATCTCGAGTTGTTTTTTCGGCTGCGGTGAATCAGATTTTCAGAAAAAATAAAATAAAAACTTTCATCAAATGTAAATCAAGTCGTAGCGATGGCACAGTGAAACGTAGGAAACATCCCCACTTGGGTTATCGGCACCTTGTTACGGCAGCTCGGAGCCGCACACGCTGGCCCAGGCAATACTGTGTTATTTTACTGAGATGTGATTTAGTGCACACTCTGCAGAGGGAGGTCAGCCGGCGGCGGAGCCCTCACAGCTACTCTCTAATGGACTGGAAGGGATTCAGTCGCAAATCAAACAAACCGGGCGGAAGATGCTCGAGAACAACATGTGCACACAAACACACACACACAAACACACACACACAGATGCATAGACGCTGGCCAGTTGGAAATTAATTCTCCTGCTGTGTGTTACAAACAGGACAGCTTGTTTGTGTACAGCCCCATCGCTGCGATAACAACTAGATTGTTCCGTTGTGTTTCGGAGGCAGTCGCACAGCGTCGGTGACCCCTGACCCCGAGGAGCACGGAGCAGGAGCAGGCAACACATCTGGAATATTTCATTCAAAGATTAAAAAAAAGTGTGGCTGGTCGGAGGGAAGGCGTGAAAGAAAATCCATCTTCACTTGAAACCATTCAAACAATAGGCGAGGATTTGGATCTGAGATTAATCTGCTCTTATTTTTTTGGCGGGCTGGAGTCGGGAGGAGGAGGAGGATGAAAGAAGAAGGGATTCAGAATGTCTCTGTTTGAGGATTATAATCTCTGCTCTGTTGAAATGAGCTGGAAATGAGACCTTTACTAATTATTCATATGGAGAATGGAAAAGGAGATCAGGGCCAGAATTAACACAATAGTTACAATCCCAAGCAATATGGATATTTATAGAAAACCATTATAGAAACTTATTCTGAAGCCAAAAGAAGCAAATTAATTAGTAGTGTCATCTGATCGTTGGTATATAGGTGATAGGCAGATAGGACCTAGCATTCCCTAACTCATTTGCAAATTCATACAGATTATAGAGTGCAGTTTGATCTTCATCAATGTCGTCTAGTGGCTCAGGAAGTATAGCGGGTCGTCCGCTAACCAGAAAGTCTGTGGTTCAATCCCCGGCACCTTCAACTTTACACTTATTCAATTTATTTGACCTGAAATTCCATCTGTCTGTTTTTAAATGTTTAGTGATAAACACCAAATTCTTAATCCTGTCGAAAAAATTTGACTTTCATATTTTCTTTCTGATTACACACCTGATTTGTGCCAAATAATAACACAGTTTGCAAAACAGTTAGAATCGACCTCGGCTCTCTGAAGTGTCACATCCTTCAGCCTCAAGCAGCTTCTCTCATTTGAAGTCTTTAAAGATAAACGTGTTGACTAAATGCTTCATGATAAACGTGTCCCTGCGGTCGCTGCTATCAGCCGCCGCCTTGCGACTCGCCGTGTATCAGATGGCGTGGGACCTCGTCGGGCTGCGACACGTCGGCTCTGACTCTTTGATGATTTGCATCTGTTGTTAAGCGACACAAGGTCACAGGTTTGATCCACTTAGTCACCGCCTTGTGTCGGCGAGCCTCTGAACCTCGGGCTGCCCGTCTGGGCCTCCCTCGATAAGTGCACGACTTAAAAGCACATTTCATGAAAGTTAAACGCTCATTAAATTCTGCTCCTGCAACACATTTGATGTTGGAAGGAAATCACTCTGTTCTTTGTGGCGGCGTGTTCATGTTCATGTTCCCTCTCTGCAGCTCCACAACACTTCCCCCCTTCCTACAGCTCCTCTCCACTCACATCTCTCATCGGTGCATTGAGACGCAAACCCAACGACGATGTGGTATTTCTGGTAACGCTGTTAACCGTCTCTATTGTATAATTAAACAGATGGAAATGTGGGTAAGTGTAGAAATCACACAAACCCTTAGATAACAGATACTCTGCTGCGGCTTCAGTGTTTTTCATTGAGAAGCAGAATTAATGACCTGTACCATCTCTAATGCTGGAGCCCGGAGACATTATCATTTGATCCTCCGGGAGAAGACATGAAGCCCACACGTGCGTGCAAGACATTATAGTTTGAGCTACTAAAGCGGAGAGAAGCCTTCTACTACGGTTCAGCCCATAAAGCTCACATGTTGTACAGAAAATCAGGTTTTCTTCCTGTTTTCTTTCGTTTCTTTTGCCGTATTGATAATTAATTCAGAAATAGGACAAGTGGGTTTGTAGTTGTGTGTTGTATGATTTAAACAAATAAAATAAGGTGAAACAGTGTTGTTGTGAACCTAAAATATAAAATAAAGGCTGATCTGGGCTTTACATGCTGAACGCTCTGCAGCTGCATCAGAACGAACTCTGGGGAATTCGACTGCAGAGAAAAGCAACTTGTTTAGTTGCTGAGCTGCGACGTTTTCAGGATCAAGAGCTGGATCGAAAAAGAGCGATTTAACTGCTGAACATGTTTTTTTTTCTGTTTCTCCCGACCTCCTGTGGTGCTGCAGGGGTCGTGGTGAATCCTCCAGGGTTTGGTCAGTGAGGTCACGTCTGCACACACGGTGACACCAGCTCTCTGCAGCCCAACAGAAGCCACAGGTTAAATCTCCAGCAAAAGCAAAACAATACAGCTTCATATTGTTCATATTGTGTAGATTAGCAGTTTAAAAAGGTGTGTTCCTTAACAATAGAAAACAGATTTTGCCTCTGAGCCCCTTTTGCTTCCCGCACCAACAGGAGAAAGAGCCCGATCTTGTTTCTGTTGCCTGCTCCTGCTGCACCGCGGGTCGAGGAGCCGTGTGCTCGCTGTGACTTGTTGTGGTTCGGTAGTTGTGTGTACTCTGAGAAACATTGGCATCGCGTCAAGTCGTACACTCCCGGAGGCTGAATCAACACTGATGATGTCTGTTCATGCTCCGCAGATTTAAACATGACAGCTCCCGAGGAGTCGAGAACACCGGGATCTTGTTTGTATTCGAGTTCGGGGCCTGGATCCATCTCGCGTCCCTTACTTTTTCTTTTTCCTCTTCCATCTATCTGTCATATTTTGGTCACGCTTCAAGCTCTCCTGTCAGAGAACGCTCCTGCACCCCCCCCTCCCTATGTGTTATTTATTTACTGATTCTGCAGGCTCTGATCTCGCTCTCCTCATATCTGGTTTTACCCCTCATTCCTCCCCACAGTCGCTTGTAATCACCTTGTCGTCACTTCAGTGCAGAAGGTCTCGCTAATTAGTCCGATCATTACTATAATTACAGATCACAGAGGCGTGATTGGGAAGGTCAGGCAAGGTCAGGCTGCCTCAGCCAGGCTGAAAGAGGGATTCTTCTCACCGGGCCTAGAAACAGGGCCGCAAGTTCCTGGTGGGGTTTCTGTCGCTGGTTAAATCATGTTTGTGTGTGTGTGTGTATAAACGTATACATGCTACTAACACTTGTATACATGTTGTATAACCCTGCGTGCCTGTTTAACTCTGAATTGCCGTGTGCAGTGACGAGGAAGCTTCAACCTGACTCTGAATTGATTGATAATTAGAGCTTCTTTATATCGCAATCGATTAGTTTGTCCCAATAAATAAATAATCATTCAAACCCTCAAGTTTCTTCTCATATCTCTCATCTGGGACATGATACGCTCCACACCCAGCAGGATCTAGGTCCTCTCTAGAACCGAGAATCGAAGGAGCCTCGGAAAATGTTCCCGGATGTTTTCCAGTGTCGGCCTGGAATGTTGTTTGAGACCGAGAGAAGCTTTTCCAGCTCTTCCACCTTCTCTTAGCTTCTTCTCTGTTGAGCGTTGGACCGTCCACTGAATGTTCTCTCTCCTCTACCTTCAGAAAGGTTGAGTGAAGACAGGTCTCTCACCTGGAAATGAGTCGTGTGATTTGACGCCTCGCCGAGCACCCCCGTCACTTCTTGTGTAACGGATAATGGAAAGGAACCGCATGGACCTTTTTGATGAGTCATGCCCGAGCCCCTCCAGCTAGAGATCTGCTTTAGGGTTGTGTTGCTGTGCAGTTTGCATTTGTTTAAGATTCAGATACACACACATAGACAAATAAAAGATTGTTAAATTTAAGACGCTGCGGTGGAATCAAGCCCAGCTTCAGATTGTGTTATCTTCAGAGCGGAGGCGTTCACATCGAACACGTAAAAAACAGTAATTGCTCAGCGTTGCATGAGGATTTTCCATCTTTTCTTTTATTGCACTTTAAAAAGATTGAACATCCCATTGTTGCTTGTAAGTAGTCGCTCTCCAAAGAGCAGTTTCCCCCCCCATTCTGTCCCCGTCTTTGTGAATCCCACTCCGTCACTTACTGTATCAACAGCAACAATAATCAGCCGTGGGCTTCGTGCCACGCTCATAAAAAATGTATGGTTCCGGAGAGATGTCTCGGCACAGAACGAGAGAGAGCAAAGGACAAGGAGGATCCATCAGACACATCATTGTGTTCTAGCTTTGAATCTCTTTTTTCGTGTGTTAGATACACAATTAGATTTTGTGCTCATAAGTGGCCTTGTTGTTGAGCTGTCACAAAGTTGAGTTTAGAGCTTTGTGCGTTTGTCGTTCCTGAGAGTTTTTCTGTTTCGTTGATCAAGTATCAAGTCACTGTCACACACACATTAGGGAGGATGTTGTGTTGGTGTTGCTTTCTCACGAGGGTTTGATGATTAGGAAAGTTTGAGTTCTGTTGAATTAAAAGTCCTTTAAAAACTGTAGCTTCTCTCCTCATAACTCAGTAATTATCGTTAACGCATCTTAAATTTTCTGTCTTCAGACACCTTTCGCCCACACAGGGAACAACTTGAATACCTCCCGAACTTTCTGGGCCTTTTTGTTTTTTCCTCTTCATCTCCGCCCGCGGTGTTCTCCTTTGTGGCCGCCGCAGCTCTGCAGCTAACTAACTGGTTCCTGTTTTAATGAATGTGGATAATGGGCAGTCTGGTAAATAGCCCTGATTGCTCTTATCTCCGGGGCTAATGATGTCTTGGGCTCTTTTCAATTAAGGTGGAAGCAAGGTCACTTAAAGGTTTGCTTCATAGCCCAGACATTCAGCTTCATTAAAGCCTGAGTGTGTATTCATTAACGCTCCCGCCACAGGTCCCTGAAGCACATGCTCTGCTCCGCTCTTTTCATCCTCCATAAACTAATTAAGAACTTATTAATTCCACACAACAGTCTGGGCTTTGGATCCTTCCCCACAGAGTCTACCCTCCTGGTTCTGGTTCTGGTTTATCTGTGCATTCGCCACAACAACCACAGCTGAGGTCGAAAACCTTAAGGGAGGCTTTGTGTTCACAGCCACGCGGGGTTTTTTTCATTCTGCGCTGAAATGATTTATTTGTTTCACCATCATATTCTGTTGCAAAGATTTAAGAGCAAGACATGTAACGAAGGTGCAGCACAAACTCTACTACAACACCACTTTCAAAAGAGCCTCAGTCATTTGCAGCTCGGATTCCACAAGATGCTGGAAATGTTTGCTCCATTGTTATTGTCTTTGTAAGATGAATTTCCATAATACACGATAATTTAGTTGTAATCTTGATAGCTAAATATGGATCAGGTCTGTGTTTAGGCATCTCCTCTCATGTTACGTGTTTCCTTGATGATAAATGTCA
Organism: Pseudopleuronectes americanus; assembly: GCA_038501795.1. NCBI lineage: Eukaryota > Metazoa > Chordata > Actinopteri > Pleuronectiformes > Pleuronectidae > Pseudopleuronectes > Pseudopleuronectes americanus. The sequence continues at coordinate 755,514 of CM076736.1, read as the reverse complement.
CTCGCTCTTCTCAGTTTGCTCTCGCACAAACCCATAGCTCATCGTTGTGATGCACCGAAGCGTCACTTTTGCTTCGGGTGTGAACAAGAAGCCTGAAGCTGAGTTCCTCCCGTTGTTCTCGTTTCATATCTCGCGGTAACGCTTCCTCCAGCACCGTGCTCGTTTTTGAAAATTTCTGTTTGACTGCAATAAGTTCATTTGTTGTCAGACAAAGGGAGAAACAAAAAACGGGCCTCAAGGTTGCTCATAACTCCGACTCGTTCTTCTGCCGGCTCCGTTTCCATGTGTGCAATTCTCCGACGTGGCTCGGGCTCCATTTTTATCTGTCACATTGGTTTGCGACTGATGGCCGCCGATGCTCGGCTCATTAAGAATTCTCCCCCGTCTTCCTCCTCCTCCTCTTCCTCCGCCTCCTCTTCCTCCTCCTCCTCCTCCTCCTCCTCCTGCTACTGGTGACGCCGCTGGCACGTCTCCTTTCGAGCCGAGAGGCTGCGACTCCGACTCACGTTTGTCCTTGACTGACACCCACCCTCATTTCGTCTCCGTGAATTGTCTCCCTGATTCCCTGTGATGATAGTGGTTTTACTGTTTCTGACCATGTCTCTTCTCCTCCTCCTCCCCTCTCTCTCTCTCTCTCTCCCTCTCTCTCTCTCTCTCCCTCTCTCTCTCTCTGTAGGAGCTGGTGGGCAGTAACCCTCCGCAGAGGAACTGGAAGGGAATAGCGATCGCCCTTCTTGTCATTCTGGTCATCTGCTCGCTGATCGTCACCTCCGTCATCCTGTTGACACCAGGTACACGGCACAGGCCGGGGTGTGGGGTGTCAGGAAACCTCATTGAAGTCGGCTTGTGCAACATTTCTTTGTTCATAAGGGCAGGTCTCATCTGCCTCGTGCACCTAGACCCTGAATTCTGCCCCTTTTGGATGTCTCCGTTATTTATAGGTTTCATCTCTAAATCACCTTCAGGTTTTCTGTTGCCAGAATTACATTAAACTTCAATCAGCAAGTCCGAATCAGTGAGCGTGAACTATAACTCACTGACAAAGACGGTGTCGCCGTGTCTGCGTTTCAGAGATACAGCATGTAGATGTCAGAGCTCGGTGGCAGAGCACGGGGGGGAAGTTTTCAAAAGCAATTCAAGGTTGTGTTTTTCTACATCATCCTGAGAGAAGTCGACAGGCGTAGACCTCGGCTGCAGCAGGTGTCGAAGCAGCGAGGATCAAAACGCCTCGGCACCTCCTGGCCGCCGCCCTCTTCCTGTCCTGTGGCGTTTGTTATGATGGACCTGAGCTGTTTAATGTGCCTTTTCCCAAACAAGGCACAGCGGCGGGGGGTTGGGAATCAGACGGCGACCGGGCAGGTGGCGTCTGCAGCTTGAACCTCGCATTTACTTTTTCCTGTCGTTGCATCAAAACCAGAGTTGCCAAATCTCGACAGGAGCCGAGTCTCTGCTGCACGACTCCGAGGTCTCCTGCAAAGTTCAGTGTTTTTTTCCGAGTGAATGTGGTATTTGAGAAACATCTGGGATATTTTTTAATGTTTTCTCTCCGCGTCAAATCCATTTCAAGTTGCTGTGGATTAACTAGATGTGTTGAGCAGCTCAGATGAGCTTCAGGATGTTGCAGCTTCATAAATCACTCCTCAAGGACGCTTGGTTGTCTGTGGAAAGACTTTATTTGGCTTGTTCTTGAGGTTGTTAAAGTAAAGGTTCATCCTCAAATACTCACAGTACTTTGTGTATCTTTAACCTGATGTATTTCCTCAACTATGATAAATATGTATTCCTTGAGTTTAGGTGTGTGATCTTTATATAATTCATACTAGTTCCCTCGATGAAAGTAAATCTCAACGAATGCCTCAACATTTTGGAACAGAAACTCGATCTCCTTCCTGTCTCAAGTTAGATGAGACGACTCTTATCTCTTTCATGTCTGTAAATTAAACATGAAGCCACCAGTTAGCTCAGCCAGCATGGAACTGGAAGTGAGACAGAGTCGAAGCCCTGATCTGGAGCTGAAGGGTTTTATACGTTTCATTCATTCATTAAGGCTGATTTAGAGATTACTATTGAGGCTATAGGCTGCTTATTAATCAACCATATCAGTAACTTATTTTTAAATCCCTCGTCAGCCCACACCTTTCAGACCTAACTCTATTTACCATCGTAGAAGTACGTGTGGATATAAAATAATTTGTTTATCATCGTCAGATTTTCAAATTTCATATTTCACACACTTTCCATGACGATCTCCTCAGATGCATTTGGTGGTTTTCTCTTCTGGCTCCTGTCTCTTCTCCCTCTTAAGAATAATTCCTTCTCGAATGATTGTGAACGGAAATAATGAGCGACAGCGAGAAGGCCTTGATTCTCCGGCAGTGAAACCACAATTACAGGCGTAGCACAGATTTTTATATTCTCCGTATTTTTTTCTTCTTTTCCCATAGTTGAATAAATGCTGTATGATGGAAAAAACCTCCACTGATGCTTCTGTAAATCAATCAGAGAACGTTTGGTCTCTTATCCATTTGAAATAGATGAGTTTGCAGAGCAGAAAATGTCTCAGGGCTGCGTCTATGTCTCGTTTTATTAATATTTCAGATAATGAAACAAAGATTAAGCTCGATTTCAAAACATAAACACACACACACACACACACACACACACACACACACACACACACACACACAATGCGGATCCTTGCTCTGCATTTCAGGAAAATAACTCAAGGGCTTAATTACATACAAATTAGTGCAAGGGTTTTTGTAAATCACAACAACTCATTTTACTGTCATTACACTGCGAGGACAAATATTTTGGCTCCCCACACACACACACCAGCAGCAGCAGCAGCTCACTGCAGCAGTGCGGCTCGGCTGAGGAGATATGAGCTGGCGTGTTGTTTCCACTCGGTTAGGAGGGTTTGTTGATGGATGTTTCTCCTTCCAGACGGGCCGGCCACTTTCTAACTGCTCCTGACAACCACTTTGTTCTCAGGAAAGCAGAAAAAAAAACAACACAACAACGTGCACACTGCACACACGGACTCGCACGCACACCAGTCGACTTTTTTCCTCCTCTGACAGGCTGCGTCTGCTGTAACTGATGTCTATAGGTTCCTAAGAGGCCGCTCTGTTCAGTGCATCAGAACAACTGGGTCAGATGTTCGGTATCGGCAGCCGTGTGTTCGTCAGACGGGGGGGGGGATGTCAGAGTGACTGACAGTGAGGAGCTTGAACTGTGGCAGGACGGAACACTGGGGTAATTCGGTGCAGGTGAAAACAAACAGTCAGTTTATTGCACGAAAGCAGAATTCCACTTCTTTAGAGGCGTTCTCTCAATCTATGATTATCATTATTTATTTATGATCATATTGGGGTTATTACATTGACTTTAGGTAATATTTTCATCCCTGAATCAATGGTTCTAACATTATAATGATTTCTTACAATCAGCATCGAGCTCTAACTCATTCACACACTCATTTAAATTCAGGGTGCTGAAGTGTCCTTGGGCAAGGCACCGAACCCCCGGATTGCTCCTGACGGCATGTGAGTGTGAATGTCAGCTGTACTCATCGAGAACAGAGAATAGAGAGCTGGACAGGAAACATATTTTTTAAACATGTAGAACTTCCTCTTTCCAGTAACTCATACTTTGTGTTCAGCCCATGAATCCGGCAATCACGACCTATTATAAATGCAGAGTTTATCCCCTGTAAACCTCCACATCTGACGGAGGCCGCTCTGTTAAGTTTCCCCCCCCCCTCGCAGCCGATTCACAGTCTGGTGACTCCGATAATCACACTGAAGCTCCAGCGAAGCACCGAGCAGATGCCTTCAAAGGTGTTTTTGTCCCCGGTGATGAAATCGGAGAGGAAGTGAGGATCAGTCGATGTCTGTCCATCTGCTAGGCACAATATGACACAAACACACACACACACACACGCAAACACACACATACCTACCCGACGTGTGATGCAAGTGATTGTTCTGTTCTTGCAATTTTAAAAACAATTTGATTCGGGGATGCAAATTATTTTTATTTCTTAGACTTTTTGACAGAAAAACAAAGGCTTCTCTTCTCTGATGCATGTGACAGATATCTGCTCCGGCAGCGCTGCTCTGTGATCGACTCTGACAGGTCGACGTGACAGGTGCAATATTATCCCCGTCACTCAAAGAAGATTTCAGATGTCTGTTTTTTTTAATGAAAAAAGACAATTCTAATAAGAGAGTCTTGTTTTTAATTCCAACAGCAGACAGCTCTTTTTTTCCATTTCATCTAAAACCAAGACTTTAAACTGTGACTAACTCTAATCAAACATTGCTATAAGCGCTAGAACGATTTCATCTGTTAGTCCGGTGCTTCCCCGAGCTTAATACACATTTAAACATGGCTGCCCTTCTGGAAAGTCGGGTAAAATAAACTCTCTCTGCAAACTTAAACGACTCAATGGAGCGTTAACTTCCTCCAAGGCCCATCAGGCGCCTTAAATCAGTCAGGCTGCAACCAATATCACCATCAGTCCTTTAAATCACCACATACCTGAATTATTTCCTGGGAAAACCATCAGAATTTTAAAAACATCGCACATTTAAAGAAATCTGGATCCGCACCAAACTCGTATTGGTTCTTTCTTGAGCTGTACCACATCCCTCCACCAGGGTTCTGTGGAAGTTCATTCAGTTGTTTTTGCATAACTTACAATCAAGGAGACAAATGAACCAACAAACAAACAAACAGATGAGAACGATCACCTCCTCGCTGGAGCTAATAAACTCTTCTGTCAGAGAGATGAGATCTGTGATGTGACATGAACTGGAAAACGAGAAGCAAATGAATCAGACGATGATTTAAAAGATAATTACGATGGTCTCTCAATATTTTGTCTTTAATTAAACACCAACATTCAAACATTCCAGCTTCTGAAAATATGAGATTTTAATGCTTTTCGGTGCAGAATGAAGTTAAGAACTCTGCCCCTTTTTCATGTGGCTGTCCAATCAGTGCCGACGGTGATTGTTGTCACATTAAAGTGATAAATTCCACAGTGTGTTCTGAGCTCAGCTAAACAAGTCATTCACAAACACTCTGGGAACGTGCTCGGGGAACTGCGTGTCAGACATATTCAAGTTTGAATCATTAATCTGCTCTGTTGAAATGTTTCTTTAAAATCTGTGTGGATCTCGTTCTCCGTGATCTGTCGTTAATATTTTAGAAACTCTTGAACGAGGTCGTTGAATTATGAATTCTGCTGTTTGGTGTCGACTCTCTCGTGTGGGATCTCAGGCTCCTCCGATCAAAAAAATGATTCTGATGATTTTGTGACATCCCAACTACTTTATTTATCTGTTTTTCAGATTTAATTATGGCTCCACGGCAACAGCCAGTGACCAGAGGCAATTAGTTGTGAACATGATGATTTAAAAACGCCATGAGGCTGAGTAGATTTTCAAAAGTTTAAAGGTTAAAGGTCACAGTGACCTCATTTGAGTCTGGATAAAAACATGTATGGACTGAAACCTTCCTTTTCTTACCGTGAATGACCTGTTTCCATCTTTAACATTAGTCAGAGGCACAGTTTATTATTAGGAGTCGACCTTACACTGTGCCCTATAGAAATAAAACTAAATTGAATTGAACTACATAACCAGGTAATCACACCACAAGCTTATCATAGCTATTATAGAAGTCAGGCTGAATGTATCTGAAAACCTTTTTCCTCAGTCTGAGAACCTAAAGTGCTGCATGATTTTTTAAATAAATATGTCGGCCGTGTAGTGCATGTAAATCATTGGAAACTCAAACATGTAAAAAGGGCTGTGATTGCTCGGCAGCTGAACGCTCCCAGCGGGTCATGAAGCCTTATGGATCCTCAGACTCGTCTAAAAGCTTTTTCATTCTTTAGGGTCTCAATAGACGGTGTCAGTTCCACGTAATGGTTCGGCCCGCTGATAGCTCCGGCTTCACAGCGCTGCAAAGAAAAAGGTTTTAAAGAAACACTTCTCTCCTGCAGCCTTTCTTTTGTTGAACGCCATTATGTTGAGTCTCGCTCTCGTCCATTTCGTGTAAGTTGCTTTAAAACTTCTTCTTCCTATGACTCATTTGTTATTCTATCCCTAAAATAATTCAATGTGCTTTTCTGACCAAGACCTAGAGATCATTGTACGTACAGATATCGAAACACGTCGGCAGGCCACTTGTTACTTCGGCCTTTTCTCGCTTGTGTAGATTTGTGTTTACAGATGAAGGTAATGATCCTCTGGCCGTTTGGTGCGTCGTGGCTTCACACTCTCACCGTCTTGTTTGAAATGTTGAAGAGAAGGTGAAGGATGTGATTGGTGTTTTGAGGACTGAGACGTAAAATCAACACAAAGAACAGATTTCTGGTTCACGTCTGACTCCTCACATCCAAACAAACACTTAAAGAGAAGTGTTTGTTCCTTTCACCGCACTTCATACTGGACTCTGCCATCTGGGTCTTTGTATTTGTTGTTGGCTGCTGCATTCCTGTTTAAGATATTGTGTATTTATGACATATACAGTTTAGAAAGAGTCACTTTTTGAAAGTGTTAAATTGGAAACTCTACGACCCTTATTTATTTGGCTATAAAGCAATTTTTCTGTCTTTAGTTTTCGATAATTTATTTGCTGTACAGGCCTCAGGGAGATTCAAGCTTTCATTCTTAGTCCTAAGATGGTTTTCATTGTTTACACGGACCATGAAAACCCCCAATAAAAGGAAGAATTAATGAATACAATCCTGTGTATATATAACCTTTGAATAATTTACCTACAAGATGCATTCATCCTAGTTTAACAGCAGAAGAGTGGGAGTTCTAAACAGAGTAATAAACAGATCTGTGTGTTGTCATCATGGCCGGGGCTTGTTCTTCCTGCCGCTGTCATCTGCGTGTGCAGACTCTGAACATGGCTTGTAGCTGTTATGAATATTTGTGTTTTATTTTTCTACTGTTTGCTTGAAAATGGATTTAATAACCTTGGTTACCACAGAATTATTCCTCCCATTCAAACATCACGCAGCGGCGCCTGTTGCGTTCTTTTCAAAGCTCTGTTTTTTATTTGTATTCTTCTCTTGTGTGTGTGTGTGTGTGTGTGTGTGTGTGTGTCTATATGTGTGTACTCAAATCACAGAATATGCTTTCATACGACTGCAGGTGAAGAGAATGTTTTCTCACACACAGAATGACAGCTGGACGGGATAAGCAGAGGGATTAAACATCACACGTTAGAAAAAACAATCCAAAATATCACAGGTCTGATCCCCGTGGAAACAAGCGTGTCCGTCAACCACCGCGACCTGTCTGTTCCTGTGTCAGAGACCGACACCGTCAAAGTCACAGTTAAATCAACGCATAGATGTGAATTCAAATTGAGTTTGCCCGTCATGTATATTGCATCTTTGCTTTCTATCGTCCAATGACGTGCGCGGAGGTGAAATGAGTCCCGGAGCAGGAGCTGATGTGATGAGCATTGATGGATGAAATTAAGCTGAAATGAATTGCAGGAAGCGTCTGCTGTAAATATGCACGATGATCAGAAGATGCAGGAGTTATAATCAGAGGCCTCGGGGAGGTTATTCTGCTGCTTCTCGATTTTTCATCTCTTTTTTATTATTTCTGCCTCAGCTCTTTATTCTGTGAAAGGTGAACAGTGTCAGACCTGCAGGAGAAACTTGTTAAGATGATGCTGCAGATCAGAAGGTGTTGAGAGAACATTATGTATTCTCTCAGTTTTATCTTGACACCTTGTTTTTTTCTTTATGGCTCAGACTTATAAATTTTTTTCAAACTTTAAGAATGTTCTTGCTTTACACAGAAGTTGAGACGACATTAAACAATAGCAGGAGAAAAAGAAGAGGAAGCAGCTGCAGACTTTCTGCAGTCTTCACCTCCAACAATATAAGCTTATATATCATTATATAACATTATATAACATAACCGAAATGATATTCCAACCGCAACAATATTAAGGAAGTGATATAGTTGATTAATTTTCTTCATTCAAGCGTAAAACAGACCTTATTCAAAAAAATAAGCGAATACTATGAGCTGAGTTCTCTGTTTGTTCCGTTGCAGGTGAGGACGACCGTCTGGCGCTCAAGGGCAAGGTGACGGTGGGAGACCTGTTCAGGAAAGACTTCAAGGTTCACGACCCCAGCGCCAAATGGATCAGCAGTAAGTCATAATCCTGTTGAACATTAAAAATGCTGCCCGGCTGTTTTAAAGGTTCCTATAGGAGCAATATTTTTGTTTTCTCAGTTGTGGGAAAAGTAAAAATAGAGACTGTGCAGATATTTGACTAATACTTGTATTGCACTCTGATGAGGAAGTACTTCATAACTGAGTATCTCAAAGCTTGGATGAGATGAGGTTGTTTAAATCCACTCTTCAAAGGGATTTAACAGGAAACTCTCCAGCATCACAATGATCCGATTGGACAGTTAATGTCCTCGTTTCTACTTGTGGACCAATCAGAGTCAGGGAGAAGGAGAACGCAGGTAACTCTGAGGAGGGTTTGACATCAGCTGTGTTTAGGATACAAAGGAGCAGATGTAGCACAAACAAATCACACAACAAAAAAAACAGTGACAACACTAAGCTACAGAGTCAGTGTGTTCCAGCGCCTCAGGAAACAGGAGCTGAGCTGTGTGAGGAATACAGAGTGACCCAACACAATTAATACACAACCAGGGACTCCAGAGTTCAGCTTCCAGAGCAGCAGCTACGAATTCAGTCATTACACTTGGAAAAAGTGTTTCCTCTAATTGTATGTTTCTGCTTTTTGCTTCATAGCAAATGGCAAATAATGTGTGTAAATATGCATCACACTGGAAAGCCGGGAATACACAACATGATTTTAAGACAGATTTTGATGTGATTTCTGAGTTTTGCAACACATTTCAGAGACAAACACATTTTTAGCTTCGGGATGCAAGGATGAATCTGAATGACACATTACAAAAGAAATTCTGAGATGCAGCTTTTCGAAACTTTGCTCCCAAGTCAGAGAAGCTAGTTCAGTAAACGTCTTTAAAAGAAAACCTAAAACATTTCGCTTTACAAACAAACTGCGACTTCTCCTTCATTGAACGAAACAATGAGCTGGTTCCAGACGAGCCGACACAACGTGAGTCCAGTGTGAGTCCAGTGTGAGTCGAGTGTGAGTCCAGTGTGAGTACAGTGTGAGTACAGTGTGAGTCCAGTGTGAGCCCGGTGTGAGTACAGTGTGAGTCCAGTGTGAGTCCAGTGTGAGTCCAGTGTGAGTACAGTGTGAGTCCAGTGTGAGCAGGTAAATCCTGAGCTTCAGTTTTCCCTCTCAGACGTTTCCCTTGCACAGTGTGAGATGGAATTTACCAACATTCCTAAAGTCCCTCAGCGTTTGAGCAGCTCATTTCAACCGGCAGCAAACCAAACATTTACTGAAACAATAAGAGTTGTTTGTTCTTCACTTTCTTCTTTGTATTTGTTGCACCATCTGTCTCCCGTGTTGTGTGTTTGTGTGTTTGTGTGTCCTTGCTGGTGAAACACTCCTCCCTGCGATGTAATCCATATGCTTCAATAGTCGCCCAATTACCTGTGACCACAACCCTTGTTTTTCTTTGATCAACGACCGTGTGTGGCTGCTGCTGCTTCACTATTCTTACAATTCATCACCATCAATTTCAGATTGCTTCTTTTTGTTAAACCTCAGAGCTGCGGCAGTGTAAACAGCCGTGAGAGAGAATTCTACTAAAGGTAAATAAAAACAACAACAACAGCGACTGGATCCCAGCCTCACACGTCTGAGCTGCAGAGAGGAGAACGATCACGGCTCTGAGATGTGAGGAATCTGTGCAGCTGAAGGATTAATGAGGTGGATTCGGTCTCCACTCTCGTGCCTGACGAAGCTGTCTCCTCCAATCACGGGCATCCAAGATGGCTCCTGGAAGCGGAGCAGCTGTTAAACCTCCAACTCCAATCCTGGAAATTTGCAGAATCCCCTTCCCCTCTGTGATTGCTTCTAATCAGAAAAGCTGAAACCCTGCATTTATTCCATTAGCGGAGTGGAAGATGCGGCTCCTCTGGATCCCGGCTGCCGAGCCGAGGATCCGTCCGGCTGATTCCAGTGTTTGTGTTGGCTGCAGGTTCACATGTGTGCTGGAGGAGGAGGCGTCTCTCGTGTGGCTGTTGTGTTGCCGTTTCAAGCTGTGACCCACAAAAAGTTGTAAACAAATCGATCGCGCTTGAACGAGCGTCGGCAAATATCTCGAACAGTGTGAGCTGCTGTACACATCTGGAAGACAACATCTGTTCTCCGGTTGTAATGAGAAGCGTGTGTTTCCTCACAGAACAACTAGCGGTTGAATGATGTGAAATCGTGTTAATGAGATCAAATTAATTGTGCTTGTTTTCTTGCTCAACAATCCCTGAACCTGAGAGTGTGAAATGTAAATGCACGAAGAAGAGAAGGCGCTTTGTAGGAATCCATACGGCAGCTAACAAGACTCGTCATTAAAAAGTTGTGCGCTCTTTCATCTCCTCCTGGTGAATCATTGGACTCGGCGGACGAGGAGGAGGAGGATGAAGAAGAGGAGGAAGAGGAAAGAGAGATGGAGAGAGTTGATTATCTCACCTTCGTTAGTTTGTCATATTAACTCCACCCACGGCTCCACCTGCCCGTATGCTTTCAGGACTGTCGCCACTGAAGTCTCACCCTCGCCCGTTCTAACCCCTTGTCCGCTCCATCGGAATCAAACCGCCGCAGCCTCGACACGGTTCTCCCTCCACCAAGGTGCCGTGTGGGAACGATCCGGAAAGTGTCGACGTCGTGATTTTGATCCGAGTGAAGCGGGTTATCCGAGTCGCAGAGTTACCTTCGTTTCTCTAATGACGCACAACCTCTCATGTTTAATGTTGGTGTGGAGCGAATCACTCAGGAGAAGAGGAGTCAGCTGTCTCGTTCTCTTATTGACTTTTCATGGCTCCGCTCCCGAGACACAACATGAGTGATGATGTGAAAGTCACGTGACGGCTTGTTTATTTTACCAATGACACGAATCAAATTAGCCCGTTTACACACCGTTAAGTATCCAGTGTTCACTTTGTGTCACGGACAATCAGCCGGTGACATCACACGAGGCGGCTGGTGGAAAGATCCTCGTCTGCAGCCCCCCCCCCTCCCCCCCCCCGTTTTAGTTTCTTGCAGCATCACTAGGAGACGTGATTTTGTTTTTATCTGAGAAGACGTTTTGTGGCACAAACTCAAATCTTGGCGTCTTTTTCAAACGACTCGTCTTTTGACAGGAACAAGCTGTCACGATACTCCGATGCTGCTCAGGATCTTAATCCCATCGGGGACGGGAGCGGACGAGAAAAAGCATCTGATGCAGAACTTAAGAGCAGAGGCAGAATCTTTCCAATGATTCAGGAGCTTCAGTGCGTCTCCTGATAAATTCAGCAGTCTCCCAGCTCCTCGGCTGAGAACATCAAGCCCACATCTGAGGAGCCGGAAATCGGCTTTGATCCAAGTTTCCAGCAACAAAACTTGCGACGAAGGAACAGAAAATAAAAAAACATGCTATTTCAGTCCTTTTTGTCCCATTTAAGAATAGGAAAATGAGATTATTCCTTTCTTCCTGTGACAAAGAGGAGCTTTCATGATCCTCGTCCTGATTACTGTATTGTGTCGCTTCCTTTCATACAGGAGCTACGGTGCTGCTCTACATAACACACAGTTCTTAGAAGAGACCCTTTGAAAGTAGAGAACAAATTGCTCTAATTTACACAACCTCAGCTCCACGTTTCTAAAATGAAGAGCAGTACTCCGAGGATGGATGATAAAAATGAAGTCGGACTTTTATATCTTAAACTTCTATCAGAAGGAACCAGATGGAGATCGACACCTGAGCAGAGAACATTAGTTTATAAGGTTTTATTATATGAACAAACTGAATCTACTAAAGTCTGATACCCATCGAGACAAGTTTACTATCAGACTGCAACTTAGAGCCTGACCAATATTTTGTAGATTTGATAAGAATGGCGCATTTACTTTATAAAGTATATATACTGTATTTTGTAGATTGTTATTTTGCTTCTATGCTCTAAACTTGTATGAGCCGTTACTCAATCTGACGAGTATAGGCAAGAGATAATGTGCAGAACGAGAGGAAGAAGAGATGGAGGGAAAGTGAAGAAAGCAGGTGATGCGGATGAGAGAAGAAGAGGAAAAGTGAAACATAACAAAGTAGCTTTTATAATATAAGATGAAATATCTTAAATCAATGAAAGATGTGTTTGTTTTTCTGCGGACGAGATGAACAAATGAAACAACACAAAATCATTTCTCACTTAAGTCGTTGTCTTCATCACTTAATCTGTTTTTCTGGTTGTTGCACTGGTGGTATTTCCATGAATCTAGCAATTTATTTTAGTCTCACAAAAGAGCAGCAAGTAAATCTCGTTGAAAAGCCCCACTTGTGCCGTCTTGTTTCTGCCTGAAGGAGGAGAGACGACCGAGGTGGTTAATTAGCAACGGAAGTAACGCAACCCACCCACGCACACAAAACAGACGTATAACACACAGACACACACACACACAAACTGAGGGTTTTCTTTGTTTTGTTCTCTTCCTAGCAGCTACAACTAATCCTAATTACTTTATGCAGGGTCTTTGTTCGTCATATACATGTTCTGGTGCTTCCACAGTTCTCTATGCAGATGTTTAAGCAGCGCTGATGCACTTGATGAATGTTGCCGTGTTCCCGATGCCGCACACGCTCCGACACACACTGCGTCCCTGCTGAGGATGAATATATCCAGCTGGCGTATCGACAAAACCCACGTCCCCCACAACGCCTGCTGCACACGGCGTCCACATCCGATCCGTGAAATTGACTCACAGTGCTTTGAATTCACTTTAGCTGCCTTATCACAGAGGATTCGTAGCTTAGCTGTGTTTTGTGTTGCACAACAGAGAAGCTGCCGGTGTCCCCTCACAGCACGAGGTCCAGCCGGAGGATTCTGGTACTGAAATACATTAACGCAGAATTCAAATGCATATTCCAGGAGCTTGTGGATGTTGAATAGTAAATAATTAGTAGCAGTCGCTCATTTTCATATAATACACAAAACACAAGAGCCCGATCACTTCTATGATGTTTATTGTCATTATTATTGTTGTTTTTATATAAGGATCAGGCTGATCTGAACTGATATGACTTTATGATGCCGTTCAGGCTGTGGACTCAGCAGAGGTTATGGATTTATGACGAGCGTGTGAGCGTCAGGCGGATGCTGATGGAATGATTGTCCCCTCCGAGGCGTGAAAGTCAAATCAGTCGCACCAAGTCTCTCTCAGGATTAATTGCAGTCGAGGTTCCAGGTTCCTTGAAAAAAAAAGCAGCAGCAGCAGCTTATAGCGAGTTGATGGAGGGTTTGTGAAACCGCTCGCTCGCTCCCCCGTGGGAGTCGTCTCGGAAGAAAGATGGAGTCGGATGAACAGTTGGTGAGTTTTTGAGGACTTAATGTTCTTCTGTGAGCTGCTCTCACATCCAGGCAATATACTTGAAAGGATATTCCGTGCAGCGCGGTTGTAATTTATTTCATCTTGTGTTTTTAATTACAGATCGGGAACATTTTTATCTTCTCTAAATGAGTAAAAACGATGATGAACTTGAGGTTTATGTTGCCAATATTGTGAAATTAGAGTTCGTTCATTGCATTACGTTGGAATAAAAACACCCAGATTACTGTTAAAACAACTTCTTCCTATCGGGCTCACGCGACAGATGTTGTCATGGCATATTTAAAGGTTGGGCTCGTTTGATGCTTCTTTAATGGACCCGTGTTGCCGGGGCATAAACTTTTACTCTGCAGATCTTGGCTCAGTTTCCTTTGTTGCATCGTTACCTCGTGGAGCGCGTTTCGCTTTCTCCTCAGGTTTTGGTGCTGGCTTTTATTTGCACCACCTCCATTCAGGTAGTGATAATCATTTGCTCTATTGTGCTAATGAATAGTTTGAATTCATATAAGCTGATATAACTTTTATTACTTAAAGCAACACTATGCAACTTTTTTTTGACCATGAAATAGCAGCTTCTACTTATAATGTAAAGTTTCAAGGTCCAACTTCCCTTTGCAAGACAAACGTTTCATAATCTATCTTCTTATCGTCATTTCTGGCTTTTTAAAGTAAAAAGTTTAGGTTTTGGCACCGTTTAGACACCAGCACTGATTTAAAAGTATTTATCAAGCAGCGGTATTGGGAATAATTTGCTCACACACTCATAAATCACGTCGGTCAGAAGAATAATTAAAAAATTCCTCTGTGCTGCCGAAACAGCCGACGAAGCCACACACAGCCGCATTATGAGAAATCCTCCTCTGAGAGCCACACCAATCAAAATAAATTACCAGAAATATAAGAGGGGCAAGATTTTTAATTAAAACTCCCATTGAGTTATTTTACGAAACCTATTTTACAGCTTATCTAATTCAAAGGTTGGCAGATATTTAAGAGTGTGTTACCAGACTGGAAACCATCAGACTCCACAACTCTCCACCAGCAGCTTCTGTCACTTTCTATCAGACCAGTCATCATCAGGAGCCTCGGGCGTTGACAAACGACTTGGAACGGACACGGAAAATCCCATTTCATCCAGAAGTTAACACTGTGACCAACCACCCCTTCCTACAGAAACAACCCACTGCAGCCGCCTGACAGTGATTTGTAATCACACGGGGACGTATTGTGTGGAGGTTACGGGTTTGAAGTCGGGGTCATTAAAGTAGCATTTTTCCATTCCTCTCAGCGATGCACAAATCCTGTCCCTCTTATCTGTTTCTATTACCTTCACGCTCGAGGTGGGAGAAGCTTTTTTAAACTTCTCCCTCAGACGACGTCTCCAGCTTGATGAGCTCTCACCTACAACAATGTGCAGAAGCAGGTTCTTTTCTTTCTCTCTCTCTATTCCTCCCGTAAGTGTCGGCTGAGGACTGTGTTTCCTCTCCACTGGTACAAAACCCACTCAGGATAACACTGAATGCATTGAGCGGCGTGAATGCAACTGCATTCATTATGTATTGTATTACAAGTGGGAGCAGATATGGCCGACTGCGAGGGGCAGAGCGACGACATGGTGAACAGTCCAACTCGAAGCACTGACTGCAGATCAGTGGAAGGTAACTTAACTCTCCTTCTCGGAGTAATAACTAGATTTGCTGCACTGTTCTGTCTTTTTTAATTAAGCTGTGATATTACACACGAGGCCAAAATGAGTTTAAAGCGTTAATGAAGCTGAAAACACAATGAAGCCGCCGAGTGCTTTGAGACTTCTGCCCCTCCGGTTACACACGTGGAGGTTGTCTGGGGCCGTTTGCAGCCTGAGAGGAGAACCTGCAGACAGGAGCTGCTCTCAGACCTGCACTGAACCCCAGACTTTCTGCAGACTCTCTCCAGCTGGTTCCAGAAGAGTCCTCAGAAATACAGGCGGAGCCAATGGGAGAGAACCACAGGAGATGGTGCACAGGATTCCCCACAAGCGAGAGGGGGTGGTGGAGATGGAAAAATAACTAAATGAAAACAAATATCTCCGGATCCAAAAATGCTAAACCATAAAGATAAGACCTATAGACCACTGTCCATACTAACTCTTTATTTCCTGTGTCGCCTGGTGTCTCTGCCTCCCGCTCTCCCTCCCTCCCCCATCCTGGCTCTGCCTCCCTGGGGCGAGGCTGTGGGTTAGAGCCGTGCCCCGGGGCAGGAGGCTGTATTAATAAGACATACTGCCATGGAAAGGTATAGATCAGAGGAGGAAGCAGAGCCCTGGGCTAAAGCACAACAAATGCAGGTACAGGAGGAAGGAGAAGGAGAGTGAGGGTAAGAGAGAGGCAGAAAACCTCGGCCTCTTTTTGTACCCACAACTGTTCACGGGGGGAATGTTTTCATTCTGCCACACTGTTCTGTATGAAAGGCCTGAACATGGAGTGTGGAGGCAATGCAGCCCCATGTGGTGAATGTAGCCACAGATCCAGGGCAGGAAGCTGCTACTGATATGTTCCACATCACGTCTCTGAGGCTACATCCATACTGGTAACTACTAACTCTGCTACAGATACACAAGAAAACTACTGGCATTAGCCTCGTCTAGAAATGTAGAGCAAAACATGTGGGATTGATCCCAAACATCTGCATTTTACAATAATACATCTGGTTCCATGTGTAGGAGACAAGCTATTATTCAAACAATCTGTTTTTCAAACTGTGTGATAGTATGGACAAGGATTAAAACTGATAAGGATCCAAAACAATCTGTATAAAAAAAAATGATTTTAGTTGGAAACGCCATTTTCATACTGAAACGTAGACGTATGGATAAATAGCCAGAATGTGGAAGGTCAACTTTCATTGTAAATCCCACACAGGCAAACAAGGGATCTTCTTCACAACAGGGAAGCAGCATCTCCAGATAAGAGATGGATTGAAGGGACGACATAAAGCCCCGGGTGCTGTGGAAGAATACCTGCTTTTTGAAAAGAGCAGGAAACAAAAGCTTGGAGACGGAGCGATGATAAGGTCTGAAATGATGAGCACAGCGGGGCTCACGGAAAGGGCAGCAGGGTGGGAAGCACTGGAAAGATCTGAGGTGTATCTTGTGTCTCGGGGTGCCAGGATAAGAGGGAGATCAGCGGTTCGGTGAGAAAATACAGATGAAGAAAGGCTCCTTAAAGAGCAGGTCCTTTTGAGTTTAAAAGTAGAAAACTAAAGGCCTGTCAATCTCTCCGACCACTCGTTCAGCTCCATCATATCTGTCTTCTCACCCGTTCAGGCCCCAGTGACGGCAATTCCCATCTTATATGTATATAAAAGAGACCCATTTATCAAGATGCCAATAAAATAATGGAGCTGGGTGAAAAAAATGCAATACCCATTATTCACCACCATGATTTACATGAAGGGCTCCATTTTGTACCCTTGTTAGCTTTTCAGAACAAAAGTGGTCGAGGAGGCGTTTTGCTTTCCTGATCTGAAACTGCCCTCGCAAGCACGTTCTGAATTAAAGCGCATTGTGATGGTAATTCTGTCGCCTCTAATGGACAATTAGATATGCCGGCGGATAGAGAGCACGCCGCGTAACAATCTCTGGCTTCTAATTACCACTCACACAAATGGCCTGGTTGCTTGTGCGCCTGTGGATCAGTGGAGCAAAGAGCCCGGGTGGAGTGAAGGTGAAAGAGGCCACGTGTTGGATTAAACTTTTCCTTCCCTGATAACGGCCTGACGGATGGAGAGCTGCCGTGAACCTCCATACGTCTGCCTGCAGGGGGTTTCCTCTCGTGGCCCCACTGGGTTTGTGCTGGAAGCTTCTGTATTCAGATATAATGGAAACTGGGAGATATTCAAGAGCACATTACTTAAGTTATCGTTTGACGGATAAAATATATGAGCTTTTCACAGACATTTCTGTGTTAGCCTTTAAGTTTGAAATCACATTACATTTTGAAGTTTAATGTTTTTTCTGTTTATCTAAAGTTTTTTATTACAAATGTATATACCAAGCAGTATATTGGTATCTTCATATCAATATCTTGAATCTCAAACTTTGGCTTTTTTTTGCCACTTTGTTCACATCTCTCCATAAAACTTTTGCAGCCCCAGAACTTTTTGTCCAATCTGACCTTTTGATTCTCACAGTTGATGCATTCCGTGGAGCGGTTTGTTATATTTCTGCTCTCAAACTTTCCCGTGGATGTGTGAAACCTTCCCTGCTGCTCTGCTGAGGTCAGGGCTCATGTCGCTGACGGTTGTTTTCAGGCTTTTCTTCTTCTGACAAAGCAGCTGTTGTTGTCTTCGGTCAATACGTTCCATGGCTGCAGCTTAGTGCACCAGTGCCTCCTCTCTTTTTTCATGAATTTTACAAATCGTTGGCTCTTCCCATTGTTTGGTGAAATGGCTCTGATCGATTTTTTGCTTCTCACACAGACAGCTCTCTGCTCTTTGTGTTATTCTTTTAAACAAGAACGACGTCTTAACAATTCACATCTTGATTCAAACTCAAGGAAATAAAAACTGAAACTCATATTTGTCTTTTGATCTTTTACCAATATGTCTTCTGTGAAGAGTTTGAATAACGGTATTGTTTTTATGTCATTGAAGAGATACTGGAAACTTAACTGTGTTTCTTAGGCTGTAAACCAAATTATCCAACTCTTCTTTGATGAAATCCTTTAATTCTGGTTGAAAATCCTATTTCTCATTTGACATTTATGGATTGAACATTTCTCAGAACACCACCTAGTGTCTCAAACTGCCTCGGACCTTGCAGAGGTGATGCACATGTCCACTCAACCATTAGTCACGTCTCTATCTCATGACATTTACACACAGTATATCTGAAAAGGTCAACACACTCTAAATAAAGGTGGACAGCCTCATGTCAACCTCAGATTCTTTCACTGCAGATTAAAAGATGGTTTTATTTACATTCTCTCTCTGTCTGTCCTTCTTCCGTCTCCCAGGTTATGAGCTGTTGTACCGTAACCGTGACGGCGACGTGGTCAAGTACAACGTCGACACCGATGAAACGACAATCCTGGTGCACAACAAAAAGTTTGTAAGTCTTTTCTCTTCCTTACTCACGATCACAGGAAGAATTTTAAATAAAAAACTTTTTCTAATTACATCAGCAAATCAAAGCACCCAAAGCGCTTTTCTTTATTTTTATTACAAAAGCTTAATGGAATGATCCATTATTGTTGTAAAATGAAAGCTGTGTAGTTTTAACACTCGGGGCTGGGTTGTGTTGAATGTTGAGATGGAGACGTGGAGTCAGCAGCTGGGTCGACGCCACACAACATTATGTCCGCCATCAAATCACCGAGCCCCAGTGCAGAGATTAACGCAACTCCCATTTGCTTCCGGAGCCGAGCAATCCGTCAAACGCAGTCGTTTAATGAGCAGTTTAATGAAAAATATACCACGCATGGTTAAAGGTCTCATCTTGTTGTCTCCTCTGCTTCCCAGGAAATGTACAAAGCCAGCAAGTACGAGGTGTCGCCCGACATGAAGCATGTGCTGCTGGCCTACAACGTCGCACCGGTGAGCTTCTCATTTGTTTGCTTGTGTTTTGAATTAGCAGGCTGACAGCTAAATATGTCAGCCGCCTCCACTGGGGGCGGGGGCGGGGGGTGCTGTGATTGTGGGCATCGTAGTGAGGCGAAGGGAGGGAGGGAGGGAGGAGGGAGGAGAAAGTAATCACGGTGGGGTGTAACGGCCTGCCGCACACCGCCGCCTGTCAGCAGTGGCAGCGGGGGCTGGCACAGCCGAGTGGAACTGTAGCGGGGGGGGGCTCAGAAACGCAAACAGACCCTTCGGCGCCGCACGATATCGACAGCAGGAACAGGAAGTATTGGCCGGGAATGAGCATTTCTCCTCCTGGTGCAGGTGCAGATCAGGTTCAGTGAATCGTTTCTCTGACTGATGTCATGAGACCCGGTGCCGTGTCGCTGGCGTGTCGCTGGCGTGTCGCTGGCGTGTCGCTGGCGTGCGAAGGGTGTAACCTTGTGTGACTGTCTTAGATGAAGGGGTGACGTGTTACTACACACTGGAGACGTCTGGTGTGTGTTGCACCGCACGTGTTTGCGTTTCTTATTCCATCCGAAGCTCCGTCACCTTGATAGATGACAGTCATTCCCCCCACACACACACACACACACACACACACACGTGCACATTCACATGCAGTGCGCCACATGCTGAACGGATCCTGACTGTTTGCTATAGATACAGCTTCAGAGCGAACTGACGCCTTGAGCCCTTGAATATCAATGTGTCTGTAGGGATCAGTGACTTAATGTGATCCTGCACTGCTCATAAACACATGCAGGAAAACATCTGTCAATAATAATATACACTTAGAGATTATTTCAAATGGAATTGAAATGCTAGGTCCAGTTCAGATCATAGAAAAACATCCTGAATATTCAAATCAAGATATAATTTGATTGATTATTCTTTTTCTTTCTGCTCTCTATGGTTTATGATTAGACTCTAACTGTCTTTATTAAGTGGAGGTTGCCAGCAGCACTTCATCTATCGCTCGTCAATCACATCCATGTCTTACCCAAAGACACTTGGAGCCAGGGATCAAACCAGTGACCTTTCACAGTCAGTGGACAGTTCTCCAGAGGCAGAGCCACCCAGGGCTATGCCTCAGTACTTCATGTGTTTGCATTGTGCAGTGTTTATCTTCCCCTGATGTGATTCCTCTCTGCACTTCCAGGTGTACCAGTATTCCTACACAGCGTTCTACATCATCTGCAGCCTGGAGACTCCGTAAGTAGGCGACACGGCCGTTTGCACTCCGCCTCGTTCCCCCCCCCCTGCAGTAGCTCACCTGACCTCAGTGCCCGGGACTCATCCCCACCTGTTCTCACCACCACCTCCCACAAAGCACAGAGGGAAACTCCAGACCCTGCACTGATTCTATCTGTGGAGTTAGAAAGTGATCTATGACCTGTCAGCAAGAACCGTAATCCTGCACGTCCGTCCTCTCAGATAACGAGACGATCTTGGATGCTGATTCTGAATCAGATGTAAAACTGTCTTATTAGAAAGACGCCCAGCAGACAGACATGTTTAACAAGACTTTATCTAACGTCAGTCCCCTCGTCTGTCATCGCTGGATGTGTTAAAATGTCAAGAGAGAGAAAGAGCCATTAGTGAAACATGACAAGTTTCCACTCTTAGCTGCATTTTTACATCCTCTCTCTCCTCGAGTCTTACGGCAGCCCTCCTCTTAACGACGCAGAGGACACGAGCAAACAATAAAGTCAAAGTCAAACGCAAACAATAAACAACGCCATCGTAAAGACAAACAACGAGCTCATCAAAAGCAGAAGATTAAAAAGTTTAAAGAGATGGGAAGATGGGAAGGTAAACTGTAAGAAGTGTATTATGCATGCATGAAAGCTATGAATGTTTTTAAAGGGGCATTTGATGTCTAATCTTAGTTTACACAAGAAAATTCATTATCACGTTTGATTTAAACTATAAAGCACGACTCACTTTTTCAATATAGCTTGTTTTCAAAAGCAGGGATTTGTTTAAGATGTATCTGAGGCCAACTGGGTGATGCTCATTTTGTTCTTAAAGTAGCCACCTCACTTATTTCCCTTTTAAAATAAACAGTACTTGTACCGCTCGCCTGCTCAAATCTATTTGTGTGCTGCCACCCGGTGGTCTGGTGCCGAAGCTCCCTCCTCAGCGGATGACCTCGTTCCTCCTCGGCTCCAGACACAGACCCAGAGTCAGTGGCACCTTTAATTCTGCAGCCTGCACTGCACAGCACTTTCCCAATGAGTCGAGGTGACACTGCTACAGAGTGTGTTGTTATTTATAGACACACTTAAAAACCTTTGTTCTCTGATGCTCTACACTTGTTCTCCTGCCGCTCTGCTTGAGGCGCACACTCACCTCGTGTGTGTGTCTGTGTGTGTGTCTGTGTGTGTGTGTGTGTCTGCTATCTGATATCATTGTGTTCCCCTCGTCTGTGCACTTCAGGGAGACGTGGAACTTGAACCCTCCAGAGGTGCGGAACGCTCAGCTGCAGTACGCGGGCTGGGGGCCCCAGGGTCAGCAACTGGTAAGAACTGCACCTCCCTCAAAGTCACTGGTTCATCTCCTGCAGGCTGAGGCATCATCTCACAAACTTGGATTTGTTAAAAATATATATTTGTATTAGCATCTATGCGTCTATCTATTTCTCTGCCAAACAAAACAATCAAAGTCTCTCCAGAGTTAATTTGCCTCCACCGAAATCTAGATGTCTGGAATCGTCTTGGTTTAATCTCTTACACGTAACTTCAGTCAAGCCGCTCTATATCAATTACACTTACAATGTTCAAAATGCAGCTGGCAGACCAGTAACTGGAACCAGCCGTTCCTCCCACATTACCCCTATAGGAACACCTTTTCAAAGACGTCTGTACTCGTCTCTGTTTAGTTCGTTTTTTAGATGTTTGTTCATTTATATGAAGCATCTCTACGTCAACAGGACATTCATTGGTCTGTTGTTTGCTTCCACGTGAGTAATTTACTGTGTTCAATCTCTTTTTAGTTTTGTTTTTCCTCTCCAACATCTCCTGAGAGAAATACTTTAAACAGCTTTTGCTAAACCTTGTCCCACACTTGTCATCTGCTGTCGGGGCCGGTAGCGCTGCAGCTGGGAATGACATTGAAGAGGGAAGTGAGAGTTAAACCAGAGCAGTAAAGTTGCTGGCTGTAAAATCAAAACAATAAACTGAAAGATGCTAAAATGCACCGTAGAGCTTAAGGGAGCCACAAAAATCTCTGTTGGTTTGACTCCTTTCAAGTGCAAGTGGTAATTTGATCCATCGCACTCATGAAAACGGGGATTGGAGAAGATTTAAAGGTTTATTGTTTAGTTTGTGTTTCCAGTTGTGTTCAGATGGCAAAGTCAGTTGTTAATGCAGGTGCCTTGTCACCAAGGACAGTTTGTCCTTCAGACCTGGCTGGAAACACATCTGCTTCCTGGAAGAGACGGTCAAGCCCTCGATACTTCAGAACTAATGGTGCATTCAGGTGCTCTCTGTCAAACCGAAGAGTCGGATGTCTCAGTACATACACGGCTGATTATGTGTCAGTGGAAAAAAAGCAGGAAGTTCTGTCTCACCTGAGGATACTGTTGAGAAGTTGAAAAGTGACAACTGGCCAACAGTGCACCAAGTTAAGGGGACACACTTCAATATAACTTTAATTAGACTTTGTAATAATTGCCAACAAGAACAAAACAGTTAACTTTAACCCTGATTTCCTTTAATTACCTCCTCTTTGGCGTTTTCCACATCATTTAATAGATTGACTAGTGATCGACGAACCTGACAGATACTCGGTCTTGACAAACTCTTGACTTTACGAGCCGACCAGGATTCCCTGAACGCCCCATTGCTTTTACCAATCGACCAGGGCAGAATGGATTATGGGATTATGGAAGTTCTGATCTCAGACAGAACAAGGCCCTCGTGCTCGCAGCCGAACCCAGAGTTAATCTTTATTATGATCCAGTCATTGGGTATGGAATAAGTTTGTGTCCTTAAAGCGGCGCGGTGCAAACCCTGTGTCCCCTCGTGGTGGGGTGGGGGTGAAGCCTCTTAATGATTCACCAGTAAACAAAATTCAAATCTGACGCCGTTGTTTGAATCCCAACGAGCGACCGTCCACCTCCTCCTCCTCCAGGATGAGTCATCCTCCGTCTCCACCATCGCAGTGGAACTCGAAGCTTTAATGAGCTTCAGTCTGTTGCTTCTCGGGGGGGCCGAAACACACACACACACACACACACACACACACACACACAGAGAGACTGTAAGTGATTACATCCTGCAGCACAATGCTATTAATTACCTGTTATCTCATCAGCGGATTAATTAACGCAGGAGCTGGATTTGATATAGCCCCCGAGTTTCCCACCGCTCGTCGTGAAGTGGATTCACTCGGAGCATAGCGGGATGTTAGTGTGAAACTTGGCAGCAGCTGGTTCTGCACCGAAGATCCAGACGTCCTCTGTCGGAGCGGTGAAGGTTGAAGCGAGAGTCCGTCAGATAAAACAAGCCAGCGCAGTCGAGCTCCTTCACAATTAGACATCTCTGTAGAAACCTGTCCCCCTGTCTCCCTGATGCACATATTCACACTCACACATATTCCAGCTGTCCAGCAACTACAAGTGATTTGTTACGCATGTTTCTTACATTTTTCTTTTTTATTCTTGTTGTGGCAAAGTAAATCCTCTGTTGAATAGAAGTTTATTTTCCACTCCCCACTCTCCCTGTGGGCGTCTGCTCTTCAGCACACACGTATTCACACAATCAGAGTTGAGCCGCTCGGCCCCAGGAGACCTCACCCCGGAATTACATCAGAGAGACTTTGTGTGTGTGTGTGTGAGTGTGAGGAACAGGGAGAGAGAAAGAGACTGTGTCTAAATCACTTAGGAGTAAACAGTGTGAACTCTGTGGGTCAAAGCTGCGGGGAAATCGGTTTTGTAGCATAATTTCAGGGAGGCTTTAGTTGGACAATTAGCAAGTAAATGAGACTTTTAAATATAATTAACATGAACTAGAGAAATAAAGATGTTACCTCCTGTAAATTGATCCTCTAATTTCGCCTGTATTATATAAATCAACATGTGAAACCCTGCTTTGACATGTTGATTTAAATATTTAACCCACACACAATCAAACAGAAACATTTCTAGAATGATTCAATAGAATATTACTGAAACACAAAATAAAGACGATCTCTGGCCTTCAAACTAAAATCTTCTCATGATCCTCGTGCAGTTTTGTCATCATCTGTGTTGGTTTTTATCGACCAAACCACGAACCTAACAGACTCTCCAGAGTTTGCTCCAACTTTCCAGAGGATAAATGTGGATCCTACACCATCCTGCGGAGAGCAGGGTATTCTCTCTGTGATGTGGCCTAGATCAGCTTCTATACCGGGACTCCATCTGCACCGGTGTGACACCAAACCACACTGGTCCACAGCCATCGTCTGTCTCATTGTGACGGATGTGGTGTCTACTTCAGAGACAACATTTGACTTTATGGTTATTCCTGGTGAATATACGAAACACTATAATGTTGTAGTCTGCAGGATGGAGTATAAACATGCAGCAATGATAAAGATTTTCAGTTGGATTTCCTCTTTCTATCATTTTGAATTATTTTGTATTCAATCCTTCACAAGCTGATACCACACTTCCAGCTCCAGGCCGAGACTTTCCACAATCCTTAAGATCCTTGAGTGAGCCCTTCTCTGTAATAGCCTGAGATTGATTTCAGCGTGGCATTACGGCTGTAACATTTAAAAAAAACTCCAGCCCGAGAGCCGGCCCTGGCCCAGCGCTCTAAACGCGGCTGCTGCTGATCTATTATTCCGTGGAGTTGACCTTCAGTTGTCCTGAGAGCCCTGCAGGGCCTGTGGCGGTTCAGCATCAAAGTCACAACGCGGTCCCTAAGGTTCGCCGTCTTATCGGAATTTGAAACGATTTTTTTTTACATCCCCTTTGTGCTATTGTCAAAAACGTTGGTTTGCCTTGGATCAGGAGACGTGTGCTCTAATCTACTGTGAGCGACAGGTGGAGAAGCGTCATGTGGATGTGCGTGTTGACCCCCGAGGTCGACCTCGCCTGTGATGGGGTGATTTCTGCCTCACTCACACAAATGTCAGTGTCCCCAGGTTCTTAACAACAGAAATGTTGTGTTGTTGAAACCATCCTTCATCCTGGTTTCCAACGTTTTAAAGACAGTTGATCTCATATCTTGTGAATCATAATCTGGATTAAACATAATCTCCTTCTTTCGCTCTGCTCCTCGTTAGATCTTCATTTTCGAGAACAACATCTACTACCGCTCGACGGTGGAGAGCCGCTCCATTCGCCTGGTGTCCACGGGGAAGGAGGGGGTCATCTTCAACGGGCTCAGCGACTGGCTCTACGAAGGTAAGGCAGAAAGAAACAACCAGAGAAAAGTGGTTTAAAGGTCGAAATCTAAAAACAAAAGCACTTATCTCACTTACCAGCCGTGGTGTTATGATTTCTTTGTATGAGCCACGGTTTTTGAGAGATCTGCCTCTGAAACTGCTCCTGAATGGATTTTTTTGTTTGTAACAGCTCAAAGCAGGGAACATGTTGAAATGGAAAAAATAAAATAGCAGTGTGTCTTTGAAGAAACAGCTCGCTCTGGATAATCCACAGCCCAAACGCACACCAGACAAAAGCTCCAGCGCACAAAGCTCGGATCGTTCACACTGAATCTGAATGCAAATAATACCGAAAAATGAATTTCTTTATCCTCTCTGATACTTCTGGTGTTTCTAATTTAGTTTCCCAGAGTTACATAAGCACAAAATCAACTTTAAAATACTGCAGTACCCACTGGGTGCATGTTGCAGATGTTCAAAGTTTAGTTTGGTGGAACTTTAGATACACAATCTGGGTTAGAATCAGTAAAGCACTTGCTGCAGTCCAAGTAAACACAGCCTCTCTCTCTCCATTGGAAGTAATGGCTCCACTCTGCAGTGTTGAAGAAGCAGCTTTGGTATAAACACCAGGTAAACCGCTCGGTGAGCAGTTTTCATTTTGGCTGTTTCTCCTGCAACTTGTTCCTGATCAACTTGGATTTTTTCTTAAAAGCCTTAAAAGTCTGTGACAACCTTTGAGGTCTAAAACAGCAGAAGTCCAGATTTGTTCAAATCCTCTATTCAGTATTCGTCCTGTGCAAACTGTCGTGTGACTTCGTTGAACAGACTTTCTGGCTCATTTTAAATGAAGATGATGGATCTATAGAATCTGTCCTTCCTCTGTCCCTCATCACTTGAATCTGAACACTCCTCAGGAGAACATGTTGTCAGGACTAACCACAGACTCGCTCCCCAGCGTCTGCATCCACGTTAGTATTGTTGGCGCGTTGATTTCCCGCCGGTGAAATTAAAAATGTAAAGTCTGTCAACCCCCCTCTGCTCGACACGGCCCCCGGAAACACAAATGGATGTTCTACATGGCTTGATTTGCATTAATACCGCAGAGCAGCGTGTTGTGTACCCTCGGATACAGATGTCCTGTTGCTGCCACAGATCAAAGCTCACCTGAAAGGAAGGCTGTATTAGCACCCACCCGATGAATTTATATCCACAGCGCCGGGTTGTGATCCAGTTTTAAAACCAGAGCGAGACGTAGATGGTGGCGACTCGTCGATGAAGAGATACGAGGAACGGAGGGAGCCGCTGATATACAACAAGCTGTTAATCCTCAAAACGCAGTAAAACAAAGACTAACTGTTTGATAATGGGAGCGGCTGCCACCTCGGAGGCCTCCCGGGAGTTAGCTGTGGTGACACGGTGGATATCTGGAGGTCACCAGGTGCACCGGGACCGGAGCCGCGCTTCCTCTGGTATTTATGTGCTGCTGAAGGCCTGGTAATTTACTCTCATCATTTCTGGAGCCGATAAATCTCCCAGCGAGCGATAAAACACAGAATCATCTTCGTAGTGTTGGGATAAAAAAATGAATCGTGGAACAATGGAATGTGTTTATTTCTGTTCTTCTTCAGATAGTGCGATGCAGGATTCCCTCAGGTCCTCGTTGGGGGTGATAAGAGAACATGTTGTTCTACCGTTATTTGACTTCTTGAGGTTTTCACCCTCAGGAGTCGCAGATAACTGGATTCAAGATGCAAACACAGAGCAGCTCGGACT
This sequence comes from Pseudopleuronectes americanus, assembly GCA_038501795.1. Classification (NCBI taxonomy): domain Eukaryota; kingdom Metazoa; phylum Chordata; class Actinopteri; order Pleuronectiformes; family Pleuronectidae; genus Pseudopleuronectes; species Pseudopleuronectes americanus. The sequence goes on along the minus strand of CM076736.1, from coordinate 728,238 downwards.
CGAAACTAGATTGAGATGTACATGACTTGATCAAAATTGATCAAATTCCAACATAACACAATCTTCTTCTTCTTGTGGTTTGCTCCACTGAGTCCTGCTGCACCTGTCTGAAGGTTATAATGTTCAGATTGTTCCTTTGTGCACAGAACAAGGTCAATAAGACTTGTTTTTCCCACTTTGGTTTGAAAGAACTTGTCTGACCTGCACGTCGCCCTGATCCTGACCCCAGCAGCGTAGACAGGAACTGCATCGCTGGCTGGGAGCCAGACCTCAAGGTTCAGGATCATGTGTTGGATCATAATGACGCTCCTCTGGATGAACTGTGCAGCAACTATGAACCAGAGGAGTTGAGGATGTTGTTCTGGAAAAGCAGGTTAACTCTTACGGTTTTAAAATGAGTCGCTCAAATGTAAACAGGGTTTTAGTACTTGAGTGTTCACATCCTTTACATTTCAGGCAGCTGCTGATGATTCTGTTTGTTGGTTTGATGCTTTCAAGCAAGATTATGCAAAAATCCACTGGACATATTCCCACAAAGGTTGAATGGAAGACAATCCTGTTAAACGTTGGTGTGAATCCAGATCAGGGGAAGGATCCAGGAATTTTTTCCTCCCTTTCTTTAACATTTCTGCTGAATTCTCAGGGAATAATTCATGGATCTTGATGGAAATAGTCTAATTTCCGGGCTGATATCCATGTGTGTGTGCAATAGACATATCAAGAAGCAGCTTGATATATCTTACTTACTAAAAATCCTTTATCCTCTATTGATGATGCATCACGGTAGAAATAATGTATCGTTAAGCCTCTAAATAGATTTGGCGCCGGCCTCCTGGTGACGCCGGCAGCTGCAGGGGAGTTTCGAAGCTGTGCCAGATTGTGTAATATTTACATTCATCAGTGGGACTGCGGGGGCGGACGACTTTCCAAGTAAAGGACTCAGACTCTGCTCTGGCCAAGGTCAGGCTCAGGCTCAGACTGCCGGCGGGGAGAAATTAGGTCCTAAGCTCTTCATGTCGCAGCGCTGCAGATCTGACGCTGAGGGGTGAGAGGTTGATAAATAATCTCCCCCGGGTTTGAATATCCTTCGGTTTTCATCGCTGTCTTAATCCCTGTTTGTTTGTGTGTGTGTTTGTCTGGCAGGAGCGACTGGGGCGGGGGGGGGAGATGGGAGAGAAGAGAAAAATTAAAAAAGCTAAATTAAAAAAGAGGAGATGGAGCCAAGAGCCCCGTCGGCTGTGTGTAATAGTCCAGAAGGCCTCAGGAGAGTCTCGAGTGTTCTGTCATCTGTCGGCTGTCTGATTATTGCGGCTGCAGAGATACCGACGCATCCTGCAGTGGGAACCAGCCGCAGGAAAACAGCTGTTTACTGGGCTCTGGTGCACTGAGATAAAGAGCCGGCGTGGCTTTGATTCGAGTCGTGTTTGCCCCACAGATGTTTGTCTAAATGACTGTTTGCATCGAGAGGCTTGTTTGTAGGTTTTTTGTTTATCGCTGTGTTTGTGTCGGAGGCTGCAGGGCACAGAGCCGCCACCAGAAAGAGAAAGATTAATAAAGGGAGTGAAAATGTTGGTTTTAGTTCAGTGTGGATCTGAAACTGTTCAGAGGCACACGGCTGCAAATAGAAGTTCTTACTGCATCGAGCTGAATCGCAAACAGGAAAGAGGTTCGGGGGAAATTCACTATGAGTGGAAGGTTTAGTATCAATTTCTTTGATTCTGTCAGTGGAGGAAACTCCTGAATGAAATTTTCTTATCACTAAACACTAAAGAATCAGGTCTATAGAACCGTTTTCAGACATGAACTCCAGAGGATGATTTAATAACGTCTAAAATCTGCTGCGGACATCACGTGTTTTCGTTTAAAGCACGGCTCCTTGTTCTCATTGTGAGATTTTGCTTTTGCGTTACACACATCATCAACACCCTCACTCCTTGCTTGGGATCTCCTGCTGGGTTTTGACAGTAGAAACTCTTTCACTCTGACATCTGTTGTCCCTTTGGATAACGTCCGGTGATTCTCCTGAGTTCAGTGCAGGTCTGAAAGCTGTTTAAGATCCTTTTTGGAATCCGTGAAACAAAGAAATGTCACATGTAAAAAGTTAAGTGTTGCAGGTCTGCTCAAATCTGAAGAAGCAGATTTCTGTGATATTTAGTTTGTGGTGATGTTAAAGCTGCAGAAATCCTGGATGCTGCATTTTCCATAATGCATGAGAGCCTCGGTATTTCTTTTAAACCCCCGAGTCAGGGCAAGGCAACCCTCCACAGCAACAGACCTTATTCACCTGATTCAGAAGCCGAATTTGATGCTTTAGTTTAATGTGTAAACTGAACTCCACGTGTCAAATTGTGTTAAAAATACACAAAAGTTCTCCTCTTTTTTTCCCAGAAAGTTTGTCAGTAGACCTCCTGCTGTGTGGTTGAATTCCTCACTTTGTGTGTTTTTTTCCTCTTCTGTTTAATCCAGACCTGTGAGAACATCTCATTGTAAATCACATCTTCTTCCTGCGTCATCCAGCGATGATTTCTCTTTGTACTGAGGCACAAATTGCTGATGAGGCTTAGGAGTCAAATCCCCACTCCATCATGCTCTCGCTCGGTTATCACCGGCCCTGTCACCTCCGTCAGCGCGCTGGTAACCGAGCTGTATTTATAGTAACACAGTTTTTTCTTCTTCTGTTTTGCGTGTCGGATGGAGAGCAGAGATGTCATCATGTCACGTGACCGACCTGCTTGTCAGCGAGTCGGGGGGGAGAGGGAGGGTGTGTCCCCCGCTGTCAAATCTCATGCTTAATTGGATTTGGTTCGTGTATATTTATCTAAATCTGACTCGTCAATGCACTTTATGTCCTTCGCAGGATATTAATATTCAGAGGACAAATAACAGACCATTTTTTCGGCTTTTTTCAGGAATGACAACAAAGGCTGTGTCCCTTCCAGCATGTGACACTGCTGCCCCCTGTTGGAAACATGTGCTCACTATTCTCCCACTTAGTCGATACAGATTCCCACCGTAGGACTAATATTCTCAAAAGGTAGATTTTGTGAATTCCCACTATTAGTAAAGTCTCGTCCAAATGCCACCTGGGAAGTTTGATACGCTTTTCTCCTCCTCATTAGCTCGGGCTGTTTACCTGGAGCTGTCACCTTGCGCTCATTATTTCCCACCGGCCCCTTGACTCCTGGTATCTCATGCATTAATAATATCCATCTACTCTGTGAATAATGTGTTCTGCTCGGGGGGGGGGAGCCGGGAGGAGATGAGACGGCTCACCTTGACCGACGAGAAAAAAGAGACACGATCTCATTACTTAAAGAGAAATAAAATGAGCTCATCACAAGTGGTTAATTTACACTCTCTTCTTCTTTTGTGTCTTCGTTTTCTTTTGTTCACATCTCAGGACGCTTCTAGAAACTTAACGACTCTCTCCTCGACTCGTCAAGGTGACCGGGCGTCCCCAGCCGAGCGGAGCCGACAGCCTGCCGGTTCCACTCCGCGTGGAAAGCTCTCTAAGGTGCCGGTGGAGCCGTCCATGCGGGAAATCGTTTTTTTTATTATTTTATTTGAGGTGTTTTCATCTTTGCTAATGCCGGGCTGTGCTTCTCCGTTCAGCACCAGGCAGTGAGATCCACTCAGTCCCTGCAGAGCTCTGGCAGCAGGGTGCAGGCGGCCACACCACAGGCCGGGGGAGCAAAGACTGACCCCGACTAAATGCTGCCATTAGCTCGACTTCTCCTCGAGCCACGAGCATAAACTTATAAATACTTTATCAGTGTCCAGCTCTGGAACAGAAGCCTTTTGCAGAAGTGCATTAGAGAACAAATATACATAAGTGCTGCGGGTGATTGTCAAATGATTCTGCACAGAAAGTCGTTCCACCAAGCGTGCACGGTTAATGAAAATGCTAATTGGTAGTTGATGTCTGTTAATTCCCCAGAGGCGGCGCCCAGTCCTGCAGATAAACAGCGTTAATGACATTTTAATTGCAAAAGTTGATATAAACGTAGCTCGTGGTGGATTCCAACAGGAAGTCGGGCGATTCCGGAGCCGGCGGCGGCGCCAGAGACTTTGTGATGAAGTGGGATTTTCGCGGCCGCGCTTTATGTTGTCACAAATTTCCCTCGGCGAGATGTTGTTTGCATAATTACTTAATGAGTCACTGTGTGTTGTTTGTGTGTGTGTGTGGTCCAGGTATTACTCATGTTATGGGGACATATAACCTGTTAACACAGTTGTATTTTCAAGTCCCCATCACGTAAATCATTTGATTTTAAGTGAGTTTCAAAGTTAGGTTTAGGGTTAAATTAAGTCCTCTGAAGACATGGATACACAATTATGTGCGTGTGTGTGTGTGTGTGTGTGTCTGCTCTTGGCCTCAATTTTCTTTCTTTGTACTATAGAGTGTAACTGCTGCATAACTTTATCCACACCTCTCTCAAGGGAGGTAGTTTCTTGATGAAACCTCACACACACACACACTCTCTCTCTCTCTCACACACACACACACAAACACTCTCACACAGCCACACACACACACACACACACACACACACACACACACACAAACACTCTCACACACACACACAACCCTACCCTAAAGAAACTAAAGTTATCTTTCTAAGTGCGCTGTGCAGTCGCACCTGGTGGGGAATTGCTGTTCGGTCCATTTGTGGGGAATGGAGCCGGGGTCTATTCTGGTCGATGTTCGGCTGTTGTGAGATTAAAAGCTCCTGTGATTTATGACCCAAGCTTTCGCTGCGGTGGAAGCTCTTGTGTTTAGGTTTAAGAAACCGAGCTGCAGAGTGAGTGAGAGAGTTCACACAGAAAACAGGTCAGTCAGGAAGTAGCTGAGCGTGTAACTTTTTATTATTTGCCACCTTGACCAGATTTTAAAAGATGTTTTTGTCCTTTTAAGTGGCTTTAACTATCGTTTCCTATGTTTACGACTTACATTGACTGATTTATGTCTTTTCCTGATTATCGTGGCCAATAGGTGACAGCATTTATGCAAAGAACAATTTATTGAGCTTCTGAATGTGCCTCTAATGACAATGCACTTTATACTTTCCCACATCACCTGTTTATTTCCTGCTGACAGGTAACAACACTGTCCTCCTGCCGTCCGGGAGCCATCTCGTTAATACACAACGCTGCTGTGAGAGTTTTTTATTCCCTGTCCTTGTGATTGATGGTCATTTTATTCTGTCTGTTCCAGAGGAGATCCTTCGCTCCCATGTGGCTCATTGGTGGTCTCCAGATGGAGCCAGGTTGGCCTACGCCACGATCAACGACTCCCTGGTGCCCAGGATGGAGCTGCCCATGTTCACAGGCACACCGTACCCAATGGGGAAGGAGTACCACTACCCTAAGGTCCATGTTTTAGCCTTTTGCATCATTGCTTCTTAACATTTTAACACATTCTGTAACGTAAAATTCAACAATAGACAAAGTGCATCTTTTTCTCGTCAGGCCGGTGAAGAGAATCCAGTTATAACTCTGTACGTCGTGAACCTCAACGGACCTCTTCACACCATCGAGATGAGAAGACCCGATGATCCCAGGATAGGGTGAGACTTCTGGAATGTCCACAAATCAAACTTCAACCAAACGAATTGTCCTGCACATACAGCATGAAATCATATTTTGATGCCTCCACGCCGGGGACAGTCGGTGGCTGAATGAAGTTTTTATCGGGTTGTCAGTCCTTCCTGTTCTTGTGAACTCGATATCTCAAGTACATCTTGAGGAAATGTCTTCAACTGCAGGGTCGTATTTCTAGTTTTATAAAACTCCCAGCAACTCTATCCTTGACTTGACTCCAGTGTGTGTTTGTTGTAATTGAACACGATCCAGCCACATTTGTCAAGCTAAGGAAATTGGCAATTAAATGATTTGTGTGTTATTTTGTTTTTAGGTTTAACTTAGAAGAATGTACATAAATTAACATCAAGGGTTTCACATACGTTTTATTGCTTCTGTAGATTCTGTAAATTCTGTTTCTCCAGTGATAGATTTCACCTAATGTGGTTCCATGTTCGATTCCATTAAGTTTAATGACCTCATTTGCTCTGGTCGTTTTCTTTCTTCTACCCATTTTATTATTCCTCCTTTGCTGTGGCTCATTATGCGACTGTATGCTGCTCTGATATCTCAATTCCTCTGCCAGAGATCATTAATGATTCATCTCTTTTTTAAATTCTATCATGATCTAAAACTAGTGAAGGGAAAGATTTTGGAACATTTCCTGCTCATAATCCAATTTTCTAATATTTTCATTAAACTACTAACATTGCTGATTCACAGACCTTGAAATGTAAATGGAGTAAAGTACATTTTTTTAAATAATGTCTCTGTTTGTTAGTGAATACTATGTGACCATGGTGAAGTGGGCCACCTCCACCAAACTGGCCATCAACTGGCTGAACAGAGCCCAGAACATCTCCATACTGACACTGTGTGAGGCCACAACAGGCGTCTGCACTAAGGTACGACTGAGTCCAGTGAGCAGGTTACATCTGCTGCTCGTCTTCATGCACTGAGTGAAAACTGTCACGCTTTTGTTTTCAGAAACACGAGGATGAAAGTGAAGGATGGTTGCACAGACAGGTGAGAATATATAAATGGTTATTTTGGAAATTTCTTCTGTGTTAACCTTGCTTCGGTTTAAAAGCTTTGTTCTGCATATCTGAAAATGAGATGACAATATCCTGGCTTTTGTAACTTTAATCAATGTGTGTCTTCAGAATGAGAGACCTCTGTTTTCCAAAGATGGCCTCAAGCTGTTCTTCACTCGGGCGATTCCTCAAGGAGGCCGGGGGAAGTTCTTCCACATCTCCATGTCCATCTCCCAGGTACAAGAATGTGTGTGTGCAGATTACTACTTAGAATCAGGAAACATGTTTAACACAACAAAGTGATAAAGGTCGCGGGGTCATGCTTAAACAATCATACGTCAAGTTTTACACTTTAAATTCTTTATCTTAACTTGACAACATGTACTAAACTCTTCTCTTTCTCTGTTTACCTTTCATCGACCCCTAGCCCAACACCAGTACAGACACGCTGCAGTCCATCACCTCTGGAGACTGGGATGTCACCCAGGTCCTGGCCTACAGTGAGGACAGCCAGCTGATGTGAGCCCCTCACTCACAGCCACTCACAACTTTGTTTTTGTGGGGGGGGACAAAAGTCACATTGATGCAGCATTAATTAATTTATTGAGCAGTTATTAAGTCCTGTCAAGCTGTCATCCTGTAGGAGATTAGGAATGCGGAGGCGTAAAGAATTTATTCTCTCCCTGTAACCTTGACTTGACACGATAATCATGCCAGCCGTGTCTGAACTAATGAGGAACCATGACGTGACACATGAGGAAATCACTTTCTGTTCTGGCAACACTGAAGAAGGGGATGATTAAAATGGATTTTTATCCAAAACCTACTTGTTTTAGTTCTTCAAATATAATTTAATAATATATCAGTTAGTTTTATCTGATAAGGAAGTTTAAAAATAAGAGGGTATGAGGTGGATGTTTCAGCACCATGGACAGAGACACAGAGCAGGAGACCACATGTTTCAATGGGTTCTGTCTCTGTCCGTGGTTCTGAAACCAGGATCCACTGTTTCCTACAAATGATCCTGTTTACCATCGAGCTGTGTATCCATTATGATCAATGGCCATTTTGAGGACGCACTTATTGTCTGTTGTGTTGGAGCCTCGTGTTCCTCCACCTGCTCGTAGATTTCCAAACAATAAACTTCTCTTAATGTGCTCGGTGAAAAAAGCTCCCTCCGTCTCTGCTGCAGCTGAGAGGAGTGTGACTCATCGCCGTTAGTCCCAGATCTTTTCACACCCACACTTCCAGGCCAGGAGGCATCTGGGAGCTCACATGTGTTTATGGAAACACAGTCATTCTTTTGTTCAGCAGTGGTAACTGAACTCTCCCAAACAAAAAAAACCCTTCTTCCCAACGGGGCTACGATTCGACCTACTTCTTTTCTAAAAGGATTCATTCCCCTGTTTCCCTCCATCTTTGATTCATATGAAAATACTTAAATAGGTTGTGCTTGTACTGTCTGCAACTTATAGTTCAGTTCTAATCTAGATCTAGAGCTAATGCCATGATATGTGTGTTTTCTGTTTGCATGAGTACAGATACTTCCTGAGCACTGAGGATGGTCCAAAGCGAAGGCATCTGTACAGGTAATCCTTGCTCCTGTGGCATTTGTACCAAGGAAGCTGACATTTTGCTCATGTGCATAAAAGTAGAAGTCTGCAAAACGTCGGCTGTATTCTTTGTTTTCTTAGCGCCGACACATTTGGCTCGTTCAACCGCCGCTGCCTCTCCTGTGGCTTGTCCGACAGCTGTGGCTACGTTAGCGGCTCCTTCAGCCACAACATGAGCTATTTCCTTCTCAACTGCCAAGGTAGCTAACACCTGCATGTCTCCTTCCTCTCTTTCTGCATCTCTCTGTTCATCCTCACGACTTTATGAGGGCAAGCGGGGCTGAAGTTTAACAGCACGGTGCAAGTTCTGCTTTTATTATGTCTCTGTGCTCTATGTGGAATCAGGTGATTAATCATGAACATTTTAATGCTTTACTTTACGATGACATTTCCACCGCTGCACTGTGATGTTGTTGATTTCTTGTTGAATAACTGTACAAAGAAAAATAATAAGAGTTTATTTATTGATGAATAGAAAATACAACTCAGCAAGAAAGTAAAACTATATAAACCTTTCTATAATCCTAGCACACACTCGTAACACATCCCTCAGGATATTATTAAAGAAACTTTCTTTATTGCTCTGCTCCAGTAACATCCAGTGGCTGGAGGCTTTCTTTTTATATGTTTTTTTTAAGGTTTCATGTGTCAAAAAAAGCTTTCCTGCCTTGTGAACACGATATCTCCCGACTGCCTTGAAGGAATCCTTTCACATTTGGTAGAAAGATTCATTTGGAATCAAGGATTAGCTGATTCGATTTTTGTAGTAAAATGTTAAGGTCATGATGGCCAAACAAAATATGTTCACTCAAAGGTGAAGTGATTAGATTTCAGTGGTCGAAGGTAAAAGAGGAAACAGATGGAAGCAACACAGGTTGGTGAAGGCATACAATCTTGTTTTCTGTATTTTCTGTGTTCCACTTGGCTTGACATTGAAAGGAGGCTTTCACCAATTGGCAATAGAAAAATATCCCAGATCACACAGGACAGTATTTGAGTAGCTGAAGGTCGGTGTTATTCTACAGTCGCTGCACTTGTTTGTCATGTGTTTGGACGACTGGAGGCATCGAGCTGTCAACACACCAAGTCCTTGGATTGTCTCTTTTCTCTGCAATGTTTGAGAGCAAGTTTTCATCAACAAGAAAACTTGTTCCAATCCGTCCACTTCTAATCTATACACACTGGGCTGGCTATGAAAATACAGAGAGAACAAGGCAAAGCACTTTTCAAGATCAGAAGAAATATCACAATGTCATCGCACTGTGTTCACACTGCCACGAAAATAGAGCCCGAGGTGTCAGAAGGTTCCTGTGTGTGTGTGATCTCTGTCAGCCTCGACGCTTCAAAGTGTAATCGCTGATCAAACAATCACCTCTGATCCGAACTAAGTGATCATCACTGAACGCAGATCAAGTAGCATGCGGCCGTGATGCCGTCAAACAGCCTCTCTGCCGACCCCACAAATCAATGAGAGTCGATGAAGAATTCATGTGATGAGGTTAGAATATCATAACCACGAGAAGAGAGAGAGAGAGAGAGAGAGAGGAGGAAGAGGAAGGAGGGAGCGAGTCCAGCAACTGCAGCCTCAGTGTTCCTGTGCACAATTTGCTAAGTGCATCAATCACTTCACCCGCTGTCCCTCCTCGGGCTCGCTGAGGTTTTAGAGGCTTTAGAGGGACTTTGCTTGTGGCCTAGATATGGACGAGCCTTTCCTGCTGATGCATTACATAAATCAAGAAGCTAACGAAATGCCTCTTTGTCTGACGGACGTGTCTCTGTCCTGTTTGATCAATTCAAACTCTGAGTAGAAACGAAAAACAGCCAAATGAAGCAGAATAAATAACTCACTGTAGTTTTTGCTATTAGAAAAAAGGCTGATGTTGATGATGATGAGACTGAAGAAGTGTTTCCACTCCCACTTTTCTCCTCAGGCCCCGACATCCCGTTCGTGGCCATTTACAAGACGCAGAGAGACGCGGAAAGTGAGACACAAGACAGAGAAAGTGAGTTTTTCAACCATTTTTCATTTTCCAGACTCAGAGTGATGCTGCAGACGAGTCCGCCTTGTTTTCATTTGCATATAGCAGCATCATTGGAAATGACCTTGTGGAACAGGGCCGTGTTTCCACTGCAGTGACCACCTGTGCACTGAGTCATCGTTTGTCCAAGAGCCAAGTGCAGCTTGATGGAAGTAATCACATTACTCCTCACAATGGATGTACTCATTAAATTATGAGCTGCCCAACAGCAGCATCAGCATGCTGTAATTTGATTACTACAGTGTGTGTGTGTGTGTTTGTGTGCCTGTGTGTGTGTGTGCGCCAGCCGGTGTGTCATCTTTTATCAACATGATGTCGCTGCCCTGACTTTGTTAAAACAAGTCTGTACTTTGATTTTATTACTGCAGCTGTTCAACTGTGAATTTTTTTGTGGGTAATTGAGTTTATTCCGTTTCACAGGCTGTTTCTACACTGACAGGTTTAGCTGCATGTTAACATCACTGACATCTGTAACGAATGCAACGTGTCGTTAGGGGAGTGTTGATCAGGGAACACAGGGAGGATGCTGCCCCCCCGACTTCAGCTTCCAGTGCAACCAAAGGCAATGAGCCGGCTGCACAAACCACCTGTTACCTGCTGAATACGCACAGCTGGTTTCTCTTTCTAGGGCAAACTCTGGATTATCCAGGTCACAGATTCAGCTGCTCTCATGTCTGTGTCTGTGGGATGGGATTAGTTGAGGTTCATGCTGGAGGACTGGGAGGATTCTGATAATGTGTGGGCGTGTTTTCCTGTTTGAATAAAAAAAACACAGCTCCACATATTGTTTTCCATTTTTGAGGAATAAATCATCAATGTGATAAATATGTGAAATTGCTAAAGAAGATTGTAAACAAACTTTCTGTTGTTTAAAAGCTTTTAATATGTTTAGTTGTTATTTCAAGATGTAACTTCAGCTGTATAATTTGAACTTGAACCACGTCTGTGTCCAAACATTAAGACACATCTTGTTTTCTGTCTGCAGGTATCACAGAAGTCTACAAACTGGAGAGCAACGAGAACCTGAGGCTGACCTTGGATTCCATGCAGATTCCCACAGTGGAGTACAAGGAGATCCACATGGATGATTACAGTATGTGTGTCACAGCCGGAGTCACGTTACACATCAGTAAACAACCAGAAACATGCAAATTAGATACTGAACAATAAATCTGTGTCTGCGTTTATGTAGAAATGAGTCTTAGAATGTGGTTACAAGTTGTTTTAAAAGTTTCTTTAGTGACACGAGGAGAATAACGTCACATAGATTCTTGAAGCAGCTCTGTGTGAGAAAGGGTCTTTTCTTAAATCTTTAACATCAGTCGAGTCAGCAGATCTGAGCCACAGCAGCTGGAGGTGCCTATTGGAAGTTATTGCTGCCAGAGGAGCTTCAACCAGTTATTAAAATCTAAAGGTGCAGCAGCGCTGTCAATGTGTAATGGATGTGTTCAATAAAAACCCCAAAGATTATGAGATGATATATAAGATGATGATATTAGCTTATTGTTTTTGTCTATTCTACCGACTTGGAGGAAGATCAGATCCCATTTCATGCCAAATTAATGTAGAAAAAAGTCAATTCCAAGAGGTTCAATTACTTTTTTCTCCCACTGTGGTTAAATGTGATGTTTTAATTATAATTTAATCTGAAAACACATCAGTTAAACTGTCATTAGGGCAGAAATATAACACTTTTCTTAACTTCTTGCAATTAAAATCTATTTGTCATTTGTTTTAGCGTCTCCCAATTAATTCGATTTCCAGAAAAAGAAATTAGTTGAAGCACAGCTTGTAATTATTAAAGATAGCGGAAATTTAAAAGTATGAATTAAATTTTGTGTTACATCAGGCTTCATTGAAGTGTGTTTATTGTGTGTCTGCCTCGCAGCTCTGTCGATGCAGATCCTGAAGCCCGCAGGCTTCGTGGAGACGAACCACTACCCGCTGCTCCTGCTCGTGTGAGTGTCAGCGCACGTTCTCACACACTCACACATCGGAGAAGTTTGTGTGACTCACATACACTCGTGTCTCTGATGTGTTGTTCTCATCGAGGGAGATTTTCTTGGCAGAACTTTAATCAGATGTATTCATCAAACACAAGGATGCGTTGCTTTGTCCTCTAGACGGATGATAAATTCACTGCGGATGAGGAAACGTCTCCTGCTGTTCTTCTTTTTCTGTCATTAGCGTTTTGTTGCTTTACTCCGTACCTCACATCTCAGCTTGGCCTCACATGCTCTGCTTGTACACGTCGGACTCCCTCATGTAAACATTTTGAATCCTTAGAAGTTTCCTCATTACTTTCTCAAATCATCTTTGGAATAAATTAAACTTTCCAATCCTGCATAGAGAAGCAAGGGAACCCATCAAACTTCCCCTGTAGAGATGTGTGTGTGTGTGCCTGATCAGTCTGTCCTTGTTACTGTGCAGCGATGGGACACCTGGTGGTCAGATGGTGTCAGAGCAGTTTCACATGGACTGGTCCACGGTGCTGGTGAGCAGCTTCGGCGCCGTCGTGATGCGCTGCGACGGGCGGGGGAGCGGCTTCCAGGGAACCAACCTGCTGCACCGCATCCAGAAGAGAGTGGGCGTGTTCGAGGAGCAGGATCAGAAGGACGCGCTCAAGTATGTTCTATGTGGAGCGGCACGTTTGAAGCAATAGAAAGTTCCTTTAAAACATGTCAAACAATTGATTTCCCTGACGTGAACCTATGTTTATCTGTTTCAGTTTTATTTTGAAAGAGCCGTATGTTGACAAAACCAGAGTTGGGGCTTTTGGACAGGTAAGAGACGAGTCGGTGTGGAGCTGAGAGGAATCGAACACGTGTTTGTGGGCGTCACCACCTGTGATAACATGCGTCTTCTGTCTGTGTGTATCTGTGTGTGTGTGTGTGTGTGTGTGTCAGGTGTACGGCGGCTACGTGACCAGCTTGTTGGTCAGCGGCGAGGAGACTCCTGTGAAGTGTGGAGCCGTGCTGTCGCCCATCACAGACTTTGAATTATACGGTGAGTGATTGAAATCTGTAGCCTCTGCTCTGTGTCGTAAACAAATCCAGTTTCTCTGCCGCGGCCGGGAAGTCGTCAAAAACAGGGAGAGGACGGAGAGATTGTGAATCTGGAACCTTTAACCCCTGCAACTGGAAGTAGTTTCAGTCTCTGTGTTAAACATCAACATGAACCGTGGGAGGAAGGAGCTCGTTCACCTCCTCGTTGAGCTGCTGCCGATGGAACTGCACCGGGAACCCAATCAGACAAAGATACCTCCCCCGGCCTCACCTCAGCTACCAAAGGAATGAAAATGTGTGAAATGCAGAATTGTGTGAAGAGGAGGGTGATGGAGAGAGAGGGATGGAGGACGAGGGCAGCTCCTGTAGCCGTAGATTCACAGAGTCAGGAAACTGCAAATTAAGGAGGAGCTGGATTTGGCGCCGTGACGAATTTCTCATCTATTTGATTTCTCTCGCTTTGCCGGAGGGGGTGAGCGACGTGCCGTGACACCGGATGAGTTCGGAATAGCAAATGATGACGTTCAGCGGCAGCTTAGAGACTTAATAATATGTTCATGTGTGAATTTATCTGAACGTGGAGAAGAAAAACCTGAAGATGTCGACTTTTACTCCTCAACGTGTCGAGAGAGAAACGTATTAATTGCATTCTTTATTTCCAGCCTCTGCATTTTCAGAGCGATACCTCGGATTGCCAAAACCTGATCCACGGGCATACGCAGTAAGATTTCATTATGACAATTTTAATATCTCAAATTCCAGTTGATTATTGTCAAATCGAATTAATCCCATTTGCTTCTGTGTGTCTTTCCTCTGCAGATGGCAAATTTAGCACATAGAGCGTCTCAGTTTATGGACAAGAAGTTTCTTATTATCCATCCGACAGCTGACGGTAAGTCCAGAATTATTAAAACGTGCAAAGAGAATATAATAAAATCAAATCTGATGTTTTTGGCATCTGCCTTGTTTTGTATTTTGCAGAAAAAGTTCATTTCCAACACACGGCTAAATTCATTGCACAGCTCATCAATGAAAAGGCCAACTACACCCTACAGGTACGTGGTTCCACTCTGCACAGCCAGTGTCTCTGCTCCTCTTTCTCTTCCCTCGTTCACCGAGTCTCTAGCCTTCCGGGACTTCTCCTTCCCGGCGGGGATCCCGCAGCAGCCCGAGGATTAGCCGCTAACAATGCCTTTCTTCCACATAATGAGATTATGAGACCTCGGCGAGCAAAAACTGTATTAACACCGGCACTAATCCAATTAGGAGACAGTGAAGAGCAGCTGGATGTTCGTCGGAGCTGGTTATCGACCAGCAGACGAGTCACTTCGCTCACACACACATTGAACTGGTTTCTGCAGCAGCTTCTGTGGGTTTCAGGTCAACACGAGTAAACACGAGTTCTCAGTTCAAATGTGTGTTAAGCTCATGAAATGAACATCCCACTGGTGCTGGATTCATTTCTGATTTAATGGAAAATAATAATAGTTTTAAAGGAGCTTTCTTTTTTTTATAATTTCAAACATAAACCCAGTTGATTGGACAAGAAATGACTAAACCTTGAGCTTTTTTTATTCTTTATCCCTATAGTTCACGTTCTATGATCTACAATCAGAATTTAAATCCAAGGGTGAATTAAAGTTTTCATTGTGAAAACCCTTATATATAGAGTTGTGCTGTGTGGTGAGATTTGGAAACTTTACCCAGGTGTGTGATGAAGTTCTCACCGTGTTCCCCCGCCCTCAGATCTACCCCGACGAAGGCCACTTCATCCACAGCGAGGCGACGAGGCAGCACCTCAGTCAGTCCCTGGTGAACTTCTTCGAGGAATGCTTCAGGCTACCGGAGCGAGTGTTTGAGGAGGCCCTGGAGGAAGAGAGCGAAGAAGAGGGTTAGGGCTCCTGGGCCCCCTCCCCCCCACCTCCCGCCCATACAGTCATCTACCACCACACTGGCGTCCCAACAGTCCACAATATGCAACTCTCATCTGCTCTTTCACTGGTTTTGGTTTTGCATCTGGATTCCCTGCGTGTCCACCTGTTGAACTTGAGACGGATTCTACTCCTGCTTCCATCCTCCTCGTTTTGTGCCCTGAGTTCGAACCCAAGAGGCCGACAAGAGACCGCCGACTCGACCCGATGTTTTGGAATATACCGATCGACATGACAGGAAGCAGTCTGGACCATCTCCTCCAGAGCAGTGGAGAGGAAGCACCGGCTCTCACACAGACTTTGACGCTGTGAGGAGAAGGAGCACCGCACAGCACAGAACTCCAGGGCTTGTATATTAATGGAAATCAAACGCCCGGTGGGAGAGAAAAAAGAAACGCTTCCGTGTGGTCGTCTGGAAACGTGCAGGATGCAGGAAATGTAACTATTTTTAAAGTCGTGAAGAACTTTCCTTGTTGGATTGTGGTCGTGTCTGTTGTTCTTATGTAAAATAGCACACAAACATTCACTCGGCTATTCAAAAGAGACATTTTCTTTTTGGATTCCATGTTTGCCCCAGATGTTGCTTTCATCTTGTTGCCTCATGTATTCCAGTGATGCCGATTGAACTCAAACTGTTTGGAAGAAAAGAATCACGATGGGTTTCCTAATGTTCATTTTAGTTTTTAACCTGGTTTTAACAAATGTTCTTAACAGAAACCTGTTTTGGTCACTGTGCCTTACTTTGTCAGAACACATCCTGCTGTGGGACTCATTCTATTGGACTGGTTTGATGTTTGAGGAGATATATTTATGTGCGATTGCTCCCACTCGTTTCCGTCCCGAACAAAAACAAAGTTACAGCCTCACCAGCCAATTAGCTTAGTGTTAGGACTGAGGCAGAGCTAGTTAGGGTTAGTTAGCTGTAGATCAATCTGCCAACCAGCTGCACACTGTGATTTAAAGAAAAGGAAATACATCTTCACACCAAGGTTAAAAATGAACAGAATCAAGAAACCACTGTTTGTTATCGAACGTTACCTAAACTTTAAATTGGTGAATAAAGGTGGTACAGGGTCGAAGGCAGGAAGCCGACAGGTGAGTCGTGTTATATTCTGAAAACATGTTTTCTTCACGGTCAAACTCATGGAAACTACAGAATATAAAAGGATGAATTACTGAGGCACAAGTTTCATTTTCCATGTTTCTAATTTCTTTTTATTTAAATGGACATATGTGTTGCGTTTCAGTGCATGTTCAGAAGTTTTTTGCAGCACTACCCCCCTCCCGATCAGTTCCACATGATACTTTTGACATCTTGGATGTTCCTTACTGGATTGCATAAATTACATTTCCAGTAGTATTGTGATTGAGAACCCAGTCTCGTCAGCTTGATGTGTAAATGTTATTCAAATATCATTTTATTCTAAATAGAGAAAAAAACAATATTACCTGAGTGTTATTTGTGCATAAAAGCATTTTGGAAATTACATGTGACTTTTCATTTCTCTTCTCCTGTTGCTGTCCTGGACTCGAGTTGGACGTGGACGTTATAAATAACCAATCGCAGCGTGGAACTCTCTCACCCGTGACTGAGGACGATTTCCAAGACGCTTAACTTTGTAACTCGAAGCATAGAAGCAGATTCATGGCAGATTGTGGCATGAAGGTAAATGTTAGAATAAAAAAAGTAGATATTTTATCAGCGCACAATGTTTTTGGCTCATTTGTTTTATTCATTTTTGGCCGCTTGGAAGCTATGCAGCACCACAAGTGTCACATATCACAAAGTATTTCATTTATTAACAACATGCATTTATACATTTCTTTACTGGTGATGGATAATTTATTTCTGTGACACTTGTGCCTCTGTAGGAAGCAGCAGAACCCAACTCAACATTTACATGTTATCACTGTTAAAACTTTTTGGAATGTAAACACAACTACATTCAGTGTAAAATGCCTAAAAATGCAGCTTCATGTATCATTAATAACACATGTAAACCAGCTTAAACATCTTCTGACATTTTGTAAATCCTGCACTGCATCCTGCTGCACATTCCGGCATATATCCCTTTTTCCCCCACTTAAGGCTTTTTCAACAAATTGATTAAAAGCAGCAAACAACAAATCAAACATGAAGATTTACCCGTAAAGATTCACAAGTGATGAATGCAGCCAATCAGCGGCTCAATGTGGAACAGCTCATGTGCAAAGAGACAAATCAGAAAAAGTATAACTGCTCGAAGGCGCTCTGATTCCCGGTGTAAACAGGATTGTGGTTGTATATCAGGGCTTTGTTCTCCCCCTCCTCCGAAGCAAAGCTGTGGAAGTTCTTCCTGGCTGCAGGGAGACAAAGGGAAACTAAATATCCACGTCACGCTACTGATGATTCAAAGGGAGAACCAAAGATAAAGCTCCTCATACCTTCACTGACGAAGAACTCTGCCATGTAGAAGGTGGTCCTGACGGCCGATGGAGTGTGTGGGATGTACGGCCGCGTCCATTCAAATGCATTCTTCTCTGGATGCCACTGTGTCGCATAGATTGGGTAATCATACGCTGCAGAGAGGTAAACAAAGAAGACTCAAGGTTAAACACTTTATTTATTCTGTTTTAAACTTATTGAGTGAAGCTGCATCATTTCTACCTTCCACTGTTGACACAAACTGGGTTTTTCCGTCGGTGTTTGTGGAGAGAACTTTGTAAAACTTCTTCAGGTCCTCATTGGTGTTGTAAGTCTGAAAGGTAAATCACCACAAAGCTCATTAAACCAAACCCTGTTTGTCTTTATGCTTCTCACAGTGTCAGAAAAATGGTTTTTGGGGGTTTTAACTGAACCGTTTACTAAATGTTGAAATCAATGGAAGATTTTCTTGTCATAACAATAATGAACAACTCACCAACGAAGCCAAACTCCACTTGTGAGAGTTTTCTGTCAGTGGCTCAGATGCCAGATCTTTCATGAGGTCAACTGGGAAACCTTTAAACATCCGGCTGTCACTGGTTTCTGGAGGTGGGTCACACCATTGAGATCATTTAAAACAGAATAAAGTACATTTAAAGCAGCTAAAGACGTCTTTAAATGAAACAATATGTAGTTTGGCATCATCAGAATAATTTAAACTAAAATAAAGATATTAACACATCATTATTTTGTCAGTCTAACTGTGACGTTAAGATAAATCTGGCTAAGGAGATAAAATCATAGAAAAGACATGGATAACACAGAGCAGACTATATCCGGATACATCAACACAATACTGATTCAAGATCAGCAGCCAGGTGTATTCAAGTCGTACCATTAGTGAAGTCCAGAGGCAGTGACACACCACTTGTGTCTGTGTGCGTCAGTAACGACTTTCCACTCGTCAGATACATCAGCTGCTCGAACCCGAGGCAGGTTCCCCACACGGGGAAGTAGTCGCCTCGCTTGTTCGCCTGAAACGTCGCACACAGTTTAAAACGTGATCCAACATCAACAAACTGGTTACAACTTTTAAATTGAACTACCTCAATAGCAAGATCATAAAAGATTTTTGCAGCCCGTTCATAACCAGATGAGATGATGCTGACTCCTCCTCCTGGGTAGAGGATCCTGTTAACAACACACACACACACAGGAAGAAAGAGGTTATAGAGTAAATATTGGAATCCATTTTATGATATATACATACATATGTATATAACCTCATGTTATATGGGGGTCTCTTCCAGAAAGCAGGGTCAACAAACTCTGAGCAAAACTTGAGCCGACAAAAGCTGCAGTGAAAAATCTGATTTGAGTTGAACGTGTGTCCTGTGAGCGGGAAAATATAAATGTGAAATATCCGGAAAATATCCGAGTGAGTCAATATGAGAATGCAGAAGGAAAATTCCTGGAATATCCACAACGTTGATGATGTTTCACACACATGAAAATAGAAGAATACTATAATCTCAGAATGAAATATTGGTTTCATACGTGACACAGACAAATGTAGACTTGGAAAAAAAAGACGAGAGTTTTGGGAAATATGATCTTTTGCTATACGAATACATTTTTGGTTGATTGATGATTTTAAACGTTATCTTCTCCAGCCCCTATCAAGTTAACTTGATATGATTGTAACACATTTACCCATTGATGGAGTTGAACAGGGCCTGGTACTCCTCCAGTGTCTGGTTGATCCTGCAGGGACAGAGCAGACCAGCAGTGAGACGCCATCTTTCTCTCCAGTGGGAATGATGGTTATAAAAAAGAAGTTAATAATTCATAGTTTCATCAGAGTCTCACATGACGGGGACGACCCTCGCTCCCGCTGCCTCCAGGAACTTCACGTAGGAAGCAGCGATGTACGAGCTTTGTTTCGAATAAACCTCCTGAGCCAGAACCCCTGAGAGGGAAACACACGTGTGTGAAACAACAACAACAACAACAACAACAACACGCAGGGGTTGTGTGTAAGAGAAGCAGGAGGTGACATGACAACATGGAACTCACCCACCACGGGTCTGTCGTTCCTCTTGGCTGAGGAATAGAACGGGAAGCACAGCAGAGGAACGAGAAACAAAGGAACCATCATGATTCTGAAAGCAAAACAAACATCAGCTCGTTTCACCGCAGCCGCCATTAGAGCGCCGGGCACTGCACTTCCGGGTGGTTTCAAAATAAGAGCACGCCTGACCTCAAACTACCTCGGTTATGTCATCAGTTTTTTTTTCTCCTCATGAAATAAAAATAAAATAATGTGTGTGATATTTTCAACGGTGATCTATTTATTTAGGGAAATATATCTGGTAAAAAAAACTTGAAAAGAAAATCTGTACTTTAAGTTAACAGACATTTTTTTGATATTAAAAGTTTTAAAATAACTAATTGTGTTAGTTCGGAGCCTCTGAAGTCCCAGAACATGATTGTGCTCACATGATTGATCCCACATGATAATAATTCAATCATACTACATTATTTTGAGAAGATGTTTGTGTTTTAATCACTCAGATGCACAAAGGCACTACATGTTACCAAAGAAGGAGAACAAATTCAGCTCTTCAAGTTTTATTTTCACCTCCATGTCACACAAATAAATTATTGTGGCTCTCACACAGACACACAGGATTGTCATGTTTGGGATTTACATGATAAATACAATGATTTTAAATGGGATAAACATAAACACAAACAGCAGTGCTTAAAGAATAAGAATCACATTTCTGTAAGAGGACGTTCCTGTCCCCTTTTGTTCTGATCCTGCTTCAGGTCATGACATCACAACCAGTCTGGTTTGTAACTTTCAGTCTGTTCACGTCGACACCAGCAGCAGTCAGATCCTCGTGGAGTCTGCTGACCAGGTCCCCCGGCAGCTCCCGGGTGCGAGCCAGGATCCAGGCGAAGTCAATGTGGAAAAGTCGGAGGTAGTCCGAGCAGGAGTAGACCAGAGAGTAGGACTGGTAGTCTGTGGAGAGAACCCAGTACGGACCATCTGGAACACCTGGATACAGAAGTTATAGTCAAACGTACAATTTCCCAAAAGATAAAAACTGCATCCAGAGTTCAGCCACCTTTAAAGAAGCTGACCCCCAGCTTGGCCGGCTCAGACGGGTCTTTAACTCTGGCAACACCTTCGATGGAGTTTATTTTCCCGTTAGACCTTTACAGAAAGGATGAAAAGGGAACTTTACATTAATAATTAATTCATATATATTCTAACATTACAAGTGAAAGAAGTATACAAGTTAAATCCTTACAGCAACTCTGCATTGTAAACTCTGACTGTCCCGTCAGCGAGAGGAGAATAAGTGGCCTGGACACATTTCCCTCTCTCAAACAGAGCCGGGAGCTTCTCTGTCTCGTACCAGGTTCCCATGTACTACAGGGAAATCAGAACAGAGTTAGTTCGGGTGCAGCTGAGCGAAATAACAAACTGAACCAGAAGGAAAGAGTCAGTGTTTCACCTCCGTGACGTTGAAGTCCTCTTGAACTGACGGCTGAGGGCAGCGGCCGAGGTGGAGGGACTGAGCGTCGGCTGCCATGGTCGACAGGAGGAGCACGAACAGAACCTTCACACGGAAGCTAGAAGAGTTAATGTGATGAAGAGTGGAACAGTCACCCGGACAATTCCAGAGGATGTTTCTCATTCTGCACATTACAAGTATCATCATTAGATTTCCTAACGAAGTATACACTACCTGGATCTTCTTCATGTTCAAGTCGCTGGAGATCCTCTGATACAAAACACGATATCAAAAAATGTGAAGCACCCTTTGACATGTGCTCTGTCTTTCAGCTCGGTACAAACTGACATGTGTTTGGTTTGTGGGATTTGTTTAGTCTTCTCTGCACATCAGACCTTTGGAAGTCAAATGTGTTTGAAGAGCGAAACATCTGTCAACAAAACCTTTGACCTTCAGCACAGAGTTATCTAACAATCACATTCAGCTCAAACTACACTATCTGCCTTGTGCTGCCCTCAGGGTAACTGTTGTAGGCAGCTCATTATTTACTTTGTGAATTATTTATAATGTAGTGGGCTCAATAATAGTCGGGAGGTTTTGAACAATAATATTTCAATGGATCGTTTCATTCACTAGTGGGTTCTCATGTTGTTTGCAAACACACAGGTCAAATGACACGTGGCCTTTTGTTTCCTCATATTCCAACGCTGACCTGTTAAACACCAGAAAATGAGCCAGCAATAGCCGCTACTGGTAAACACGAGAATTACATGTATTTAAATTCAGGTTTGCATATGTTTTATGAGTGAAGAACATCTTTAAGGCCTCCAGGACACACAAAATGTTTTATATGTTTACAGCTTAGGGTGCCTTTAACTTGGCCGAGCAAAGATGGAAGTAAATATATATGAATATTTGATTTCCCCCAAGTGTACATTCAATATATACGCAGACAAACACATATACATTCAATACCCTCTACTACTCATTGATATTTGAAATGAAAAGAGGCAGATTTAATAAATAAGATCCCAGCTTCTGTTTGAAGTGAATGTGTGACAGTGTGTTATATTTTCAGTAGATAGAGTTTTTGAATTATTGTCTGTCCTGCATTGAGAATGAAACAAGATCCGGTTATGAAAAGAAAAATCTTTATTCAACAAAGCACCAACATTTATACAAAAACATCTGCTCTCACTTTTGCCACTTTGTAAAGTTTGTTTTTTTCGGATTGTGAAAATATGTTTTGCTTGTTTAAATCTTGTGCATTAAACTCTTAAACTTTGAGTTTGTCGACATTCTCCAGAAAAGTATGAGCTTATAAAACAACTGTACAAAAAGCTAAATAAAAAAGTGATGAAAACAAAAACAGTCATTTGACAAACAATGAACGATAAATTACATTCTTAAATTGAATCATTTGATTTCATGTTATGTGCTGTGACGGTATAAATAAATCTAAATGGATTTAAATTAAATAGCCTAGAAAGAGCTGTTAAGGAGTGAGATCACCGAGGTGTAAGGAAAGCTACGAACACGTTCAAGAATGAAAATGTTGAACTAAAGAATTGTTTTAAAATGAAGTACAGTGCAACAATATTTACTTTGGTGGCCACACTGGTCGTCCAGTCGTCCTGCTGTCGGACGAGGGACAGCTCTTAAGGTCTGGCTCTTGAAATGTTGAGTAAACGTCTCCTGAAATTCTTGACAAATATTTAAAAAAAAATATCCACGACAACCTGTAAACAAAACAACGAAAGTCGCCTTTTGACGCTTCTGTTGAAAAGTCTTTGGGGGATATCTCTCAGGGCAGGTTTCAGGTTCAGGTGCAGATTTCTGTGTGTCCTCGGTCTCGTCTCTCAGTCTCTTGTAAGAAGGACGAGACGGATGCAAAAGAGACGTCTCATCCTCAACACACCCGGGTGACTATGTGTAGCCGTTTGTGTTGCTTTGTTTGATTCTCTCAAACCCATCTTGTGGCATTTGTTTGGAGTAACGGTTAAAGGTGCCGCATTCATCATTTTAACAGTAATAAATTATTTACTTTGAAAGGACAACGTTAATGTCTCGAATTAATACGAAGACTGGCCGCCGCCATCAGGCTCTGCTGCATTTTTACATTATGTGCCACAACAGTGGAGTTAATGGGAAATCCATCATGTTACTTTACAACACACACGGACATTGTTTTTGCAAGGAATCCTTCACATTACAATAAATCTCTGTTTGTAACCGCGTCTGAATCTTTCTCATCACAAAGTGACGTGAGGAGAAAAACAAGCATAAACATCCTTTTGGCAAAAGACAGGGGTTTTCCTGCCACACAATGCGACACATAGCACCAACCATGTGCTGAAAATGACGTTCCTTGGGGAGAAAGACACATTTATTCCCAGAATGTTCCACGGTGGCTGAGATTGGGTTCCTCGGTGGAGTGGTTTGGGGCATTGGGGGGGGCGGGTGGGACGGGATCTAAGGGTTTTTGTGGGTCTCGATGCAGAGGACGATGTACTCGTTGGAGCAGCTTCGCGTCTGCTGGCCCAGGAGCAGCCCCGAGGTCAGGCTGGACGACTGACCCATGACGGACACGTGGTCCGCTTGCCACGTCTCACAGTGTTTGTCCAGCACTCGGAAACCCCTGCTGGTGGAGCCGTGCCAGATGTTCTTCTCAGGCCTGGTGGAAAGAGGGCAGAAGATGAAAACTTGACAAACTGAAGGGAACAAACAAAGAGGATGGCGGCCATTAAAGTTTACTGACCAGAAGGGGTCGGCTAAAACGTCCCGGCCATCGAAGGAGTAGATGGGTATCCGGGAATTTACTGGTCCTCCGTCGCCGCTGAAAATCGCCCGCCAGTTCCTGAACATCACGTCTCCCTGGAGGACGACACAGAACGGGTGAGACAGGCAGAGGCGGGGGGGGTGAACCCCTGACAGACATTGAGCAGGGGGAGCAGACTCACCCTGAGGTTGGTGACTGGCAGATTTTCACGGAAGCCAGGGTAGACCACATGGACCAGGTCCTGCCTGTGGGAGGAGATGAAGG
This sequence comes from Pseudopleuronectes americanus, assembly GCA_038501795.1. NCBI lineage: Eukaryota > Metazoa > Chordata > Actinopteri > Pleuronectiformes > Pleuronectidae > Pseudopleuronectes > Pseudopleuronectes americanus. The sequence continues at coordinate 704,062 of CM076736.1, read as the reverse complement.
CGCGGTAGTTCGGAGCCAAGCCCATCGCCTTGGCCTGCTCGTAACACATGCGGTCGGCCGTGTCCAGCCCCATCAGGCCCCCGGAGTGAGGCTGGTTCAGGGCCACCAGGTTGAGCTGCAGGGAGAAGGAGCAACGGTCCAGGGTTAGTCTGGGTGATGAAAACATATTAATTCCAATCGCAATGTTATTTCCTTCAATTGCAACATAACAAAAGACACGTGTAACACTTAAATACATTAATTACTTCAAAATAAAAGTAGATGTGATTCCCACTCACCCTCTCTTTAACTGAAGTTATTCTTTGGATCGTGTCTCCTCTGATCTGATATGCAACTCGAGGCTGAACGAATATAATACAGATGTTATGCAGATGAGCAACGGCCTGTACAATATTTCACAACAGCATTTTCACAGTAATAGTAAAAGCCATAAAAACGAGCAACATGTACCTCGTCCTGTGGAATGATGTTACTGGAGAGGTAGATCAGGCTGCCGAGCTGTGACCACACAACAAAAGACAAATCCAGGTTGTAAGTGGTTTCAGTGTGTTGTGGACCCGTCATTTCTTCTATGTGTATATTTAGTCGACAGATTTAACTCTAAATGTTCAACACTAGTCCGAGTGTTTACCTGTATCTCTTTCCATCCCTGGGAAACCTTGAGGAAGAGACTTCCTGTCGCCGTGACGTACGACAGAGTTCCCTCCGCGTCCCGGACCGTGTTCTGCATCATGCTCTCACGAGTAGAAAAGGTTTTCAGCTGCCAATCAAACACAGAGCAGTCCAGTTACATGAGGAGGAGGTGGTGTGGTTGAATATTCATACACAATAAAACCTGTAGATGACATGTATGCATTCTGTGTGTTGCCAGAGGAAACACATTGACTTACAGATGCTGAGTTACCCGAAGATCCAGGAGGTCCAGGTGGTCCAGGAGGTCCAGGAGCGCCACTGAGGGTCAAAGCTGCCAGAACAAAAACATCAGCTTTCATAAAAGGCTCCGAAAGTTCATATACAGTATAAAATAATTAAACATAAGTATAACCGATGGGATGTACCTGAGGAGCTTCTTCTTGAGGATGACGAAAAGGGTGCTGGAGGCCCTGGTGGCCCAGGAGGACCAACAGGACCAGGTCTCCCATAACCTGGGACACCAGGTGAGCCGGGCACCCCAGGGTGGCCTGGAGGGCCCATCACAGACTCTCCTTTAGGACCCTGATCCATGGCAGGAGGAAGTTTCTGAGTTTAGTTGTCAACTGTGAAATGTGTCAGAAAGGTTGTGTATCTGTGGAACTTTGACTCACCACTAGTCCTTGTCTACCGGGGTTTCCTGTTTGCCCCAGCCTACCAGTCTCTCCCTTGTCTCCCTTCTCCCCTTTCAATCCCTGGTCACCCCTTGGCCACTGTGATGACACAACACACACACAGACACACAGACACACAAACAAAACCTGAGTGTCATGGAACATTAAACCAACATGCTCCAAAAACAAGAAGACTTTGGTTTGAAACCTACCCAGGTTTCTCTGGGGATCAAAGTACCTACAGAGAAGAAAACACAGGAAGAAACAAACATTACAAATATATTCTCAAAGCTAGATCAATCACAGAGGGATGATTTCATGGAAAACCCGTAAAGAACACTTTAAAGAATTATTATCCACAATTATTTTTCTCTATGGTGATATTTAAAGTTGTGATTTGTGTGCGTTTACACTGAAAACATTGTTATACTTGAATTTTAAAGTGCTGACTCACTTTGTGGAGATGGCATCCCAGGAAGGCCTCTCTCTCCCTTCTCTCCCTTCCCCCCCGTCTGACAGTTTCCTTGGAGACAAAAATAAATATAAATCAACATTATCCTTAAATCCATGAATATAAGAAGTATTTTTCAGGATGTTTTATTGTATTAATATCCTGAATATTCCATTAAATTGGCTTATTTAGAAATATTTGTATAATTTAAACCAACGTACCAACTGCAACGCTTCCATTGGGATTAAGCTGAAAAATACAAAGCACAAACATTATAGTGATTTGTCATTTAAAAATACTCAGAGTTCTTCCACTCGTCACTTATTAGTTATGTTATGTTGTGTTAACATCACAATCCACATGCAGATGACAATGAAACCTGATTTTTTTAAAACTACCTCAGTGGGTTTGTGACACCGAGCCTTCACCTTTCCAGACTGGACGTGAAGCATGCAGGAGTAGGATGGAGTCCGTGAACAGTTCTGAGTGGTGACATGTTACAGGAAGTACTGATGTTACACAGAACCACATGCATGTTAGAGGAAGGATGTGCAAAAGAAACGGAGATGGAAAGAGAGTCGGTGATGAGGGAGCTGAAGGTGACGACTGGAAATCAGAGAGGAATCACTGTGTTGTTAATTCAATTCATAGAATAGATTATTCAGGAAACTGAGGTGATTCCCTACTGGCCTGTGAATAACTAATCTGATCAAAACCTTCTCTACAACTTGTGTCAGAGAAAAATATTGAAAAGAAGTTTCATCGTAGATAGAAACTCTGAATGAAGTTCCATACAAATCGATCACAGAAGGTTCTCTGACACAGGCTGTGGTAAAAGGTTTTATTATTAACACATGCTTTAGTAGCAATACTGGTGAATACAGTGTTTTCAGAAAGTACTCAGACCCTTTTACTTTTTATTATGTTGCAGCTGTTTTTCTTGAATTATTTCAAATGTTATTATTTCCCCCAAATCAACCTACACTCAATCTCCTCGAGTGGCAAAGCAAAACGTTTATTAAATAGTGAAAGTGAAATGTCCCATTGACACAAGTATTCAGTCTCTTAGTTGAAGCAGCGATTTCAGCCTCCGGTCCTCTTATGACTCAACGATCTATTCACACGTGGATTTGTGGATTTTCTGCCACTTGTTCTCTGCAGATCCTCTCGAGCGCTCTCAGGTTAAATGGAGGTCAAACATTGTCAGGTCTCCCCAGAGATTTCATCAGCTTCAAGAGTCCTGAGTGCTCTGGACCAGGTTCTCACGAAGGTCACCTCTGGTTTCCGAGGCCCGGCTCATGTGAAATCAATTAAGTCTTTGCTCAGGAAGACAATCAAGGTGGAGAAACATCTGTCCAGAGTCTGAATACTTATGTCAATGTGATATGTCACTTTTTTTCTGAGCTGAGTGCAGATGAATGTGGGGATTAAAAGATTAAAAGATTTTATCACGAGGCTTCAAAAAAGTGAAGGGGTCTGAACATTTTGTAAAAGCACTGTAGACATAAACTTACAGCCATTTTGCAGTGAGGTCTGGGAGGGACGGGGAAAACTGTCTTCAGGAACCAGAGGAGAGAGGATCATAAGCATGTGGACAATAATAACAACAATCAAGTGTCTAGTATATATTAATGAAAGTATGTGAGTGTCTGTTCTTACTCCTTTGGGGCAGTTGAACATTCCTGGGCGGCCCGGTGGTCCAGGGGGGCCTGGAGCTCCCTTATGAAGATGATACAACATTAAAAGTAGATGATAAGATGTTATGAAACTTATTATTACATTTGCAAACTTCAGTGTTTTCTCCCCCCCTGGTGTGAGACTCACCTGCACTCCAGCAGAGTCCCCTCTGTCTCCTTTCAGTCCCATCGGGCCTGGACGACCCTGCACAGACACACACACACAATATCTACAATCATCCTTGTTACAACAACAACTATATGTTAAGTGAGACTGTCTTTAAAACTAAAGACAAACAATTGCTGTTTGAATAGAACATAGAAAAACGACAATGTTCATCCTGAAGCTCCTGATTCAAAGAACCAACAATTAATTTGATTAAATCTTAAATCCCACTGGTAATGTTTGGTGAGTTCATGGTGCTTACAGCTCTTCCAGGAAAACCAAACTCTCCTTTAGGCCCCGGGGGTCCCACTGGTCCCTGTTAGAAACAAAACAAAGGGTCTGATTGTGTTTCTTAAATATATTGTCAGTGTCTCTCATCCACAGCAAAGTTAATTTGGTTGAATTTGCTTGTTTTGCTAAACGTCATCACTTACTTGAACACCAGGGGGTCCAGCTACACCGTTATCTCCCTGCAGACACAAAAATACATCTTCTCTGATATGTGCAATTACAATGAAATGATTTTTGAATAAGCTGTTAATGTTGATGTTTAAATCCTGGGGAACATGTGCGTGTAAAAGAGGAATAAGGTTAAAAGAGTTATAACCTTGATTCCGTTAGGTCCGGCAGGTCCAGCCAGGCCTGTCCCCATGAGTCCATCCGCTGCCATCATGAATCCTGGCTCGCCCTTTTCACCCTGCAGCAAAGTAAACAAACAAACAAACAAGCCACTGTAGACTGAGAAATACTGAGTCCATGTAATGTAGAGAAATATGAACTCATATTAAACTGGGAAAATGCTGAATTTAGAGGAGCTATTTCTGAAAAACAAGGACATTTATAAAGAAAACAAGTTTAAAATCTGACAAAAGACACAAACCAAAGAAAAGAAATACACTAATAACTCCTGAAATCATACAGACACATGTATATATAACTTACTCTAAGTCCTGGAGGTCCTTGAACACCTGGCAACCCAATGTCTCCCTTCGGACCCTGTGCAAAACCATCAGTTAAAGTTAAATTCAAACTAAAATAAGTTCTCATCTGTATTTTTTTCCCTGTTTACAGCTGAATGCATTAACAGAAACACAAGGATGATACGCTCTGCAAATCTATTCACTTAAAGAGAACTTGCTCCATGAAGGTTGTTTATCTTCCTGATACTCACAGCAGATCCCTGAGCATCAAAAAACCCTGAGAAGTTGAAGGCCCCGTCTGTGTCATTGAGTAGAAGCTGAAGAAGACACAAATGCAGATTGTGTGAACCTCATCACTGAACAGTGTACAGCTCCATCCTGCGTAAAGCCTTGAGTGGCTGTGATCAGGTGCTACTCACATCCTGGAGGTTGACGAGGGGTCCTGGAGGTCCAGGTGGTCCTGCAGGGCCGGGAATACTGAGTCCCATCTCACCCTGAAACACACAGTTGATATTTAAGTCTTTTAGCAAACAGCAACATGGAGTAACCTTAAAGTCAGAAGTGTTGTGAGTCTCTTACCTTTGGTCCTGAATCCCCTTTGTCTCCCATTGCTCCCTGCAGATGAGACAGAATAACACAACATCAAGCATACAATTGATTTCTGTAAATATCATTGTGTTTTTCACAGGCTTATACATAATTAATGTTGGTTTTCATTTAGGATCCATTCATCTACCTCAGTCATTATAAGTTTTAGCCTATGAAGACTCCTTACCTGTTACTTACTATGGAAAAAGGTCACAGTATCAACTGGTCTTAACTATATGTGAAAGCTGAACATTTTAATTAATCTATTGATGTGTCTGTCAATCGATCTGATTTCTGACCTCTTCCCCTTTCGGCCCGTCCAGTCCTGGAAACCCTGGTCGTCCTGCAGGTCCTGAATCCCCCTGCAGAGGCAACAGAGAAACATCCACCGGGTCATTCATCACTGACACAATATGCTAATGGTAACATGTATTTCCTTTATTCCCATTCAAACTGTAAATATTTCTGACACTGTCACTCTTTTTCTAGTTTGCAGAAACATATCTGAGCGAGCACAGCAGGAGGCGGCTGAGATAACGGCCCCGGCACACTGACCTTTTGACCTGGTTTTCCTGGAGCGCCATCTAACCCGTCTTTACCCTGAAAGAGACAAAAGATAAACAAGTTTTTAAATTCAAGATGCTCACTTCTCTGAACTGTAGAATTAAATATATCTACATCCACAATACAGTCTAGCAATAAAGTTTTAAGTAACTAATAGGACTTACATTTCGTCCTGGAGCTCCAGGGAGACCCTGTGGGAAACAGAGGGAGAATATAACATCTGATGCAACAAGACGAGTTGACCAACAACATCATGATGACACGTGGGGCAGGATGCTGCTCTTCATCACACACTCACTGTACCTGTGGTCCTTGGGTGAGAGCAGAACCTAAATCACCCCGCATGGCAGATCCTTCCAAGTCCTGCAGAACAAAACATGGAGATGAGGTAACAGCCACATATCCTGGAAGAGCAGATCATTTGGGGCCATCACAGTCGAACGTCGATATATATTGTGAAAGGCAGCTCTTGACTTCCTGATAAACCCAAACCCTAAACCTGATTCCAGTCTATTTGGGAGAAATGTTGTCAATAGTTTTAAGAATAGAACAAAGACGTTTATTCTAAAACACAACTTTAAATAATATATCCAGAGACACTGATAATCCTGCAGTGGTCTCGTAATGTTTTTACAGAGATGTAAGTATAGATAAGATGATAAAGATATCATCTTTATTTATTAAACATCTTGATAATTAAAACCATGTTTAATTATAAGTATCCCAGTCGAGCTGTACCTCATAATCCAATGTCAGGGCTCTTCCAGGGGGTCCGGGGGGGCCGGGTGGACCCCTGGGACCGGGCTGCCCTTCTGGACCCTCTGACCCTGGGAAGCCTGGGATCCCTGCAGGGCCCTGGTCTCCCTGGGAGACAGAAGACAAATGAAAAACATTGATTAAATCCTTTTCAGAACTTATATAATGTGGCTGGGATGAATGTGTAAATACCACACAGAGCCCAGTGTAACTATGACAGTAATGATGGTTCACTGCAGGGAGATAATCAAATCCTACCTTAGGTCCTGGTTGGCCGCTCCCCCCGGGGACTCCCTGTTAACAAATAAAACACAATCACATCACATTAGCCACAGAGACGACAGGAGAGCGACTGTGTTTCTGTTTTGCACAAAGAGGCAGAGCAGCGACCCCCCCCGGAGGCCCGGAGCTTTATTAGTCTGCAGGGTCTCCTCATTAGGAGCTCGGCTCCTGTGTCAGGTGGCTGTTTAGATTGTGTGTAGTTGTTTTTCTGCTAACGGAGCACTAAGAGCCCGGCTCGGGGGAAATCAGAGACACGAGCAGGAGCCACACGAAGGTGTGGGCACGTTCACACAAGAGGAAATAACTCAGATCCTTTAAAATTGTACAGAGAAAGTTAATGAGTTCATTCATTCCATGAGAAAAGTGTTTATTAGAATATTTACTTAAAGTCAGTTTTGTGAATTTGGTTCTCCTACTCACCTTGTCTCCCTTCTCGCCAGCAGACCCTGGATCGCCATCTTTTCCATCCGCTCCCTGCAGGAATATTTCAGGATTTAGCAAAAAATGAAAGCACATTTATAACTTAAATGCACAAGCAGCCATATTTCTTATTGGAAATGTTTTGCTACGTGCAAGCTATCAAGGGTAAACTGGTTCCTATGAGGCTGTATTAAAACAAACCTGATGAGTTACCAGAAACTAAGGCCAACAAATGTTTTATGCACCTTCACACTGGTGCACAGGATTCTTATTTAAAACATGTGAGTTGTACATTCACACAATTAGTAAAAAGCCTGTGAGAAAAAAGACACATTTCCCCCAACTGAGGCTACAGCAGAGACCATGTTCCGAAGCCAAATGCCTCGAGCTTTACATGCTAACTGCAGGTAGTGCAAAGGGCTTGATCCTACACACAAACACACAGACACACACACACACACACACACACACACACACACAATACTGCACAGCAAGCAATGGCAAGTAAGCAGTGAATGAACATGGCTTTTTTTAAATAACGCTGAGGGAAATTCTGTCTTTTCAGCCCTTTGGGGCCAGATGTTAATACCTGACCAGACCCTGACCCAGAACCAGAGCCAGACCAAAAACCAGAACCAGAACCAGAACCAGAACCAGAGACAGAACCAGAACCAGACTCTGAACCAGACCCAGACCCAGAGCCACTAAACCACTCCACAATCACCTGGAAACAGAAGCTTGGTCAGGAGAATGATTGTAGGACAACATGTTCTTCTTCATGTTGAAGATGAACTTCCACAAGCTCATATCTTGCTTCCGAAAATAATCGGTCTTCAAGAATTCCTTTGTCACATTTCATATATAACCACTGACTTTCATATTTTATATATTTCCCTGTTTGATTTTATTCTTTTTAAAGATCTGTCACAAGCAAACGAGAGCAAAGAAAAGGAGGAAAGACAAGGAACCTACAGGAAGTCCAGGTTCGCCCATCACTCCGTCCTTCCCATCTCTCCCAGGAACCCCAGGGGGTCCAGGGAAGAAGTCTCCGGACGAGATCCCTGGGGTCCCTGGCTCTCCAGGGGGTCCGGGAAGCCCTGGAGCTCCCTGATGAAACAAGACATCACATTTAAAGTCTTGGAAAGTGATCAAAATATTCAACTAATACATTTCTATGGAAAAAAAGGTTCCTCAGGAAGTTATGTCAAACATGTTGTTCTTCTCTTTCTCATTATTTCCAAAATTGGGTCCCAGACTTTAAAATGAACTGTATCATAATAAAATATTTATGTTAAATAAGACTCACCCGAATAAGTTCTGCATCACTGTCAAAGTCTTCAAATCCTGACCCCTCCTGGTGAACACGTGACATGACCAGTGAGTCAGTCAACAAGCCAATCTCCATTAAATCAATGATCACAACTAATCAGATCAATTCAACAGTTTAACACTTTATTTAGATTTATTATAAAAACTGGTACATTAAAGTTGGAGTGAAAGAACTAAAAGTAAAATGAAATTCTTTACAATATAAACTATATTCAGTTTGTTGATGAATTTGTTATTAATCTCCTTTAGTGCAAAAGAAAGACAAGTGGCTCTAAATGCATAATAACGCTGGGCATGTAGAGGGACTAGAATAAAACATACAAGCCAAGGAAAGTGCCTGCACCATGAATTACTTACAGATTAATCAAATAAAGTTGTATCAATAAAACTTTAAAACTTAAACTTAAAACAACTTACCATGAACATGGACCCCGAGCTGGTTCGACCTGGAGGTCCAGGAGGCCCCGGAGGACCCGCTACTCCAACACCCAGATCCCCCTGAAGAAGACATCATGTGATAATTATGTATTCCTTTCAATTTCAATCATTATTGTTACTGAATTATTCTTTTGCTCATTTTATCACTCCAGTAATTGCGGTATTTAAATTCTCTAATAAATGGGAGGTTACATATATATATATTTGTTTATACCTTTTCTCCCTTAGGACCAGGCTCTCCCTGAAGTCCTGGGAATCCTGGAATCCCAGTTGCTCCCTGGGAAAGAAACAGCTCAGCTCAATATACCAAAGACAGTTTCTCATCATTATCATATCATGTAGCACATTGACAATTTATCCAGATACAACAAACTGAAGATCTAAATTAGCAACTGTATCTGGAAAATGGGACGTTCTTGAATTACTTTTCCTTATACACACTAAAATAAGACTCCAGATAAATCTACAAAGACTGAAGAGACTCACCAGCAAACCAGTTTCACCTTTAGTCCCCTGGAGACGAGACAGAAATGGAAAACCATTCATTTGACTTTCAGAAATAACATAAATACCAGACTCTGCTCTGAATAGCTCATGTGATGTTTTATAAAAATAGAAAGTGACGTTTAAAAACAGAACATTGCAAAGGGAAGAAGAAGCATTTAAAACTCACAGGCTGTCCATCTTTCCCCGGTGCTCCAGCGGGGCCTGTGGGTCCCAGTGGCCCCTGTGGCCCCCGGGGTCCCGGCTCCCCTCCCTCTCCGTCTCCTGAGGCTTTACCTGGAAGGCCAGGGGGTCCTGGTGGGCCGGCCGGACCTGGGTCCCCTCGCTCGCCTTTCGTGCCCGGAGACACCTGGAGGGACTGAGACAGAATGAATGACAATATTAATTAAGGTAAAACAGACTCATTTTCTTTGAGATACTTAAGTATAATGAAGTAATAAACAAAAATAAGTTTAAAGTTCATATCTGACAATAAATAAATACTTACAGAGTCCAGGGTTGAGGCCGGAGTCGCCATCAGAGAAGATTGAACTGTGACGGAGAAACAATTTGCTGGTTAGACATTAACCACCTTAAATTTACACAAATAATTATTGTACTTGGTGCAGCTTTTATTGTTTATAAGGTTTATTCTGTCTTCTCTTTATTCCAAGACAGAAATAAAAGTTAGAAAAAGAGATGAAGGCTGCAGCTACATTGTCTTTATCACCATCTGCTGGCTAGTTTGGAGAAGCACAGGACGAGATGTGCAGCATCACCTCCTGACTCATATCTACAGAAGGAATTTACCTCTGACTGTGCTCTTCACCTCCTCCTGTCCAGACGTCTCCTCCATATCTTCATCATCGCCATAACTGCTGCGTGTGGACGGCTCAGTGGGCGGAGCTCGGACCGGCGTGCTGTAAGTCGGGTCCAGCTCGGGGAGGGGCTATAAACATGGGAGAAAGAAATATATAATCTATCTGTAACTGTACAAAAACACTTGGGAACATAGTTTAAATGTTTCAATGTTAGTTCTTAAAATTATAGAATCAGATTTGCTTTTCTTTCGTTTTTTGTAAATATCCGATGCATGATGAGGGTTTGCAGATTTTCCATCTGTCTTTTAACTCTCGTGATACGACTGAGGGATATTTCTCAGCCAAATGTCTCAGAGCTGCCTGGACATGATCTGTCAAACCTCTTTGTTCCATATGTCTGAATCTTTGAGACATACGATGGAGAGTCAGTGAGGATCTCCAGAAACATCTGAGCTCAATCCCCCTGATTCCGTCTGAAAGTCTCTTTCCATGTGCCCTTCAGCAAGGCACTGGAACCTCCTGAGACCAACGAGGCTGAGATCATGTTGTTAAGATCTTTACTGTGGATGTGGAACTGTAAAGTTTTGCTAATGATAGAGAAAAGAACCTGAGAGGTTAAAAAATATGATTATTAGCTTATTATTACTACTACTGCTACTACTAGTACTACTACTACTATGACTATTTGTACTACTGCAGTACTCATATTATTTACTGCAATAAGCAGCTATTTAAATTATTTGTATAAATTCTGTTATCTCTCTAGTTTAAGAATGGACGTCAGTGGAAAGTGACTGGTTCTGGTTGTCTCCTGCTTATCTACCTTATGTAGATTTTATATAAAAGAACAGAATAATTAGCTTTCTGTTGGTTTTGTTAATCTGTTGGTGCCTCTTCTTGTATTTTAGCCTCTTCTAGAAAACATTGCGTTGGAAAAAAGCAAAAACTACCATTTACCTACAGGCACAATCACTCATTTAACTCTATTTTCTTCTGTCTTCTCTATATTATCTAAAAAGCATTTGAATAAAGAAAAGTATTTCGAATTGTGAAAGCAACACAATGACAAAGAGACCATTCTCTTGTGATTAAGGTCAACTGAATGTCTGTATTTTCTAAAGTTATATAATCTGCAGTCTTTAAATCCTTCTTCACTCTTGTCTGAAGGAGCAGAGCTGGCACGGAGCTGCACCGTGTTCCAGTCTCCAGCAGACCTAAAAGGATAAGAGCTGTTTTCTTTGGTCCCAGTCCAGATCAGCTAAATTGGAAGGAGAGAGTGTGTGTGTCTGTGTGTGTGTGTGTGTGTGTGTGTACCATGGTGTACTCTCTCTCCTCCACAATCTTTTTCACTTCTTCTCTTTCTCCAGCATCGTCATAGGCATCATCACCACTTCCATATCCAGAGGCCTGGAGAGAGAAATGAGAGCAGGATCCAAAGATAAACACGGAGAACGACAGAAATGATTAAACGCTACTTAACAGACAGATTTTATCTGAGCTCAAACTGTGGGATGAGAAAAGTGGGATCAGGGGGAAAAAGGAAAAGAATGAAAAATAATTATTTTGTGCCCAGTGTTCGGTTCCCACAGTTTAAGATTGCTCAAATCCTACTTGATTTAATTCACTCACATCTGATGCAACTAAAGCTCTTGACAATAATCAAGGGAAATAGAAAATACACAATGCAACATCAACTGGTGCTGCTTTAGGAAGTGGGTTTTAAAATACATTTGGTTCCATGTAGAAGAAACTAGACTGGAACTGGTTTGAAGAACCCCTTGATAACATAATCTTAACCCATTCCTAACATTCAAATACTAATTGTGTGCATTAATCTGATGGTTCTAAACCTCACACTTGTCTGAGAAATGCTTTCCACCAGATTTTGGACCTTGGCTGCAGGGACTCACTCTCATGAAGCCAAATTAACGAGGTCCTACAAATATGTCGGGTGATGAGCTCTGGCTTTCACTTTGCATTCCAGTTCCTCCTAAATCATTATGGGAAGTGGCTGAGGTCTGGTTTCTGCAGGAGAAGTTCATTGAGCAGCGAAAACTTGGAAAACATAAAATCGCGACGTGGTTAGCTTGAAATCGCTCAATAATGCAAAATAAAATTATAAAACAACCCATAATTCACTTTAAGTGCATCAAAACAAAAAATAAAGTTTGTTTTGTGAATGAAAAGGAAGATAAAAGTTCAGATTATCATGTTAAATGTGGAGTAAAAGTAAAAATCCATCAGAAAAAATATATAATTAAGAATAGACACCTGAAAAATCTACAGTAAACAAGTATTTGTACTTTTTTTCCTCTCCCTTTGGCCATGTACATATAAGTGATAGACGTGTCCTTATACTTTTGGCCATGTAGTTAACTGAAGTGCACTTTTCCACCAGTAGAGGAGGCGATAGTTCCAGGTTTGGACTAGAGAGGTGAAGCGTGTGTGTGTGTGTGTGTGTGTGTGTGTGTACTTCACACGTCAGACTGCGTGTGTTGGATGTGTTTTCAGATGTGTGTTTGTGTGTGTGTGTGTGTGTGTTCGTGCACACTCACATACGGATCGTCCTCCTCACACTGGTCATCTGGGGCCGTGGGATCTGACTTCAACACCAGCTGCTGGATGGAGCCCTGGAGAAAGAGAAAGAGGAGGAGGAGAAGAAGAGAGTGTTTTATGTTACACGGTAATTTGGTTCATTCTGTCTCATTAACTGTTATTGAAGCTGAGCGTCGATTCCCACACATCAACACACTTCCTCCGACCTTCAGCAGAACATATTAACCTCTGTCTGGCCAACACGTTAATACACACGCTAATATTCACACGTCAACATCTCTCAGTGAAGCAGGTGTACCTATGATTTTGCAAATTCACTTGTAAAATACTTTCAGACTTTAGATTATATCAACAGCTGCTGCACATCATGTCAGCGGCTCAGCAGGGGGCCTGTCTACATGTTAATACTGCAACACTTTAATGAGACTGTAAGAACATCAATGCTTCAATTGGCCGGGATTAATGAGCGGAAGCTTAATGAGGTCATCGGGCATCAAACGCAACAATGGAGCTGTGAGATTTGAGCTTCTGTTTCGGGGCGTCACAATCTAACAGAACAACTGTGAACCCAATTATTAAGTGCAGGCAGGAACTCGTTCCCACGTGCAACAGCGAAACAGCTCTCCACATCCCCGAGTCAGCGGACCTCTCCTCTAATTAAATCAGCAGAAGGCAATTTCAGCCGAGCGTATTGATATTGACGTGAGGCCAGAGGACGAACACCTGTTTTTAATGGAAACACGGACGATGAAATTTAAACGGAGGTGAAGGAGTGAGAAACAGAGAGATCAGAGAGAGAGAGGATGTGAGTCGGTGCAGCAGCTAAATCGGAGACATGTGTTTGTGCAGCAAACAAAGAAGTTTGTTTCCGAACAATCTCAAACAACTTTACTATGTGAATTCCCCCTGAAGTCCGGCCACAGAATCGAGGCTGAGCGATGGACGACAGTTTGTAAAACTTTGTAATCGCAGGAAGGTAAACACGTGAGGTCAGCGAGTGGGGGTGTGGCGCTGTCGGGCGGTTTGAGTGACACGTTTACAACACGGATGACCGAGTCCAAACTAGCCTCAGTCCCTCAGGAACTAAAACACGTGAGAAGACGCTGAGACAGATATTTTTGTTTACAGCAACTCAAGATGATAAAAGACCAAGTAGCTGCTCACGATTAAAACTTGTACACAAAAAGTAAATAAAGATGGATGACATTGTCCCCGCTCCTGTCACTCATCAGAGTTTGAGATCCAGTATGAGGAAGTGGAGCCGTGTCATCCATCCATATTTAAACTCCGTGATTTTAACAGGAATAAACAACAATAAATAACCTTTACTTTCAATACAGTTTGAAACTTGGCATATTCTGAATAGCTTCCTTGAATTTCAAACTCTACACAGACAAGCGTTGGCATTGGAGGGAAAAAGTTAGATCACTACTTTATCTGTGAGAATCCAGTGCAGAGGCCACAGTGTGAATGTGTGGGTGTTGTCCACAGACGAGTGTTCTTCACATGAAGGTTCACTACTGACTGTGTGTGCAGCTACTGACACTGAGAGAGAACTCACACCATGAGTCCAGGCTCGAGACACGTTTAACTCAACATAAAGGTCTCACTAGTTAATTTAATTAGGACTTAACAACTGTTTTTTACAGCTAGATGTTCATTATACATATTATCCATTATCGTTTATGGCTAATTCCAGAAAAGTGGAGAAAAACAGTGGCGTCGAAACGCATTTTTATCCCGACTGAACTTTTTAAAGAGTCTCAACACCAACATGAAGGGATACTTGGCCAACAGAGTGAATTTCTTTGACATTATGAGAAAGAAAAACACAGAGAGATGCTGAGGGAGAAGCAGAGGACTCGTTAAACGGATCGCTCACTCACGCTCCCTCTCAGATACACAAACAGTTCCCTGCATCCAACATGGGGAAACTAACCAAAGCATAAAACAAACTACGAGAGTCTAAGTCAGTGTGGCAGGAGATATTTTTGCGCATTTGTTTGCATGCGCGACTTCAGGGAAGTTCTGCTGCTACCGATCTCCCTCCTGGGAGGATCTGAGACGGAGCTGCCAGTTCAAACACCGAGCAGCTGGAAACCAACACTTACTACTGGTCCCGCTTTGTGTGAGGAGAGGGAGCAGTAAAGAGGGATGGAGCTTACTGGGAGGAGAGATGGAGGAAGAAGCCTGATTTTCTGCTGTCGTGTCAGTTACAGTTGAGTACTTGATTCGTGACACTCTTTTTCTTTTTAGGAATCATTTTCTGGCAGTGTTTTGCCAGTTTCATTGTGAAGATGCACAAAAAGAAGATCACGGTCATTCTGGCTGTTTTTTTTTATTTCTGTAATTTTCTCATATCATATGTATATGGCCAAGTTAATAGAAATATGAATATCAGCCGTAGCACTATGGCTTTTTTGGGGTTTAGGAGAAATTCACTGATCAGTTCAGAAAAGTAGAAAACTTTGATCCGATCAGATCAACATCACGTTAATGGCACGATTCTCCAAACACTCTGGCACTAGAAGAAATAAACTTTAGAGAATATATGGATAATCTTGGAATAGGTCAACGCTCTGACAGAAAATATATGAGGCTGACATTTAGGGAAAGTTTGTTTTCCTCCTGAGAGGAATATGGATCGAGTCAGTGAAAACTAATGCATTCAAAATATCAGACATGAGGGAAACTCAAACATTACTATAGAACATGACGTGACTGGTTTATCAAGTGAAGTTAGAGTAGATGTAGAGTATTTTTTGAGATTTTAAATGGAACAGTGAGGTTGTTCTTCTCCAGGCACGATGTAGATACGTCTGTCAGAGACGGTGTTAAACCGCAGTCGGTAGTAGAAAACCTTTTTTTAGGTTTGTTCCAGAACCAAATGACTCCCCCTCCGAGACGAAGAGATTCCTGAACAAACACCCCCGCTCCCTCTGCCCGGATCCTGCACTCCTCTCGCTCGCTGCTCAGATTTCCTCCATTAAAATGTTATTGGGTAAAATAAAGTTGCTTGGCGATAAGAACTTCTTTTCCACTGTCCTGGCTAATAAAACATCATATTTTTGTAACATGGACTCACGTGTAAACAGGAAGAAGACGAGGCCTGGATTGAGTTGTGAAGGTCACAGGTCATGTGTTTTTTTGAATTTAGCCACTGGCCACGGGGTGAAGGGAAAGAACTGTTGACATTTTTCACAACAAGCTCTTCACCAATTAATTAAAACTTAATTAAATTGATGATTTCTAGTGTTTTACGACTTCTGAATACATCCCATAATTGAACGATATTCCCTTTGCACCAAACCATCTTCTTCTTCCATCTCAAAGCAATTACAAAACAGCAAATCATAGATGATTGGGAGGAACGTCCTGAAGCATTTACTGGTTAATTTCTTCTTTTTAAAGATCCCCGGGAGCAGAATATAAGATCGAGTGCATCTGATCTCCCACCACGTCTCTATCCCACACGCCTCCTCTGGGACATGTCTCACAACAGATGTATGGGAATGGAACCACCAACCTACATCCTCGATATTCTGCCGCTTTTAACTGAAGAGTTGGCGGCTGCACTCGACGTATTCAAGATGATATAAGATAGATATGTAAATCACATTATGACGAGTCCGTTATGTGGTCTCTCTCAGGATGAGGCTCATAAACACATGCAGTCATTCATTCCTCGTCCCCTGAGGTGGTCGTGAAGCTGCCAACAAAGACCATTGTGTTCATGTCTCAAATGTAAAATAGGAAACCTCCCGAAACGCCACGTTTCTCTTTCTGTTCCACATCTGCTCTCAACTCGTTTATCCAAAGGATCTGACTCTGGGAGTTCATAGAAATTCAATGAGGCACAGAAGAGGACATTTTTAAATATTGTTGCTGGGACAGAACTGGGACACAGGCTCTGCAAGATCCCAGTTCAGGGGCTGCATCCTTCGAAGGCTGCACTTCCCATTTCAGATGGGGCCTTCAGTGTCGTCTGAACTGGGACACAGGCTGAACCTGCACACACATGAACAACTTCTCGAGGAAATCAAATCCCCCGTCCGGACTCACCACAAACTTCTCCAGGCCTGTGCCGCCGGCGTTTCCCACAAAGATCCCCGAGCTGGCCTCGAACGTCAGAGGCTGTGGACTCCTGACGAAGGCGACCCGGTGATACTCCTCACAGTCCATGTAGAGACGCACCTGAGGAACAAGACAAATCGTATTATTAACCTGAGCAATGGAATGATATATTTGATGGAAAGATGCTTATTCTCTACAGTTAGGTTCACATCCACAAATCTGAGCTGTCAGCTGAGTGTTACATTCTCACATATTAAATAAACATCTGTAAAAGATAAAAGTGTCACGTGTAGCTTGATTAGAAACTGACTGATTTTGATAACAGATTAGATTTGAAAGAAATGACAGCGGCTGACGTACATGTCAGAAAACGAATTATTCAGGGATATGTCTGGTGGTATTTCATTTCTCTTCTCGCGGTCACAGAAAGAACTAATGGACAAAAGCCAACCGTGGATTTAACTTATCGCCCGTGTAAATCTAGAGGCTCTCTCAGTTTATTCCTCTTTGCAGCAGAAGTCTACGAAACTCGATCTTTCATTATGACCGACATGGGAACCTTAGTTTACGTTGAATCAATCCCACATCTGCAGCTGTAAATACTCATAAATCCACAGCTGTATCTATCAGGTTTGGCATTAACCACAGTGTGCAGCTATTTAAATAATGAAATATATTTGTGACCCAATTTTTAAACACTTGTTATTCTTGTAAAAAACTATTTTATTGTTTCATTCTTGTTCCTTTATCTGTTTCGTTCTGAGTGGTGATCGGCCTCCCACCTCCGCCCCCTGCACCGTCAGGGTGAACCTCGCCCATCTTCCCGTCAGGTCGCCCATCTTGAAGGAAGCTGCTTCCTGGGTCCCGGCTCTCGTCCCTGGGACCGTGTAGTACAGCACGACCCTCTGGGAACCATCCTCCACTTCTGACAGCGCCACACCTAAGTGCACAATCTTAACAACAAGATGGAAAACAATTAAAATGGGAAGACACATATATGAGTGGAGTTAAAGGCAATCACCATCACTTACTTTTTGATAAGCATCTGTGATGGCGAACAGCACGCCCCCCACGCCGCGTGGTGGGCTTGGCCACGACCGTGACGGCGAAGTCATTGTAGAACGGGTCGGGGATGAAGGACTTTGTGAGGCGGCCCACGTTGGCGTCCGGTCCGAAGCTGTAGGCCGGGTAACCCTCGAACCCGGTGACGAAGGAGACGGAGGGAGGGAGGGGGACGCCGATCAGCTCCGTGAGGTCCAAGGCGCCCTGGGAGCCGCGCTCTGCGGAAAGCAAACGTGGAGAGGCGTGTTAGAGGAGGGGAACTGGAAATGAATCTCAATGAGCTACTGACACGTTTACCTTAGAGAAATAAACAGAGATGAAAAGTCGAAAATGAATGATGTATGACAACTGCTTGACGAGCTGTGACTGAACTCAGGGGCCACATCCTTCCGAGCCTGCGTCTTCCAGCCCAGAGCAAGGACATCTCCACCAGGTGAATCCACCCAGGTGATGGTGGCGGGTATTAAATGTACGTACTCAGAGTTCAAGCAGGTGATTGCTTCTCCACAGCATGTGAGCTTTAAACTGCTCTCTTTCTCTTTGACAACACATCACATTCACTCCATCAAGGGTGAGAAGGAGCTTCCATCTTTCTAGGGCCTGCCCCCATGTCATCACACACTCATGCACGGCTGGATGCACATTTACTCTCTATCTGTCTGTCACACACACGTTCTCCAGCCTGCCACAGTTATTATATCTCCGACAGACATGCTAGTGCTTTGTGAATCCCCCCCCGCCTCTCCCAACAACATGTCCTTTCTCCCCCGCTTGCACTCGCTCTCTCGCTCTCTCTCTCTCTCTCTCTCTCTCTCGCTCAAACACACACACAGACTCAGTCCCCACCACACCTGGTTCTCCTTAGCGGGACGACCCCTGGAACAATCGTCTGTTGTTTCAGTGCGAACGGACAGAGGGTATAGACGGCGGGCATCTGGAAGGCGTTAGCCTCGAGTAGTACACACGTGCTGCGCAGTGGCAGTTCCTGTAAATTAGGCTTTACCACATGGAGTGTGTGTGTGTGTGTATGTATGTGTGTGTGTGCCAGTGAAAGAGCAACAAAGCCAAAAGAGAGAGAGTTGAAGAGGGCCAACGTAAAAAGACGTCCACGAGAGCAGTGTGTGTGTGTGTAGGCATGTGTGTGGCGAGTGAGGGTCCTCCACAGGAAGTGAGGCCCCCTCCCCCCCCCCATGCATTAATTGTTTGAAACCCCCACAGACCACAGCAATTAAAATAAATAACACTGAGGTGCATTTCTGCTGCGTAACCTTCACTACAGCTGATGAGTGTCACGTCATGATCTGAGGTTCAGAGCTGCAGCTGCTGCAGATTCTGTGAAGGTGGATGAAACTAAAACAAGCTCCAGTATTTTACAAATAAACTTCAACTCATTTCGGAGAATCCTGCACTGAGGAGGAGGGAGGAAAGGTCCCAGAGGATCACATCCTGGAATCAGAATATCCAGAGCTGGCTGCTTCACCACACAGACTTTTTGCTTTTCGTCTTCTCTTCTGTCAGAGGTGAAGTTCCGCCAACATTCCCACAGCTCGGCCGGTCCCTCCTCGTCGTCCCGGTCCAGAAGTGACATCACTGCAGATGTTCCTCTTCTGGGTCAGAGACGTAACAGCTGGACCGATTTCCATGAAAATTAAAAGATGTCGCTCAAGTTCTCACCGAGCAGGAGCTCTGCAGCGTCACTGCTCGTCCTGTGTCCTGCATCGTCCCTGAGCCAAACTGTATCTGTCACCACGCAGCTGATCTCGCTGGAGGGGTTCGGCTTCACTGACCGGATAGTTTCAAATTAATAAAACCATCAGCAATGGGAATAGAGCCGAAACAATATGAATCGTGTCAGTGCAGGACGACGTCAGCTGTGAGTAATTCCACTCAGGGTGTGACTTCTCAGAGAAATCAGCCTTGGCTGAGTCTGAGCACCACCTGCTCTGGAACTGGGCATGAGAAAGAGAGCGGAGAAGAGGAGGGAGGCTCAGGAGACTCAGTGCTTGTCCTCTAGCTAATGCTCACAGTCATTTCTTCAAAGTAGATGAATGAAGAACAAGATGCTGCCAGGTGATCGAGTCTTTGAGTCACTGAGGAACAACAGGCTGCATTGAGGTGAACTCCC
Source organism: Pseudopleuronectes americanus (assembly GCA_038501795.1). Lineage (NCBI taxonomy): Eukaryota > Metazoa > Chordata > Actinopteri > Pleuronectiformes > Pleuronectidae > Pseudopleuronectes > Pseudopleuronectes americanus. The sequence goes on along the minus strand of CM076736.1, from coordinate 684,047 downwards.
TGTTTCTTGGACCATGTGAGAACATGATGTCAGGGATATTGTGCATTCACAATGCTTCAAGAAACCAAACTGTGTTTCAACTGTACTGAAACCAAAAATGTGAGTTACTGGGTTCATTGTGCTGTAGGTGCATGAGGGATAATATCGGACAGTATACTGCCAGAAAGTTAAATGATTCTTTGAGGAAACTTTTTTGATTTAAAAGAAACTGCCATTGGAAACCTGCATAACCGGCTCAAGGGATAAAGACGAAGTACATCTGTAGAGCTGAAGTTCAGTTTGACAAAAAGAGCAAAATACTTGCACCACTACAGATGTTTCAAAGTCTTTTTTCAAGCTTAACTTTTCGAAGTTGAGGCCTGATCACAAAGGGAAAAAGAGAGGGAAAGAAATGTGGATCATAATAATGAGGTGATGATGTATATTATCTGGACACGTCCAACTGGCCCGGAGAACTTCGGGCTGTCACTCAGAACACAGCAGTTTGTAATGAGCTGCCACACATGACGAGAGTCTGGAACCCAACCAAACCTCAATCATCTCCGACTCCAGATCCTCACAGATCCTGACGGGTTCACCTCTGTGCACGTGCACGTGGGTCATGAACTTGATTCCAGTCTTTAAAGATGCAAAAACCTCAGAGTGAGACGGTAAATCCTCTGCGGCCGTGGTAACACCACATCTTAGAAACCCGCTGCTGCTGCCGCTCTCTTTGTGTGATTGTCTTGTTTTCATAAAGATTCAAACTAGATTGACTTGAAATGTGAACTCATACGAGGACACATCTGCCAGAAGTTATAGCGACCGGCCCAAACACTCAAGATAACAGCCAGTTCTACACAAAACTAAATAAAAAGATTGCGTTAATGGGGAAACGAAAAGCCGGCAAACAAACAATGAGGAAACACTGATGTAACACAGATGTGAAATTGCTCATTTCTTGCATTAAAAAAGTTAAGCTCTTGCTGGTAGATCTTGAAATATTGAATGTCTGAGTGTCCTTGAGTTGTTGTTGTGATGTCAGCCGCATGCTGTTATGAAAAGCAATAAGTCCGAGGGAAATTGTAAAAGACCACACAGCCTGTTTCAAATCTGAATCATCATTAAAACTGTGTTCGGTTTATTGTGCTCTTTGCAAAAACTGTCCAGCATCGACTGCAGTCAGAAAAAAGTTCCCCAAGTGAAGGTGAGGTTTCCCAGCACATTTTCACAATAACCAAAAAAGATAATTTTGCTCACTGGACAAAGAGAAATGTTCATACTGTGTCATCTCCAGAGGGGAAAAGGAACCAGTGAAGCAGAAAGATCACATTCCTGCCGTCACAGTCAAGTAGAAATGTGAGATTAAGGAATGAGGAAGCACCTGCACATGTGACTCTCCTGTATGTGAGGAATGTGATTCTCAGACAGGACTAATTAAAGATGATTTCATGATGGTTAATGCAGACAATAGGATATGAAATATAACAGGAATCAGACCCTTCAACATTGATCCCCTGTGGCAGGTTGTTCCTGAGTTTTGACCCCTGACCCCAAAACAAGAGTCCAGTGTGGGTCATGTGCACAAAGACAGTTTAACACACAGAGTATGTCTCAGACACCACATCTGCTCAATCTGACACAGCAACACAGGCGAGTTTTATCCAAAACAGCCCGTTGGTGGTCGATAACGCTTCAATCTATTCATTCCAGTGGGAAGCACTGATTGCACGATGTTGCAAGCGCCTTACTGCAGCAGCTGAGCCCAATGAGCCACACATGGAAACCAGTACTGAGAACACGCACCCAGGATGATTTGTATGGGAAGATGTCGCCTTCTGTTTAAAAAGTGGGTTCAGGGAAATGATGAAAATATGATTTTTCTCATATCTTTGTTGTGGTTTCTGGCCGTGAGGGTTTTGTTTCTCTGTCTCCAGGGCGATAGAAGTCAACAGAATTCAAACAAGTGTTTGAGACAGAGGCTGAAAGGAGGAGCTGCAGCACTGGGCAGTCTGAGGAAAGTGATGTTTTCTACCTTTTCAAGTAATAACTCAAATTAGAAATAAGAACCCAAATATAAGTGTCATATGCCTCCTATTCCCAGACTAAGTTTCTGTATTTCACTTATGATAAAGTCGTCAAATGAGCACTTCAAACTCAATTCGCAAATACTTCTCGACTGTAAAAATAACTGTACATTCACCCCTGATATAGTTTTTTCTGCTAAGCACAGTTACAATGGAGTCGTTCATATGCTGAGAAATGCAAAATAAATATGTGGAGCTGCCACGTGAGGTTTCCAACGTGGGAAGTTAGAGCGGCTTTCATGTGCAGTATAAAAGAAGCTTGTTCTGTTTGGTAAATCCTGAAACTAATTTTAAAGTCGAGGTGGCTGCAGTTTCTTTTGAACTGATGTTTGACCTCTTCAAAAAATCTACACATACCATCGATACATAGATAAAAAATGTAAAGTATTAAAGGTGTATGTTGCAGCCAAGATCTCATAAAGTAGGAGAACTTTTTCCACAATAAAGCCATCATGAGTTCATGTTCTTCGAGAGGCCAACAACAGGACACCAGCTACACACGGCCCAGCTGATTATCCCATAAAATGGAAACAGCTTTTTTTTTACAGCTGCTTCAATTTCAACGGACGGAGAGATGAACCAGATGCTTAACGGGAATCTGAATCAGCCGTTTCAGACCTCGCCATCGTCGATGCTGGAGCAGAACCTGGCTTATTACCACAGATATTTAAATTCATGCTCAGATGAACTTGATAAACATCTGTTTTTAGACTATCAACACACTTCGTTTGACAATTAGTCGCCACCGGAAAAAGACCACGGGCAGATTGTTCAGGGTATTTCCTGCTCCAACCGTTGAGATCGTATCATTCTGGAGTAAGAGTTTCCCTGGTTACACACAACTTGTATTTGTGTTGCTGCTGAGTAGGTGTGCTCCACAACTGGGTGGTTACATAAACAACTGATGCAGCTGTTGACAACGTGATCCACAGCAACGTGCATCCAATACCGACTTCAGAGGAAGAAAAACAAATGCTTAATCCTGTCTGCAGTCATTTGCCGTCTCCATCTACATCACCAAATTCTCTCTGCAGCATTTCCTAACCGATCTGTTTTCTGTGACACATCCTGACTCAACCAAATCTCAGCCCGTGTCCCCCGCTGACCCCCCGCTCGCCCACAGGAGGTGACTCCATTATCGTGGGTCTCATTATTCAGGCACAAGCTATTAGTTCCCAGGGTGGAAAGATAAATAAATAAAAGAGAAAAAGCAATTCGCTCGTCGGGCAAAGGGGAAACTTACCCTAAACATTCAATATTATCAGGGAAATTCCACAGTAGCCAAACCAGTGTAAATAAGAACCGATCCCACTGGGAGGAAGTGATGATGAGATTGATGGAGAGTTAATGTTTAGTGACTTCGGTGGCAGACGGAGAAATGGCTCCAGTCATTTAAGACATTTAGTATTTAAATATTCATTGTTAAAGTTTGGGCGTATTTATTTCACCCAAATATTTAAGATCTTTCGATTGTAGTGGTTTAATTATGAAATACGTCATGTGACAATGACTACACTGTGGTTTTCTGGCTTAAACATGGCAGATACAGTCACTGCACATGTCACAATTCATTAGATGTTGTGGTTCAAACAGAAAAACTTATTCAACAAGTGAAATCTGCTAAATTCCTCCTCCAAAAACATGACTCTCTGTTCCCACCCTGGCTAAATGAGGTAGTGCACTCTGGGTTCTGATGCCAGCTGCAGAACTGGAACCAGCAACCTCCCAGATGTGAAGTGATGGGGTTTATTACTGCATCTGACTTTGCAGCTAAGAGGTGTCCAAGATGACAACTGCACTGGAAGAAGTGACTGGGGTCAGAAAACCAGTTGGGAAGATGTATATGTTCAGTTATCTGCAGCAATGAGGTTATGTTTTCACAACTGTCCAGTTGTGTGCTTGTTTAATGTCTAATAATCTCACAGCTGAGTGAGGATTTGGGTTTATCTTTTTCTTTCTGGTGTTTGGTGGGAGTGGATATAAAAGTGTTGTCCATCATTTTGAGATCTCAGCTTTGCCTTTTCCTTTTACGGCTCAGTTCTTGATGATTAGATGTTGGGAGTACTGCTAGATAGAGGTCCTTTCTTAATCTAACTTTGAAAAGGCCTCTCTTTCTATAACTATCTCTCTCTCTCTCTCCCCCTCTCTCTCTCTCTCTCACTGCACAAGAGGAGCCTTATATGTGACAGGTAGAGTGAGGTCTGCTCTGGGGCGAGAGGGACGGAGCGGTTTCCAGAGAGCGAATTCTTGTGTTTCGTCCAACATAAGTTTTGGGGGAACTTGTTCTCTCGGTGAGGCGGATCGGGGCTTATTCTCGGCCGGTGGTCTTACAGACTACTGTCCACTTAATGCATGGTAATGTAAACAGTGGAAAGCTCTCGCTGAAATACGTAAACCTTTGGAGTCAAGTTCCTCTTAAATCAAGTTCCTCCTCTGTAAATGGGACCAGTTGAAGTTTTGTACAAAAGGAAACACTCAGATTCTGCTAAATATTGGTGATAAACACTGGTTTTTACCAACTTCTAAGTCTCGTTAACTGGAGTTCTACAGTTTGGAATTACTCCTGAACTTCATGGAACCTTGACTCTCAGTTAGATTAGAGGTAGAGTCAGCACTTACAACAGGAGATCGCACAGAGCAAGCGCAAACTCTCCGTGTGAGGAGTGGGATTGAAAGTAGCTCCGACATTTGCACGTCTCCAGAACGGCTCTAATTTGACATCACAAACATCTTCCCCCGTTGCCCAGTTCTTAATGTGTCTTGGAAAAAAATCGAGCTCTTCCAGGAAACGCTGGCCGACACAACTCTGAGGTTTAATAGCAGCAGCACTGCTGTGGGTTTTACAAGGAGTCAGGGGTCTCGGTGTGAGTCCAACCGACCGAGGAAGAGGAGCATAAACTGACTTCCTAATGACAACAGGGTAATTGTAGCATCCGGGAGGGAGGGGGTTACTCTGGGTCAGGGCAGAATAAACTTGCAGTGTCATGATTTATGTTCATGAACTTTTTAAAACAAAATCTTATTGCTTGACACGAACTGGCTGCTTATAATTTCTTCTTTAATACAGACTGGACAGTTCATCTTACTCCTGAATAACTACCTCTTATATCCCACCTGCTCTGCTTTTCATACTCCTCCCACATCGTGTTACACTAAAAGAATAATTTCTTTCTACTCTTATGTTGAGTTTGGGCAACAACAGAGGTGCAAACAGAGCTCAGGTATCTTCAGGAATTCAAACCATCCCCTGCAGATTTCCAGTTGTTTTGGTGGGAGTCTGGTCAAGCCATTCAAAACCTCAGGCCTGTGCCCATATAAACCAACACTGGACACGAGTGGGGTCACTGCACCAGGGCTGCTGAGCTATAAAGCTGAATGATTTTGTCTGGGAGGTCGAGGACTTCACTCGTCTGTCTGACCAGAAACAAACACACATCTGTCCACACGCAAGCCGCCGCCTGCTCCTTCAGACTCCTTATCTTCCATCTCCACATGGGGCACCGTCCTGGCGTCGGCTGGAGAACAGTCTCACCTTTGTAAGGTGGAATATCTGCCATGCTATTTTTTTCTTTGATTTGTCACCTAAGCCACTCAGATCACTTCTCAGCAGAGCAGCAGAGTAACATGCGCCTGGAAGCTGCAGGTTTTTCCCATTTTGAAAAATAGAAAAACCAAGAAGAGTTTAAAATCCAGGTTAACAGCTCAAGATAAACATCTGAAGCACTAGAGGTCCACCATGTTGTGGGTATTTCTAAAGAGTTAGATGTTTTCCTGATTTGACGATTAAGCCAAAAGAAACAGAGGGACATAAAATGTTCCCTAAAAGTCGACATGCAATTTTGAAATTTGCCTATCCAAGAAAACCTCAAATACACAAAATACCCTCTGTGGCTTGGGGGAGATTTTATAAAGCATAGACAGTATCCTGGTGCAGAAACTCTTCGCGATACTGATTAACAGAAGACGACCAAGTGAACCTTGTCTCCTGAATGAGAAATAGAGAGACACACAGGTCAAGTTGTAAATCCTCAGAGAAGCATTTAAAATGTCAACGCAGCAAGAGTCACATTGAAAGAGGGATTAACTACAAAAATAAACCTCTGTTCTCCAGATCCTTTAAAGTTTGCTGCCTCTCTTTACCCTTTTGGATCTGGCGTTATAACGTTTTACCGCAATGTTTAAAAAGTACTCTGGCTTTAAGTTAATTAAGGCAGCAAGAGGCCGGTGGTAAGAGTGGCCGTCCACAGGGGTCAGAGGTCACGAGGCTCCGTGTAAACGGCACGTTGTTTCGGCTCACCCCAAGCTGTGTTTAACCAGCTGTAGAAACTGCACTCTGACCGAGGTGTCGGAGGAATGATGGGGAAGGCTGGGGGGAAAAAAGGAAAAGACACCAGCGCCTGCTTCTGGCAGTTTGCCGCCACAATGTCGAGACTTCAAGGTGCGAAGCCTCTGTCTCAATCGAAAATGCATTTGATGAATGTGTAGAGAGAGAGAACAGGCGAGAGCGAGGAGAGGAGATAATGCGGAGGAGAGAAGATGGAAGCGATCAATCACCAATTAAACAGAGAGGACGGTACAGAGCTTCTTTCCCACTTAATCAACAAAGCAACTGGGACCTTTTAAAGCAGCCAAGGTTTGTCAAGGCTGCTGCCAGAGGAGAAGAGAAATCGACAGAGGAAAAAAAAAGAAGTGGAAAAAGTGCACACTGCTTGAGTTCCAGAGGGGGAGACGGAGAAATGAAAAAAGACAAACGTGACAGAGCAAGAAAAACTCTTCACAAATGAACAAAGGTGCAACTGAAGGACGAACATCTGCGAGCGAGACTCTGACTCTCGTCTCTATCAGCTCCTTAAAAGAAATCCCTCTCCTCTTCTTTCCACTGATGGATGCCAAAGCTCAGCAGTCAGGCAAAGGTTTGTCGTGTTTGTGTTCATCGCAGTGAAGATACTTGTGTAGCTAATCCAAACTGTTCCTGCAGAGGGAGGGGGGGGCGGAGGCGGGCTGAGTGCTACCATCTGCTCTGGCTCTGCACTCCCAGTTATTCAATCCAGTTTGAAGAAGAGCGGGCCCTTGGCCAATCCACTTGCAGTCCCGGTCCATTCATTGACTTACATTGAGTGTGTGGCCCGCTTCCCCGGCGCCGCACGGCTGCCACTGTCTGAAGCGTCTTGACCGGGCCGGGCTGACCCAGATGAGAACGACCCGGATGACCTGAGAGCAATGTGCTTATTCAGGAGTTTAAAATTAGGGTTTATTCAGAAGATATATTCCCTCTATTCATAGACTGTAAGGACTTTGGAACAGATGGTCCGACAACGCCCAGGTGCACGAGGTTAGGTCCACGAAGAAATGCTGTTTCCTTGGAAAGTGTGGATCTTGGAAGGATTTTGGTCCCATCAGCTGAAACATCAGTGTCTTCACTCACTTGTGCTTTTTATATCTTTTAATATGAATTTCTTGAGACTCAAATCTTAATTTAAATAGAGATATGGAGATCAGACGTCCGGAAGGAGCTCGGAGCAGCAAGGATGATGCATTTTTAATCAGGTGAAGTAAACACAGGTCAGACTCTCCAGGAAAAGACCCAGTGGGATGAAGAAAAGAGGTGTTGTTGCATTATTTGGAAGAAAGAGCAAATATTTCTTGGGATAAATACAGAGCTGTTAGTTACTGCTACCTGGCTGCAGCTCTCTTTACAGTACAGTGAAGAAATGACTCCTCATCCCCTGATACATAAGCCAGGGTCCTCCTGCATCCTTTCCGTTTGAGAGTTCATTAGTGAACCAGTCGCTAAACTGGGTCAAACTGCAGTTCAGGTTCACCAAGTGGAGGACATGCCCCCCCCCATCCTCAACCCCGGTGTCCTACAACAAGCGTGAACACTCAGCAGCTGTTAGCATCAGTTGTCAGGTCGAAGCCGGGTCAAGCTCATCGGCTTGTTATTTTAACAGAAAATCCCACTCATCACTCAAGTGGTTTAAGTGATGCGGCCAATAGAAATGCACGCAGAGCCGTTTTTGGTGGGTACACATTTCAAAATGGACAATGGTTGTTTCACAAGTTGTTTAGAGAGTAGTTCTTGTCGAGGGAGCTGGACTTGGGGTGGTACTCGATTGTAATGTCCTCGTTAAACTGCTGAAAAGTATGTAAATTGGTCTAATCTGCAGGATTCAGACGGTTCAGAGTGTGTATATGGGGGAGGTGTGGAGGATGGGCGTGGAAGATGATTGTAGTCATGGATTGTGTTGAGATGGATGTGGAGAGATGGGGAAGTGGGGAGGGGTAAGGTGAGGTGGGGGGGACGGGGGAGAATAGTGGGCTGGGTAGGAGGTGGGAGAGAGTGGTTGTGTGCGTGGATGGGGTGACTGCGCGGGCTTGGTGGCATGGGGGTGGTTGGGTTGTGGATTGTGGGGTGGAGTGTGATTATTGGAACGCAAGGGATGTAGTCGGAACGCTATGCAGTACGTTTGACAATTGTTAGATGCGGCTATGTGACTATGCATTGGGGAGTTATGTCGTCGATTGTGACCATTATGCTATTTGCCATTTCCTAGTGTTAAGTGATACTGTATTGTAAATGTGTTTGTAAATGCGTAATGATTAGATCATGCATTCGGAGCCATTCCGTGAATAGAGAGGGTGTGAATTATAATACATAAATGATTTATTTTTATTCCAATTTTTCCGTCCTCAATCTTGATGATTCTTGATATTCTCTATCCTATCTATCTGAGTTCTTATCTATGTTATCCTATCCTCCCCCTTTAGTATTCCCATTTTTCAGATCATATTATCAATTTCTTACTATTATATTTATTCACTATTTATTTATCATTTTCTCATCTCTCCCCTATTTTCATATCTCTCATTTTTGATTCCTTTTGATTTATTTTCTCATACCATACTATATTTTTTTCTTCATCTTTTTTGTTTAAGTGCATTGTGATCTTATCTATTTATATATTGTTTATCATATTCCGTTTACTTATCTTTTTAATATGTTTCATTCATGTTGTTTCATATTTATACCGCATATTGTCGTCATGTCTATATCTATTTATTATTTCGCGTTTAATATAATATGTGATACTTCTGATCATTCTATATATTAATCGTTGCCTATCTTATTAGCCAAATAATCCCATATTCTTTCATCAATCACAATCTCTTCCATTTCAATCTTATTCAGATTTAATAATAATTCTCTTATTTTACTTCCATTTTCAATCTATAAACTTGCTTCTTTCTAAACTTCTTACCAGCTCACTTCTGTCTTACTCTTCTTGTTATACAATCATCTACCAAATCACTGTTCTTCATTTTCTGTTCATAATATTTCCTATTCCATATCATTTAATTCATATCATCTAACCTTTTACCCATTATCTAGCGTTAAAATTTCATAATCGCATCAATATATTCTAATTTTATTCATTACCAAAATGATACTATATTTTCTGTGTTTGTATTATAGTTTCTTTATGCTAAATTTCCCCATATTTATCCTTTCATCATCTACATTCTATCATCAAAGTTTTCGCGATCTATATTCAACATCTCCACTATCGATTATCTCAGCTCATCCCATTTATTATCACATTATATTATTTATGAAATTTTTTATTTTTAGTTTATTACTCTCTACATTCCATATACGTATCACCCTTTATTTATATCTTTCACATATTATTTTTACATTTGATGTAATCATTTATATTATTATCTAATCCCATTCTCTCATTGATCCTTATTATACTGGCTTTTGAACATATATTTTTCCGATATTTATATTCGCATCCTTCTTTCCTTATCAAAACTTATGTTTTATACTTCGCCATTATATCTTCTTACCAATCTTATCCTCTATTTATCTCCCTCTCTTATCTTACCTAATCAATCTTTCAAATTTCACTTGGCTCTCTATTATTATCCAACCAAGATCCTTTGTAAGCCTATACCTGTATCTTACCCTTTTATGGTAGATGATCTTTACATTATTCCCCACATATCTCTCCTATCTATATTCCTCTCTATTCATATTTAATCTCCCTAATTTTTTTCGCGTTTCCATTATATTCCTTACTTCTCCTACTTATCTTTTACTTATATAATCTCCAACCATTTATCTCCTCCTAATATTTGTTACAAATCCTTCTCCTTACATTCAAACTCTCTCTAAATACATATCCTACTTTAAATCTTCAACATCTCTCAAGCTTCTCTACTTATCTAACATTACTATATATATCTTCTACTTTACATCTTATTATTCTACTACAAGCAATTCACAATATACCTAACTTTCATTTATTATCCAATCCGAATCTTTAACGCTCATACCTTATCATCTATCTTATTACTCTCTTTTACTTGACACTATTTACATTCTAATGATCTTTCATATTCCCAAAACTTATCTACCTATTTTTCATTATTCATCATTTTCTTTTTATTATTATATTCGTATTTTCTTTATCTTCGATCCCATTCTGTATTGGATTCCTTATCCATAATGATCGAATCTATCCCATCTGAACCATCTATGTTATTTTATCTTTATTATCATATTATTATCTTACCCGCTATTCCATTTATATTCTCTTAATGAATCTATATTAGTATATCTTCTCTTATCTAATCTTATTCATAACGCGTATACTCTCATTACTTGGCGCATATTTATCTACTCTATTGTAAATTCTCTGCAGATATTCTTTATAATTTCTTTGTAATCTAAAAAATATTTAATGTGATCCCCATCCACTCCCCTTCTACTTTATCATTATTTATCAACGGTGTTCAACGCTCTACTTCATTCTCTATACATATCTTTTTCATTATCATCTTTTTTTACCCTATTCTTCCTAACTTCATCAATTATCACCCATGCTTACTATATTCGACAAACTACCCTATCTCTATTACTAATTAACCGTACACGCCTCTATTTTTCCATCTATACTCGTCTTCCCACTACTAATTACTAACTCCTTACCTATCTTTCTCCAATCACTTTTCCACTTATGTCTATATTGAAACCTTCTACCCACTCATTCTATTATCATCTATCCTCTTATCCTCCTATTATATGTCCACACCATACTATATTACCCCTATGAATTCATACATATCATTAATTACCTTCTCCCTTACTTCTTACCCTTTCCATAGACTATCCTCTAAACTACAATCTCAATCATCTCTATATGCCAGATAACACCACTCATATCAATAGCAACGTCGTTACCACCTTCCCCTCTAGACCATATCATCTGTAATTTCTTCCTAATCATTCCATTTTTATCATTTTATTAATATTCTCATTCTACCGATCCCATTACTTTCTTCACTTTCTATATTCCTCTCTTTTCTATTGATCATCGAATATTTATCCTTGAGATGGATTATATGACCTCTCATATAATTCCTCATCATATTTTAGTCGCTTGTTCCCTATAATATATCTAACTCCTTCATCCAGCTGAACCTCGTAGTTGGTAGGGTAGGTCATGTGAGCAGGTGTGGGACAGCCGTTTGCTTCTTGTGTGTGCTGAGTGGCTAAGGATGTCCGTAGTGAGTATAATTCGCAGCCGATGTCGGGGAGGTGTGTCTTGATAAGAAGCGGGGAGCAGAGTTGGATGCCGTGTGGAAGAGGGTGGTCATTGCGCATATCATGTGGTATTACTCCTCTATCATACATAATTTCTTATCTCCATATCCCTTCGGTTTGTATTTCGAGATCCAATATGTATGATTGGATGTGAATGATCCTTCCGCCTTGCCATCCTGGTGTACAGTAGTTTTATAGTTAGATGCTGTCTACTCCACTGTATTGTTATGTTTTCTGTTATATAGTGATGTAGTAGCAGAGATCCGGATCTATATTTCAGCAACACAGGTTCCTTCCTACGGATGAGCAAGGCGGTATGCCATGATAGTTACGTTAGCGTATGTATGAGTAATAGTTTATAGTTATTTTCTCAGAGCTATTGCTGCCGTCTGTCCCTGAGGCTTACTCGATAGCTCTGATTTTCGTCTTTTGTCCTGTGTTACCTGTGTGACTATCAATTATGTGGTCAGGCCTTGTGGACTGACAGTAGAAAATACGAGTGGGCACATAAGCTATTTCGTAGTGTAGTGATCAGGTGTATATCCAGTCTAGTGTTAGGGTAGCTGCCATCTGTTGCGAGATAGTTTAGTACCTGCATAAGAGAGAAGTTATTCAAATTTATCGTAATTGCCCTTTATGATCATTATAATCTTTCTGTTGCTGCATATATCGTTTATGTTATAAGCGACTCGATCTGAAAATTCTTTTCATATGTATGTTTTATCACATCTTCGACTTCTTCCCTCCAAGTTGTCTATCTTGTTTTTTATATATTTTTCAGTTATCCGATGTCATAACATATCCATGTTATATGATTCATCATGTTATACCATCTCCTCTGATATTCAATTTCATTGCTATTTAATCGCATTATATTTTCCTCTTTAGTTGCTTATTATAATCTTATTGTATTTTTCTTCACCTATATTCTCCTTTATTGATATACCATTATTAATTGAGCCCGAATTCGTATATGTGATATGTATATCCCGTTTTTTATCCGCTATTTGCTATTGTGTCCTTTATCGGTTTATGCCGTTAGTGATTATAGCAATGATGTTCCATTGGGGTTTATGTATGAAAGTAATATTCCGGTTAGGCCCCTCCATATAATCGAGGATCCTTTATTCTTGATGATTTGACTAGTCTATATCATCTCATTTCTTTTTATCTTCATCTATTTATTAGTCCTCGAACATATTTCTGACCTTCAACTATAATTATTCTCGTCATTTCTATCCATATCTAATATTACTAGTCGATTATTTTTCAATGTAATTATCATCCTTTAGCATTTCATTTTAGTTCATATATGTTAAATTTAATTTATCTATTTATATTTTACATTTACTTATATATGAGATCTCATTCTATATATCCCCCTATTTCTATTATCATACTATCTCGAATCTCAATCTATTCATTTCCATATTTATATACTATTTTTGTTTTGTCTAATTAATAATATTATAAATCATTCCCATGATAATCTATGTTCAGTTATTCATCTTATTTTTCCATCGTTCTATTATCATTATTATAGAATTATTGTATATTTTGTTATATTTTTAAATTCCATATTTTATTTTCCTGTATTTTTTTGTATGTCATCATGCATTATTTCATTTTGCCGTTTCCGTATTTTCATGATCTTAGTTTAGTATTCCTCACTTGGATCATCATTTATATATATGTTCTTACTTTCTTTCTATTTACATATAATCTCTTCATCCATTTCTATTTATTACATTTGAATTTTTATCAGTCGACGAATATCCCAAATCTTATTTTTCTGGAAAGCTACTAGTCTATCCTCCTCCCTGCCTCTCCACCCATTATCTCATACCTTTATAAAATGACTCCGTAACTCTCTAAATCTGTGCTTTATATTAATTAGACATTTTTATCATTCTTCTTTGCATAATGCTTTGTCATCGACCCCTATTTATTTATTCTTCGATCTATCATTTAATCTCAATCTTATGCAATTTCTATAAACCATTCTATCCTCATATATATTCATTTTATCGTTCATTCACTTTGTTTCTCATTAATCTTTAATCATTTGTCGATAGATTGCTTTTATATCATTGTCTCCTATTATTATCTAGTATCATTCTATTCTTCATTATATTTTTATTACTGTCGACATATGCGTTTTAATTCTGTTTTTTCTGATTCGGTTCAGGCTCCTTTTTATTATATCATCACATTCCATCTCCTTATATTATATCCATTCCATGGTTATATCATTTTTCTAGCTTCATTATGCTCTGACATTTGATTTCCCCAATACCAATATCATATTATACCATATCCATTTTCGATCATCTTATTCGCTTTATCTCTCATATTATTTTCTGAACTTATTCATGTTTATCTTAATTATTATCTATAAATTTTCACATTTCATTCCCTATTTCCCATAAATCGGTTATATTTCTTATCTTCTGGCCTTATTTTTCTTTTTACTAAATCATTAAATTCTATCTCCTATAATTATCTTTATTCTAGTAAACCACGCCCTCTATGTCTCTTCACCGCCTCAACCTTACCTCTCTTTGTCTCCACTGTTCCATACCCATCCTTTAATTATATGGACATATTTTCGGCCTTCTTCTCTCCCTTGTACCACTAAATCTATTCTCACTGTATCCAATTTACCTAGTCTCTTCACCTATCTTCACAACCCGTTTTTTTGCCGCCCTATTCTCATCTATAATTTTTTTCCTTCTTATTCTATTTATCAATCTCATCTTAATCTATGCCATCTACCGCCTCATTCCACTCGTACTCATCACCCTCATTCCTCTTATTTTCTCGTCTTACACATTTAATCTCTATAGTATTTTCTATATTCATGTTCCTGTACTACTCTCTCACCCCTCATGATTATTTTGCTGACATGTCAATGCTAGGGAGTATCATATGAGCGTCCGTAGTGCATATCCTGATTATAGTGATATTTATTTCTCGACCTGTCTGTGATATTGGTTTATGAGTGTTACTATATCATCTGTTTGTGCATATGTGATCGAGAGCCAGTAGATCTTTTTCTTTTTTGTTGCAAGGCCAGTTTCGTAAGCTCCCGTTCTATTGTATCTTATTGGTCGTTGGCGTGTTGTGTTAGTATATGCACTTTCTTGTTCAGGAGTGATGGATAGCCCCTATGATGCATATATTAATTAATTATTTGCTACATATATTATTCATACATATCGATTATTTCTATTTTATATCTATGATCTGCGTTTTTTATACTACCATACCTAGCTTACTACCTTAAATATCGCAATTCTCAGATCTCTACAATAAACCAATGCATTACCATCATCTTTTTCCTTATCAACTTACTAATTATTTTTTCGTTCTACTTGCATTTATTTATTTTTCCTTCTTTTTTTAATTTTATCTAAAATATTCTATATCCAATAACCTTTTACCCTTACCCCCGTTATTGTCTACTCCTTTTAATTCCTACTTCACGGCATTCTAGTCTTCTATACTCAATAACCTTATCCTCTACCCTCTTTTTACCCCTACATGTATATTCATATCACCCTGTAATTCATCTTCCTCAATCGCCTCTACTTCTCGCTTTCTTATTACTTCTCTACCAAAGCTAATCTACTGAATTATCCATTTATTCTTAATCTCATCATATTTATCTTGCTGCTATCATTCATTTCGTGTATTTTATTTCATTAATATTTTGTTATCTTGTATTTTCTTCTTCATGTCCAATTCTTATCATTTATTTTATTCATTAATTATACTCCTATTAGTTAGTATCCTTTCTATGTAATTTCTCTTCATTATTTGTATTTTCCTCCATTATCATTCATATTTCTTTAGTATCAATACTTCGCTTGAATTATCATTTTTTTTTATCTTATATCTCCCCATTATTCATTCTCTCTTCTTATACTACTATACTAATCTATTCGCAATCTCTATATCTTATCTCATCCTATCGAGTATTAAACTTAATTATCATTATACTTCTCGTAAATCCTTTCCACATACTAAACACCCTATTAAATAACATTCTATTACCTTCTTAGCTTTTAAAAATTTTACATTGATACTACTTTCTTATTAATCACTCGACTGTTTCTTCATACATACTTCCATTATTTCATCATTCTTTAGTTCCATGAATATCTCAAAACCATACATTAACCTATTTCTAATCTATTCTTAATCAATAATTCATAATATCATTCCCAGTCCCTTTCGATTTTCCTTCCAATTGTATTATTATCATTCCCCCATTTGTCTCATCTACCCTTTCTTTCCTTCATTTATACTGTATAATAATTACTACCATCTATACTTATACCTCTTCTAATAACATCATATACATTCTAATAATTTCGTCAATCAGTAGTTACTATAATATCTATACCCATATACATTCCAAATCTATACTAATCAATCCACACTCTAACCGCCTACCGCTCAACCAATAACTTTATTCTTATATCAGCTTCCCCCAACATGATCTCCATCATTTTATATATATAACTTCT
This sequence comes from Pseudopleuronectes americanus, assembly GCA_038501795.1. Classification (NCBI taxonomy): domain Eukaryota; kingdom Metazoa; phylum Chordata; class Actinopteri; order Pleuronectiformes; family Pleuronectidae; genus Pseudopleuronectes; species Pseudopleuronectes americanus. Next base: position 667,839 of record CM076736.1, on the reverse strand, counting down.
TTCCCTGTTTAATCATCACTCCTCTTAACCACATTCAGTTATCTTCTCCCTCAATTTTCTCACTATCTACATAATTTCTTATTCCGATATTTCTTATCTAACTTATTTATTTTTCTTTATATATCATACTTTCATCTCCCCTATCTTATTTCCCAATATTATTTTTTATTTCCCATCTGCTCTTCTTTCATTATTAATACGCAAGTCTAACAATATTAATTATTCCTTATATTCTCATTACCCTCTTTCTATTTCATCATTATCTTTCTCCCTATCTCATTCTCCCATCCATGTATAATTCAATTTAATTCATTTATTATCTCCCAGAATTTATTCCTCCCTTTTATCCCATTATCTATCATTATCTGGCTCTTTGTCCTCTTTCTTGTAATGTCTTAATTTCTATATTTTGTGATTTTTTTTATTGTTTTTTTGTTTTTGTTTTTAATTTGTTTTTCAGTTTTTTTTTTTTTTTTTATATTATTAGCATACATTTTCTTTTTACGACTTATATTTCTCTTCCTTCAATACAGCCATTCTTTTTACTTTTCCAAATTCATTATCACTCTCTTCTTATATACCTTACAATACCTTTCTATACAATCTAATATTAACTATATTATTCGATTCCGTTCTATATTTCCTTATCCCCACATTAATGCCTATCATTATAATTATCTTTTTCTGCATTCGATCTTATGCATATTTACTATATCTCTATTCATTGACCATCTTATTACATTTCGTTAACTTATTTTTTACCTTCTTTATTTCCACTAATATTACTTCTGACTATAATTCCCTATTTAATTTTCGTAAAAATACTATTCCTCTACTTCCTCATCCCTATTTCATAGACCTTATTCTCCCTTATCATATTAATTTGTCATTATCCCCTATCTTTCATATGTTTTTCAATATTAAACTATCTATATATCTCATCATTTTATTTTCATTAATTTTCCTTTTTGTCCCATCGATTCTTATTTTTTGTATATATTCTTTATTTCTCTACATTTTTGTCAATAGCATTCATTCCTACCTTATTTCTTAATTATCAATGAATGCTCTTATTTCCAGTTTCCAGTGTTGTTCATACGACCCTTCTGAGATTTCTATTAGGGTTGTCATTTATTTTAATTGTTCATATTTATAGGCTATTTGTCAAATCTATGCCTGTTCTATTCATCCCTCATCATTCAAATTTCCAATAAATATGTATCCATTTAATTATTTCTGCATATTCATTTGAATCATTCGTATTTTTTATCTTATTAATGCTATTTTGATTGATTTTCCTTTGGCTGTTTTAGTATATTTAGAGTGTGTCCTCTATCTTCATCCTCAATATATGTGCAAATTTGATTATGGTACTTCGTAATATGTATGCGTCATCTATCTCATATTACTTTTTACTTGTGTTCTTAATATTATAATATCTTCTTGTACCACTTCAACTTATTTTATTATAATTATCCTATCCTTTTGCATATTCTTTTTTTCCATCCCGTATCGCCTCAAAATGATTTATGTCGTTACATACATTAACTCTATTTACCTTCTGGTTCTTTTTATTTTATTATATCATCTCTAGAATCTTTATCATTCCGTCCCCACATTATTTCTATTATACTTTTCTAATATCTTCATCCCTTTATTAAAATTTTGTCCTATAAACACATTTTTTTAGTCTCTAATAACTCTAGCGATAACATTGCATTCTTTTATTATTTAGTTATAAATATCATACTTTTCGCTCTCACCCAATATTTATATATCATATTATAATCTAATTGTTTTCCCTAACCTTATCCTATCAGTCACATATACCTATTTAGATTTATGTTATATATTTATTCCGAATTATTTATATATATCTTTTTTAGTTGTTTATTTTTCCTTATATCTTTTTTATATATGTTTTTTTTTTCTATTTACTTCCTCTACGCTAATTATTTTCATATATTATTCACACTATCTTTATTAACCACCATCGCTTCCTCCCTCATCAATCTTGATTTATTAATGTATTATTTCCTATCCCTACATTATATTTTTCAATTTTATGTTATATATCCTTAACCTATAGCTCTATTATCGATCTAACAGTTGTCTTGTATTAGCTGTCTGCTTTTTTTATAGCGATGTTCACATTTGATCCCATATGTTATACTAGTGTCAGATGCTATTGGACTAGTATCGTATAAATGTATCAGAATTATCTGATCTAGGTTCTAATTTTTCCTGCTGTGAGTGATGGAATGTGGGCAATAATGTTAAGTAGTGAGAGTGATGAGGTGTAAGCATGTAGATCAGTTGAAGCAGTAGGGTGCACAGAGAATTATGTGTATGATCCGTGCGTGAACGTGTGCGGTAGCAACAAGACGTAGGTCGAAAGTGGGTGTGTATAAGAGCATGCTGTGTGTGAGTTGAGGAGGAGCAGTGTGTTTTATGGGTGGGACTGAAGTGTGATGGGGGGATTGTGTGAATTTGTGAGAGAGCCTGTCTGGAATGTGTGGGCGAGCTCCGAATGTGTGTGATGTTGGGCCTGTAGTCAAGGGTACTGGTATAGTCGTCATATATATAAAGAGTCTTGTTATAGTACTGCTGTATTTATGTGAGTAGTAAGCAGACGATCGTAGTTAGTGTTGATAAGTTATGTATGACAGGATGCCTAGTTCCCTTAAATCGTTCTATAATTACAATAATACATGCCTCATATAGCGCTGTAGCTTGTCCTTGAGCCATTGTGTTATTCCATGCAGTGTCAGTTTTATATCTCTAATTCATGTTGTGATAGTAACTAAATTCAATCTCCATGTCAATCTGCCTGTTTAGTTTATGATTGTTCTATTATATTCAGTACAGCTGCCCATTTATTTTTATTTCCCTATGACATCCTCATATTCTTTCTTCTTTGTCGTCATACCGATCTCTTTTTTATCTTTAATGTATTTTATGATTTTAATATTCTTAATTATCTATCTAGTTTTCTTTCATATCCCAATCATTCTACATTTTATTATTATGTCAAATCGATTATCGCGCACTATATATCTCATTGTTATCCATCAATTAGTTCCATGCATACATCTTCCAATTTGATTATTCTAGGCCCTCGCAGACATCGTATTTTTATATTAAATTTTCGTGTCATTGTATAATGCTCAGTCGATGAAGCAGATTTGGTGTATCCATGTGCCAGATTGAATCTAGTGGAGTCCGCTTCTGTATTCCATACAGTAGTATTGTATGTATTGTGATTAATCTACGTCTTTAGCTTAAGTTTGTAGTATACTTAACTGACTTTATGCTATACCTTCAATGAATATCTTGTATATATCCGCATAATTCTAGATGATGATTTTGGGTGTGTGTGGGGATTGTTTTTGGTTGTGTTTTTCATTATTATGAACCATTCCAAAATACGGCTGCTATGTTTGTATGGAGTATCGAGTATATGATTATCAATCCCTATCCTCATATTGGATCAGTTCCTGTCCGATATATGCTCTATCATTATCCTCTATTCTATATTCACCGCGATTCCTTTCTGATTTTATTTTCTTAATGCTTTGTACCATATACCCATCACATTCTATTCCATTTTCATTTTACTTCCCTTATATATATTATAAATTTCTTACTTATATTTTATTTAGCAATATTCCATATGTTATTTTTTTTTCTCTTGTGTATCGGATGAATATATAGAGAATATTTATGTATGTTATTTCTTTCTATTTTTTTAATTATCTCCTTTAATATCTATGTATTTAGCTATGATCTCTATGTCCTCTCTGTCTGTAATAATCTCCATTATATATTTTCATTTATTATGTTCATCTTCATTATTTTTTCTTCTATCTTTACTTTGTAGGGTTGATGATTTTTTAAATTTTCTTAGATTATTTATATATAACATAATATGTTTACTTTATATATTTATACATCCTCACATCATTACAATATCAGCTTTATAATAATTATCTTTATAATGATTCCATTGGCTTCTATTCCTTTTAATTACAATATAATTTTTTTGTTCCTTATTATATTTTGATATGTTTTCATCAATCTATTTCTTCCTGTTTATATTGTATTCCTATTCCTCCATTTCCCGACTTTTATTCACGTTTCCCATATTCCCTAGTCATACCTTCACATCTTTTCTGTCTTATATATATCCTATCCTCCTGATTCAACATCCATCTTATTTTTTTATATTCTAAATCATATCCCATATATTACATTTTAATTTTTGTTATGTTTATTCAAGTATCTATCCCTTCTGCACTATTATTTTTACTATAAATATGATTATTATATTTATGATCGCATTTTCTTGAAAATTTTCATCCCCCTGTCTTCTTCTCTTTATTTGTTCATCACTCCGGTATAATATCATTGTTATATCCTATTAACATTCCTTTTCTGCTTTTGTGGTTATCTATTATCTCCCATTTGATTCCGATCATTCCTACATTTCCTATTTTTCATCGGTTTTCATCCTTCATATTATCTAATATAGCTCCATCGCCTATTATGCTATTTTGTAGCTTTATATATTCCTCCATCTCTCATCACTCGCTTATACATGGTTTAATATTTAGTATATTTATCTCTCCTAATACTTCGTTGACACCATCATCATTCTCACCTACAATTTATCTATAATCAGTTCTTCCTTAATACTCATTATAAGCCTGCTCGCATAATACCTCTTATATACCCGTCATTTCTATACATCTTTTTTCTTACTATCTTCCCCTCATTATCTTTTCTCAACATCCCGCCTAGGTTATTTACACTATTTGCTTCATGATTCTATTCATTGTTTATATTATCTCATTATTTTTAATATCTCCCTAGTCTTCTTATTTTTCATACTGTTATATTTATTTCTATTATTTTCATTTCTATCTTTTTATGCTTGTATATTTATGTTATTTCCTTATTTTTTTTCAATTATCTTCATCTTTTATTACTTTCAGTTCATACATATTTTTTTTCTGGGCAAATGTCCTTATGATGACCATTTGTATTTCACCTCATATCTGAGTCATATCTCTATAACTTGCCTCTAAATTCTAACAGACTCATCTATGCATCTCTTATGCATACATCACTAACCAGAACTTGATTACAACCCTTCCTTCACA
>CM076736.1:372346-662477 GCA_038501795.1 Pseudopleuronectes americanus | reverse complement strand
GGCTTTCATTTACCGTGAAGACATCTTCAGTGGCGCCGAGCTTAGATCCCAACTAAACCTGCCCTGAGAGTGACAGCAGAGCGAGAGAGAGATGGAGCACACTCTGCCTCTCTCCAACACTTCCTCCAAACTAAAGTCCTCTCTCTCCTCCTCCTCCTCCTCCTCCTCCTCTCTCTCTCTCTCTCTCTCTCTCTCTCTCTCTCTCTCTCTCTGGTTCCCAGTCAAACAAAGGCAGCTTCAGTGCACTGGGACTCAAGGGGCCCTCGCTGAGAGCTGAAACCTGACTCCGTGGCGTCTCTGTGCGGACGACCGCTTTCTTATCCGGCCCCCCCCACCCCCCCCCAACCCTCAGACGACTCAACCCCAGATACAAATTAACACACTCCGGTGAATTCCTCCCACTCCTCCTCTGACCGTTACGGCTGCTCCTCCTCACTGGTGGGGTTTCTCCCACACTCCCCCGTCCTTTATGGCAAGTGTGGCCTTGACCTGTCAGGTGGTGGTGGTGGTATGTGACGTCTCAGGATCCGCAGCATTCGAAAATATTAACTTTGACTGACGATACAGGAATTTGTTGTCTTTGTCACCTGTAGTTTAATAACTTCAACCAATTTTAACTTCAATAACTCACATTGTTACATAGGTGTGACCAGCTTCCTTTTATATTCAAACCATTATAGCCAATAATGTATCATTAGTTAATTGGCCAATAAAAAAAAGGCTGATAAGAGGGTTTCACAGACATATTGTTATCGTTATTTATGTGGGTAGAATAAACACAGCTGGGAAATATGAATTTATTTTGATATAGGTGTTTATTTTTCTCAAGTTAAGATCTATATAATTCGTTTTTTGTGTGTTCTCTGTATTTAGAGTTATTTTGATTTATATATTTTACTTCAAACATTTCTTTGTTTCAACCTTCATGAACAAACGGCTCCTCTAGGCCGACATGCTTTGGATTCTACACATTTTTTGTGACACACCCTCAAACTCACCAACTGATTCTTCTTTACAATCAGAGCTATGATGGAGTGAGTCGTCTCGAACCTCTGGTCTCAAGAGCATTGTGTGTGCGCTGGTGCCAAATGGAATCTGCCGACAACAAAACACAAACAGGCAGCAGTCTGGCTGCAGGAGCCAGTGTGTGTGTGTGTGTGTGTGCAGATAAAGAAGTGTTCAGACCTTGTCTCTGGACAGCTCAGACAGATAAGTGCCTTCACAGCCTGTGAGCGATGCTGTGAGAGAGGCGGCGGCGGTGATAAGCCGTCCTCACTTCACTGACCTCACGCAGGCCGACCAGAGGAGCTGTCGGGGGACATGGTTTGTCAAAATAAGAGCGTCCAGTTCCCCCTTGACTGTTTTTGTACCAGTTCATAGGATTCCTGAGTTTTTTAATTCATTAAGTACAAGTTAAGATACTTTGTCACTGTACTGTTGCAGAGAATTCAACATAATTGTGAGTTTAGTAGCTTTCGATCTTGCTCAAACATTAGTCATTGGCAGGAATGAGGGTTGGCAGTGGTAGCTTCTGTGGTTCAGCCTTTAACCACTGAATTATTCTGCTCGTTCTGCTGCGTCTTCCATCCGAGACACTGGCCTAACAGATCCAGGACCTGACAATCTGCCGGTGGTCTGCTCGCTGTGGTTCGATGAGCTGGTTGCAAGCGGCGGTACGGACTCTCGACAGGTCATGGAGGTCGTAGACTGAGCACGTCTCAAATTTACAGTCCAACACAAGCAGGAATACAAGCAAAACAAATCAAGAGTGTTCCCAGAAGTTGCCGCGTTCGTGCACGCTGCCATCTTGCCTTGATTTCTTTTCCGAGACAACCAGAATAAACATTCCTCCTTCACCTCAAAAGCCCAGACAGTAGTTTTTGTTCTTCTCTTTGTGTTGAACGGGGAAAGAAGGAACTGGAGTGTTCAAGCTCAGTGAGTTCAGTTCCCTTTGGACTTGTGTTATTAAGAAGTTGTTACTCAACATGAAGTGCTCCTGTTAACAGGGAGTTTAGTTAAGAAGGAAGTTCCCTATGACACCACGGAGAGAAAATGCATCCAGGTGTTCCCGTCGCCTCACAGACACGTTGAGTCACTGTTTCCCTGAGTCACTGTTTTGGTTACAACATAAACTTTTATAAGAAGATGACACATTGGGGACCGTGTTGCTTAGTGGAGTTATATCTGGTTTGATAAAGAGTTTGTGCAGGTTACCAGGCTTTTGTTTGTTCTGGACTCTCACAGCTGATGAAACCTCTTTGCTGTGAGCTGCACATAAGTTTTATATCAAACAATGAGACTGTTCTATAGACTTGTTTAACCTTAACTAAGGGTTTTTGGCAATATGGAATGCAAATTACTCTCTTGTGTCGATGAAACCAGGAACCAACGTCGAATCATCCATTTATAAATATGTGGTGAAAGCTCACATTAATTTAATGGAAGTTTGTTTTTTTATACACACTGTGGCTGCCAAGATGACTCTGCACCCCCACTCCACCCCCACGTTTAGGTGAGTGTGCTGGGATCTCCATAGTAGTCTGTGTATTTAGAGATAAACAAAGAACAAGAAACCATTCACTGCCATGAGAGTGACAATCAGACAAAGAGCAAACACACGCCGGTGTTTCCATGCAGAGAACACAGTTCCACAGAAGGGGGTGAGGGGGGTGAGGAGGGTGAGGGGGCTCCAGCCTGTGGGTGGCTGCAGATTAGAAGAGGGTCCAGGCCGAGGTCTTGCCGTTGTGAGTCAGTCGAGATACCGCAGCGTCATCGTTCTTTCGCCCGACGGCTGGGAAAGCAGACGACATCAGAACCGTCGCACAGAAAGAAAACACATCTGCTCTCGGCTCTGAGTCTGAGTGAGGCCGATGTTTCCCCCTCTTGTGTTCTAGGGAGTTTCCATGTTGTGAAGCTCAGCTGTTTGTGGTTGTAATGAGCTGTGCTGCTGCTGATGAACGACTAAGTAGGGTTACTGAGTACTCATGGTAGAAATAAATCGTAGATTGTGGTATGAAACGTTTTGATGGAAGCAAAAAACTGGAAATTCTACCTGGATTATTTATGCACCACATAAAAAGCAGGCGGTGCAAAAGCACAAGAAGCCTGGTGGAGCTCGTGAAACAGAGGAGAAGCTGGAATGAGGCCCTCAGAAGAAGTCTCCCATGTCCTGATAACCAGCGTCTCCTATCACCTCGGATTTGAAATATTTCTTATCGCAGAAGTTCAGGATTCCTCGCGGCAACTCTGACCCGCCACGTTGTCTATTAACCTTCAGACAAGAGCGACGGAAACGATGGTGAATGCTGAGAGAGGAGGGAGGACACGACCTAATTACCAGTAACTTCCTGTAGCCATCACCAAAACACCACCGTCATGCACCAGCTCCTGTTTCTGATGAGTCTGCAAATACAGCTGCAGCAACAGGGAAACTTTAGAATATTCACAAGATGTTATAAATCTGTAATTTCCCTGATGTGTGTGTGTGTGTGACTGCAGAACTACTTTTATATTCAGTAGTTTACATATATGATTCCTCGTTGCCAACAGATTGTTATCGACCCGACAACACTGCACGTTTTGTCCCGTCCTGATGTTCTTGGCTTCTTTCTGCTCTCGGTTTAGAGTCAAGTTTTGTGTAATTATTATTATTAGTCATGTGTTTGTGTCTGCAGAGGGAATTGAGACCTCGTTAGTGATGATGGACGGGTTTGATTTGTGGGTAAGATACGTAAGAGCCGTATGCCATTCCAAAGCAGAGCACCACCCCCCCCCGTTTGGAAAGGAGCTGTGCATGTAGGTCGAGAACAAAAAGGGGAAAACAAGGATTTTATTGAAACTAGTGAAACTTCGCTGATTGATTAGAAGCACATTTGAAGCTGGAAACACATGAAGTGTGCGCCAGGACAGGAAAGACCACACAGTGTTTTTAAAGATGGACAACAACACAGCTCCCCACAGAAGTGAGGCGAAAACATGGTTTCTGGCTGTAGTGCAGGTCATAAACCCCGCCTCCTCCATGTTGGTGGATGGGACACGGGCCAAACTTAAAAAACAATAAATAAAATGGATCTTTCTCTCATTTAAGGTCGAGTTTGTTTTTCCGGTAAGTTTTGGTGTTTTTGCTATTTCTCGTTATTTGATGCTATAAAAAACTGAATACATTTAAAAGCTATTGTTATTGTTGGGGCCCAGTAGAATTCAAATAAAGAAATATCCTCTTACTCGTTCTTAAGGGAAGATACACAGCTCTTACATAAGAAAATCCTATCACACGTTCAAATTTAACACTGTTTAATTCTCCTTTTTCTTATTTCTATTTAACTTTCCCTGAGTGATTGACATGGACCCCCCAGTCCTCAGGTTCGAGGGCAGTGCTGCAGCTATGAAGCTTCCTTACAAAGACCAAGATGGGGGGGGGCCGTGGGCGCTGGTGTTTATTCTGGGTCAACAGGGAAAATAACAAGTGCCGCTGGTTGTTTTTTAAGCCGAAAGCCAAACAGGAGGTTCACAAAGAGGATTCCCTGCTTCTGGAAACCAGTCAGGGCTCCGCGGCTCAGGCCCTCGGTGATTGGCAGGACCGTGAGCCTCAAGGTCAAGCGGCTCTCACAAAGTGAAAATGAGATTTAAACAGGGTTAAGATCCTGAATCCAGTAAAGACCAAGAGAAAATATACTCGTACATTCCTTCATCAAGGTTCATTCCAGAAAACAGAAGCACACAGAAGTGAAGAGACAAATCACAGCTTGTTTCAAACTAAACGGTTCTCATCACTTTGCACATTTACTGTTTCTGAACAAAGCAACTTTAGAGACAATAATAATAACCTCTACTAAGGAGGTTATGTTTTCACAAGATTTCCAAGAAACTTCTGATGAGTTGCTCATAGAATAATCCTTTCATATTCCTGTTTACATGTAACAGAGCACAGTGTCATGGTGATTTATGTCCAGCTGTCTGTTGTAAAACCACAAACAGAAATAATTTAATGTTGGTCAGTATCTTATACCACTGTGGGTGTTTTCTTTCTGATTTTGTAAAAGCTCCAACTCTTAGTTTTCCATCTTGTTTACACCAGAGCATGTGTAATATATAATTAGATTATTTCTTATTCCAAGTTTGAATTTATTCAAGTTAACGCTAATCAGAATATGATGTTGACGTGTTAAAATATGGTTGTCCTTGCATACATATAGTGACTGTTTTCTTATTTAGCTTTGTTGCATTAATTCCATGATGTAAATAAAGAGAAAATTCATTTTTTTAGAAAGTTTAGAAAGTTGTAAATGTTTAGAATGTGTTCTAGCTCCACTTTAACGTTTCCTTTCCACAGATTGGGTTTACAGGTGTTTAAAGAACACAGAGCGAGCCAAGCAGAGAAAAACGCCAAATTTTAAATCCCTTTTTTGTCTGTAGATCAATTTCTCCAAAATGGCTGCAATTACAGTCTCCAGCTGCAATCGTCCTTACAGGTGTTCCTGGCTGCGACTCTAGAATTCCAACAGTAAGATGCCAGAAGTCCGACCTCCACGCTCGCCGTCCTTCACGGTGCAACAATGCACAAGGCGTCGCTCCCTGTGCGTAATCCCGGGTGATGATAGAATCCATTACACGTGTCGTTTGGAATTTAAAGACAAAATATGAAGCAGCCCCGGACGTAATGGAACCGTCAGTCACAGGAAGCAGCAACAACGGCAGCAGCCAGATATTGTTCAGTCATGATGCACACAGGAAAAACACACACAGGATGGAGTGATTCACCTGGAGGATGGAAGAATAATGTTTATACTGTTTGATGCTCCCGGTTATTCACCACCAACGTTTCTGTTTCTTCTTTATGAAATGAAACAATGATGTGTGAGGAAAGTAGATGATGCTAAAATTGGTGTACACACATTTTTAAGCATTATAAGTTTAAGTTTCTGTTATAACCCGGAGATTTGAGTGAATAGCATCTGAACATGATCGTCTATAGGAGGGAATATTTCAGATGAGTTTGGTGGGAAACGTTTGGGAAAGGGGTTTTTCTTGATTAGCCCTAAGCGTGGGATACAGATTGTGATATAAGGAGGGTTCGAATGGGGATAAATACCTTTTTGTTTTGTTGCTGATGTGTGAGATCAACCTCAGATGTGCAGGTGATTATCGTGGATGAGCAGCAGCTGCTTTCAATGAGCAGCTCGGGGTGAGGTGCATTCCAGCTCTGCCCCTTTTTCTGATCCTGAACAATTCACTCCACTGAAAATGTTTCAATAAATAAAAATACCTGTGGAGTGTTTAAGGTCCCAGAAATCAGAGTTTATAAGTGTATTTTCCTGGTTCTGCAGACATATTAACAGGATGCACGTATAGAGGGTTATCCTTTGTAGCCTTAGGTCAAAGCATAAGTTTTATAAATAGAAATGTCAAGTCCCTGTCCACACGTATATGAGTACTAAAAAAAAACACAGCTTTTTCTATGCATTTTGGTTTTTGGTTCATATGTAAACAGTATTTTAGATCCCTGAAAATGTTAATTATGCAAACTTGCAGGGTGAACATTTTCAAAAGGTGTCGTGTCGAGTGGGAAACCAGTTTCTAGACTCGCTGTCAATCGACTGGAACCGTGAACCACTTCTCTCCAGCTCCTGATTTGCCACCGTGGCTTTTAAGTTGCTTTGCTCTGCTCTTTCAAAACAGATTTTGTTATGTACGTGTGGACGAGTCATGAAAACGCTCCCGTCTGGTGAGTTCAGGTTATCTGAGCGAGGTGAGACTTTGATTTGTTGACCCTGCTAGTTAGCCCGAAGCAAATATTTCAAAGCAGCACGAGAAATCCTCCTGCTTATATCGCTAATGCTCGTTCTGCAAGAGAAACCCGATCCATCCGAGCAAAACATGAAAATAACAAGACAAATTCCAGCTTTTAAAAATCACAGTAATTATGATATCAAAATGCAGGAATATTGGCTGAGTGCATGCATACTTAAACATGTGTGTGTGTGCAGGTGTTGTTGACGCCTACAAGCCCCCCCCGGCGTCATCTCACTCCCCTGATGTTAAAGAAAACACGGCTGGTAAACATAGATGTGGTCGGGGCCTGAAGCCGTGAGTCGGCCTCGGCCGTGTTTCACCGCCCCGGACACAAGAAGAAGTCAGTCTATTCACTGGATTCTCTCACATACTGTCCCCGGCCGGCCAAGAAATAGGCCCCCCCCCACCCCCCACCCCCCCTTCTTATTCATAAAGCTAAGACTGTTCAAACATTTTCGTACATCATCGTCTTTCCTGCGTCCAGTGGTGCGAGAAACGGGTTCAAGCAGGTTTGTTGTTGCAAGAACAAAACTTCATCTAATATCTAAACGTGTGTCTTGCACTTTGAGTTTTCTTTCTTCATCAGCACATGTAAACAAGCTCATTAGTCAGTTTGGGCTGCCGGGGATTTATTTGTGTTTCTTGTGAACATTGCAATCAAAAGAATCACAGCGAAGGGTCTCACACCCAGAACAAAAGAAATCCTCCCAGTTTACTGCAGAGAGACGAGCTGTAATCTTCAGATCCTGTGTCCTGCTCTGCATCAAACCGCTCGGTGACAAATCAGAGAGAACCAAACACCATGAATCCATTACTGAGCTGAAATTACATTAACAAGTTAAAAGAGAAGACGTCCTTGTGCGTACAATTTGGAAGATGTTCAATTGTAGAGCGCGTGGCTCCAGGTTGGCAAATATTTCATGCATATCATGAATATCACAGATTCACAAAGGTCAAATGTGGTCAAGGTGAGGATCTGACATCTGGGGGGATTTTGTCTTTGAGAGCTCTGGGTGGCGTCTCGTCCAATTCTCTGCTTTTAACATCTGACTCGGGACAGCTCAGCCTTTTTGAGCGTTGATCAAAAGTCACTTTTCCAGATGGGGAGCAGGGCTTTTTGGGATATAAAAACCCAATTCCTGCATTTAACTCTGTCCCTGAATAGTGTGTTATTTCCTCCCCTGCAGCAGAAAGCATGCTGTGTTTGCAGAGCTCGACTTAAACACGAGGCAGCGACGTGTGAAATGAAGCCGCGGTGCGAGTGGGGATTGTTGGGCCGGCGACAGATAAAAGCCTTTTCATGGTATTCATGAAGGGTTTAGATGAGATCCAGATCTTAATGGAAGTGGATATTGCTTATAGAATTTGCGACTCGACAAAAGATGTCTTGTCTAATGTGGCCTGTGTTCATTACCCATTCAAAATTAAGACCTTTTCCATTCCATTCAAATGGTGAAAACGTTTCTCGGGGAGTTGATTATTCTCTTCTGGGACTGGAATTGCTTTTTGTAACACGACATAATAATATGCATTGATGTTGCAGAGCTGAAAGCACTAATAGGGAATACTAATGAAGAACGAGAAGACTCCCGACTGACCCGCTATCATCGTTTTATTCTTTCAGATAAAAGCTGCAGAGAGCGTTTGAGAAATCAACCGATCACGTTCTCGTTCATGTCGCTGTGCAGAGAATCAAAAAACAGAAAAACAAACTGGCTGCTGCTTTTATTCAAGAAGCACGAGGCAGCTCCTTCATCTTCACCTTCAAGCCCAACAGGCTCTCGTCCTGCAAACGTGACGGTGCCAGGTCCGAACAGGGTGGAGAAGGAACAGGAAGGCTCGGCCGCAGCAGGGTTTGGATTATGAAACGCTCGAACGATCTGCAGCCACCGACGACTTCATCCCCGGGCACCTGTCAGTGCACTGGCATCTGCTGGGATCTTTCCACAGTGATGTCAGGAGCTGCTTCAGCTCCGACCGGCACCGACCAACACCCTTTACCTCAGGGAAGACAGATGATGTCGGTGCTGGACTCCGACTGGAAGGAAAAATGAAATTGACCCTCGTTCCTTTTTCTTTCTGGGGCCAAGTTCTGTTTCAGATTTGATGGTAGAGTGGCCCAAACACTGACGAGGCTCATGTGGATGTAGAGAGGACTGAGGTCATCCACAGAGTCCGTCCAGATCTCACCACAGATCGACGGCTGCAGTTTCACAGCTGTAGTGAACAACAACAACATGTCCAAACATTAATAATATAATTGATTCATTTTCTGACTAATTGGTGCCAGAGTTGCCTTCTGACAGATTTTCTAAACGAATGTGGGAACAGATCAGATGGGATTTTCCCTGACGCGGCTGCTTGGGTTCATATCCAAACAATAACAAAAAACCTGGTTTGATGATGTCTTGAAGCAGAACAAATATATATAACATAGATCAAGTTGTTTTTAGACCTTTCAATAACTTTTTCTATTATGATTTTTCAAGCAGAACCAAAACCAGCTTTTCTGGAAGCATGAATACGTAAAGCTTAAAAAACACAGAAGACGAATTGAAGGATTTATCCAACAAAAGCTTGCAAAGAACCACAAAACAACACACACCTGCACGTCCAATGACGACAAACAATCAGACACAAAGAGGCCTCTTCTCTTTTCCACTCCGACTGATGACTTCATGTTCTTTGTGCGTCCTTGAGTTCTATTCAGATCACAGCCACCGCTCCGTTGAACCCTATTATCTCCTCATCCCTCTTCAAGGACCGGCTCCAGTGCAGATGGCGTTGTGTTATTGTTGAGGCCGTGAGGTAAGAGGATGATGAGACTCAGCGTCAGCGGCGTCTTTCAGGTGAAGCGGTTTCATCTTCTCCGGCTGATAGAAGCTGGACGTCTGATTGCAGGAAGATGAGACAGAGAGTTTCTTTCTGAACAGGGGTCGGGGCCGGGTCGAGGTTTCCATCAGCACAGCTGTTCATAAGCACAGAAAGGTCGTGATGCTCAAGATGCCTGAGGTTTGATTGGATTGAGTCTGAATACACTAAGAGGTGGACAGGGATCACAATATGGTGGCTTAGCAACAGGAGATAATACTGCAATGAAATCATTTTCAGTGAGAAAACAAACTGCAGCGATAGAAGAGTCCAAACATTTGTGTTGCAAAGAAAACTTCTGCTGGAAACAATCACTGCAGAACAGAAGATGATTCACAGGGTTTTATGGTGGGAGCACATGTGACACCACTTCACGTTCAAACAACCAGAATCAGTCTGAAGAAAATTAAACAGTCCAAATGACAGCGAGGAAATTAAAACACATCCCAGCGTGAGAGAGACAAGAGACCAGAGCGTTGATCTGACTGAAGGAAACAGTGTGTGATGGTTTACAACACAGATTGTTCAAACTCCATTTCACCACAGCAGTGTCACTAAAGGGCTGTAAACAAAATAATAACATCAGTAAATCTGATCCATTAAAACCTTTAATTTATTAAAAAGATGAGGAATAAAAACCATAGCGAGACACGAAGGGTTCCCAGATGAAAAAAAAGTTTAAACACCAAAGTTGACTCAAGGTCACATCTTCTTCTTCACATCTAAGAAGCTGCAAATTGTATTTTGTGAATTGATAACTAGCAGATTGGATAAGTTCAGGAGTCAGAAGAACGAGGCAGCGAGAGGTGGAGTAAATATTCACTTCAGGGTAAATCATTCACATCTGTTTCTGCATAAATGACTAAATCCAATGAATAAACAGCATTTGATGAGTTTCAGGAGGGTTAAACCAACACTGAGTGACAGGGGGGATGCACGTGGGAGAAAGTCACCTATCGAGCAAACAACACATCTCTATTATTTACAATTCAAATCTATTTTAATTCTTTATTCGAGTGTTGACGAGGTGCACAGGGTCTGAGGTCCAAGGACAAGGAGACAGATGTCTCATTCCCTCTCAGCAGCTCTGGAGGAATTCAGATGAGTTGGGAATGTTGCAATAATTCCAAACTTAAAAAACTAAACTTCTGACGACCAAGGATTTTTGCAGCAGGAATTTCAAACGTCTTCGTGCTTCACTTTAATTCTTATCCAAGTTTTTAGCTAAAATACGATTCAAACTAGTGA
The DNA here is from genome assembly GCA_038501795.1 of Pseudopleuronectes americanus. Lineage (NCBI taxonomy): Eukaryota > Metazoa > Chordata > Actinopteri > Pleuronectiformes > Pleuronectidae > Pseudopleuronectes > Pseudopleuronectes americanus. The sequence goes on along the minus strand of CM076736.1, from coordinate 651,566 downwards.
TGGGGAGTAAGTACCATGTTTACTTTGAGTAGCAATGTGTGAAAAATGCTTTTACACTCTGAAAACACACACACACAGAAAAAAGCACACACACCCTGAAAACACACACACACACATTTGAAGTCAACTGTCTAGTCAGACAACACACACATCACTGTTTTCATGTCCTCTCCTCTCACTGCAGAGTGACCACTTCTTTCCCTGATGAACTCATCACTGACAGCCCGGATGAATTTCCATCTCACACACTCTCACACACACACACACACACTCACACTCTCCATACATGACGAGGGACTCACACAGGCAGGACATGGAAACACTGAGCTCCACTCTGAGCATCAGGAGCCGTGTGTCGACTCCCATTAGTTTCAAAGTGAAGCAGAAAAAAGCTCAGAACAAACGTTTCAGTTAGAAAATTTAGTTCATAGCAACAAAACAAAAAATGTGTATGTTTCATGTCCCGGAGTGAATATAATGAAATGTTTTCCTTTTGACGGGTGAGGTCATAAATGTGACTGTACAGTTATAAAGGGTGTTATAATATGACTTGTTCTCATTTAACCCTAAAACCACAATCTTGACACTAGAGGCAGCAGATCAGGGAAAATGCTTAAATAATAATCAGGCAAACTAATAAATGAAAGCTCCAGAGCAGCCACTGAATTAATCTAGAAGTGACAAATGTGTGTGTTTAGTTATTAATCAGTCTGACGCTTCCATATTGATTTAATTAGTTTACTCAGTTTGATCTTTTCCTGTGGTAAATCCCTGCTGTTGATGTTTTTCTCCTTCACATTCAAACCCCCTTTTCAAGAGATGTTTTGATCTCAAGGCACCGAACCCCTCGGGTCCCGGGTTGCCAGGTTTCAGAAATCAACTGGTCGCACGTTTTCCAAACAATCTCAATCAATCCATTCCTGTGCTGGTTTTTGCCAGACATTGTGCTTCTGCCAGATGTTACGCAAAATTATTTCCACTAAACCTCTGGGTTGCTAGGATTTGGATTCGGCTGGGACTGTTTTCCGCCTCCGTGCCGGCCAAATTGGCAAAACGAATTTCCACCAAACTTTCTCTGGGATCGTCCGTCTGGTTGAAAGAAAAAGAGGAGCTCCCGGGTTGCCAGGTCTGGAGCTGGAGGAGTTTCTTTCCATGGAAATAAAACCCTGATGAGGGTTTTCTGCTGTGAACAGATCATATGACGTATAAAAGATGCTTCCAGAGATTTACGGAACTCCGGAGAATCTCTGGAGAACGTCACCTGACAAAAACACCAAAATAAATCAATCAACGGGATCCTGAGGTGAAGTTTTGTTCCTGTTCTTTCCAGGGAAACCAGAACAGATGTGAGCTGGTCCAGTTGCAGCTTCCCTCCCCACAGCTTTGCTCCATTATTAAACTAATCCCATTCCACCTGCAGACCTTTTCAAAAGTGGAAATCTTTTTTTTTCTTCCAAGTTAAACTTTTAAGTGGTGAAATTACTCTGCAAGTTTCAGATTTTGCTCAATTTAACCACATTTAAGTGATATTGAGGGAAAGAAAAAAATTCCAGCTTCACCTTTCAAACCCAAAATGTGACTTTGATCGTTTAATCCCCCTCAAGTGGAAAGAGATTTAAAGCTTAATTAATTGGATTTGAAGGCGGCCATTAGCTGAGCCACACACACACACATGCTTCTGCAGTGCGGTGGACTAATTGTTGCCGGTGTGACCCGGACTTTCCAGAGCTTTGACAATAACACGATCATTAATCTCCTGTATCCCATCTTATCTGTGGCAGCAGCGACCAGCAGCCAATCCCAATGGGCACGTGTCACTGTGCACATCCTGCTGTGTGCGTGAAGGGAAAGATGGGGAGTCTGCTATTGTAAGTGCAGGCTGTTTGTTCACATTAGTCAGGGATGATATCATGAGTCAGCTCCGTTATGAGCCAGATGTTTAAAGTACCTGGTCTGTTTTTAGCTCCTGTGGAGATCAGGATGTAAACTGCTGCCTCTGATCGTTATGATCCTCAGACGTGGAAACAAAGACATAAGGAAATACTGTTTAATATTATTCAATACTCTGAAGGACAAAGAGAGATTTATACACAGCTGTCAGGGCAACTTTGAGGGAGCCAGGGATCGAACCACCGATCCTCTGCTTGAAGGACGATCCGTTCTACGCCTCCTGAAACACAGACCCCAAGAGAAGACTGGTGTTTATCTTAGAGTCACAATTTCTCTCTGTCACTGTTCTTTCATACTTCAACTCTGGTCAATCATTAAAAGCCTGATGCCCAAAACTATCTTCAATATAGAAACAACTAATCTATTTCTAAAGTCAAACCCTAAAAAGACCATTTAACTTCAGATCATTTGAGCACAGATTAACTCACACGTTCTGATTAACGTCTCCTCTTTCTATCGCTCACTTTAACACACACACAGACACACACACACTTTAACGCTGGCAAACACACACTCCCAGTCGCACAGGAATGCAACCTTTACAGGCATTATAAATTCCTGCACATTCAGTCATATGTAGGACGCCATCGGTGCCAACTGTCCTCTGAAGAGCTCGAGCTTCTCCAGACGGAGCATTCCTCTGGACCGAGGAGAAGAGAGGAGGAGAAGAGAGGAAGAGAAGAGAGTAGGAGGAGAGAGGAAGAGAAGAGAGGAGGAGGAGGAGAGAGGAGGAGAAGAGCATCTCCTTATCTAACTCAAAGCCACATTGTTTAATACTTTGACTGCAACAAGACGCATCTTGCTAAGTGTAAACCTGAAGGTGTTTATGGTTAAAAAGAAAAGAAAAGAAAGCCACATCTGTCTGCGCTGGTGTGTGTGTGTGTGTGTGTGTGTGTCTGTGTTTGTGTGTGGTGTGTGTGTGTGTGTGTGTGTGTGTGTGTGTGTGTGTGTGCGTGTGCTCCGTATCAACAGATGTGAGTGTCTGAGGTCGCCTCAGTGGGAGGGTTAAAGATTTTAAGAAGCTGCTACCATGAACAAACACACTCCCCACTGTTAGGAACACCAGGGATTGTGCGCGCACACACACACACACACACACACACACACACACACATACACACACACACCTTTGTGTCAGGCCTGCAGCACTGGTGGTGGCACACAGATGTAAACCAGACCTCAGCTGGGTGACAGGGGTGCACTCTTCCGGTAGTTGAAATCGAGAGTTTAATGTGTGTGTGTGTGTGTGTGTGTGTGTGTGTGTGTGTGTGCGTGTGTGTGTGTTTGTGTGTTTTGCTTTGATGCTGAATATCGATAAAGAAAAGAGAAAAGGGGGATGACACTGGTTGAGAAAGTTGTGGAGGAGAGTTTATGTTAGAAATATTATGTTGTGGTACTTATAAAGAAATATATATATCCAGCATGTACATTTACTTTGAGCATCCAGCCACCAGGGGGCCATCCAGATGTTTTGGCTTCACCTTTGGGAGTGGTGTGGAAACATTTAAAATTCTATAACTAACAAACATGAGCCCGAATGAGGGTGAATACAGCTTTATATATAACTGCAGTAATAATGATTTAACCCTAACCCTTTGTGCCACATCACCCAGTAAATCTCTGCTGGTGAAACTGATCGAATCAGAAGTTAAACTGGGGAAAAAAAAACACTTTTGAAAAGGTTTTGAAAAGCTGAACATCTGCTGACACTGCAGATATCAGCGTGGCTCATTCAACAACAACAACAAGAGAAGAATCAGCTCTGATGGACATTTAAAGACTGTTTTTTGTTTTCTGTCCCACTTTCCCTCCACATCTCTGCAGATTTAAAGGGAGATAATTGGAACCAGAGCAGACGATTGTCTTCAGTCCCAGAAGAAGGACGTAGAAACTGAATCGGTGTCTAGACAGCAGCGACGCATCCAAGAGCAGAAAGAAAAAATGCTGATCAGTGGAAATAAAATGCACCAGCTGAAGAACAATGATTTGAGAAGCTGAATTTCCGATCTACAGCAGCAAGTGAATTAGGTTTGGTTTGAAAACTGAGTCTGAACCTGTTTAATCGATTTAGACTTTAATAGACGGGTCCCTGATCCAATTAGACCCGGACAGATTTATAAATTGGTCGATAAATATCTTTCACAGATATATTGGTGTATTTTACAGAATTGAATGCCAGCAGTCGGTCAGTATCAGCCGTGTAAAGTGTCTGTGTCAGGTTCTAGCTCTGACTGAGCTCTGCTTGTGTTCTTATCTCGCTCCTTGAAGAAGCAGAGCAGTCTGGGGGAATAGGAAACTCTGCTCTGATGAACGTCTCCTTATCTGAGGGTCGGATTCTTCCAGTCGACCTCTGAGAGGAAACAGCAGCTGGTGAAGAAGCCCTGAGTGGAAACCCTAACCTGAAACTAACTTCACCACATTTAGAAACAAAGGCAGATCACAGACGAATAAATGAATTAATAAATAAATAAAACTCATATCATCTGCAGCTCGTTGATTAGTCATCGTGGGGGAAAAGATGTTAAATCCTGATTCATAATTTCCTCTTGTTTTCCTGATGCTCAGTGTCAGTTGTTGAGGTTTCATGACCGGAAGTCTTTCACCTGGCGTCTCTGCTCACCTGAGCTCACGCGCTCTGACCCCGCTGCCAACCAGAGGGGGCGCTGCTTCCCTCCTTTTAAAGACAGTGTAATGAATTCAATGAAAATGTGGGAAACTGTTCAACAAATTCACTCTAATGTGGTAAATTAAATAATTTACTGACACCAGAGCATTAATCTGGTTTATTATCTCTCTCTCTATATATGTCTCTGTTTATCTACACTTCTCTCTCTCTCAGAGCCAAAGAACAGATGAAATACTTTAAAGTTTACTTTAAAGTTTGACTCCAGCTGGTGTCCTTGACAGCATGGAAACATGAGGAATTATGTGTGTGTATGAGTGTATGTGTGTGTGTCTCAGTGCAGTGTGTGTGTCTGCCTTTCTTTCATTCATCTTGTTTGTTCCTGTTTACTCTTCACGCAGGCAAAGACAATTACACAACACAACAATTTAACCACCATCTTCCTGTCCACAATCAGAGGCCTTTTTTTTTCTTTCTGTGGAGTTTCCTACACGTGTTGCAGAGCTCTGTTACCTTTTAAGGAAACAGCAGCGTGAAGCAGCACTGAGCTGATTTAGTGTTTGAAATGTTGTACAAGTTGTTTATGATGTTCATTTAATCCTTGTTTAACATTTTCACATTTAAATGAACAAGATGTAACTTTGGCTGCAATCAATCCAAACAATAACAGCTAGTAAAAAAAAATTGGGATCCTAAATTGTCTTCACCATCATTGCAAATTTAAACGTATCTCGTTTATTGACTTTTAGCTTTGCATGAACTTGCTTCTAAATAATAAATTTTAAAAAACTGGAAGAGCAAACGAAGCTGCACGGACGATTCACATAAAAGATCAAACAAAAATACTTTTAAAATGAAAAGAAAACTGTCACTAATATTTGAATTAAATGCAATAATTCAACTTTTGCGTCCGTCAGTGAACATGTGAAGTTTCAGTCTCCAGTAAATCCTGGATTCTCCCGCGTCGTCCTCGTCCCAAGAGCTCGGGTTGAAAATGAGTTAGAATGAAAACCGCTGCTGTGAGGTGTAATGAATCCAATCAGGAAACTCGCTCGTGGTTCAGTCCCACAGTGACGGAGCAGGAAGTGTCACGTCTCTGGAGCGTTGGAGCCGTTTCCCCCCCGCTGCTCTTCATATCAGCTGACCTACTTCCCCGTGTTGCCTCGTTCAAAAGGGCACCGGCTAAACTAATTAACAACGGGGATCATTAAAGTGTCTTTGAAACTTTGAAGGGGACGAAGGCAGCGGAGGCCCTGCGGCTATTCCTTTATTTTACTGCCTCTCTTGTGCCGATGTCAGGTCGTGTTGTCGGTGAGTCATCGGGGGAAAAGCTGGCGGTGAGTCTCGCCAAGTTCTGAGTTCTTACATCAGCTTCAGCTCCAAATGAATCAAGGTGAAAGCATGTGAGGAGCACAGGCCTTTCAGGAGAGAAGAGGAACAGCTTCTATCTGACTTCATGAACCTCTGGTGGTGGAGGGGACAGAGACGTATTATTGTTTCTGCTCAATCACATCTAAATGTTTCTGCAGTGGATTTTTGCTTCTAGTCTAGTTTTTATTCTACCAGACGTTTTACTGAAAAGTGTGATTCAGAAAAAAAACGGATTCATGATTCATGGGTGCATCTATGATTGTAGATATGTTTGGCCTCTGTGTGTGTGTGTGTGTGTGTGTGTGTGGTTGTGTGTGCATGGCTGAGTTATCTCCAAGGTAACAGCCAAGGACATGAGGAGTTGAGGGATGTTTGGCAGCTGACGGATGCAACAGTCCTTCACATTCATCTTTTTGTTCGAAATAATACAAAAAAGAAGGAAATACAAATGAATCCCAGAGAGATTGAGGTTGAGACGTGTTGAGAGGAGGTCACTCGTTGTTCTGTCTGAGAGAAGACACTCGTTCATGCATTTACCAACTCTCAACCGAACCATAACCATCACAACTAATAACTAACCCTGACCTAAACCTAATTCTAACCCTAAAACCCTTGTCAACACAATGGTGGTTGCCATAATTTGTTTTTAACTGAGTAAGCTAAACATAAACATGGACGCCAATGAAAAAGTGACTAAAACCTGTATTCTCACAAATGACCAGCAGAGGGCAACCCGACTTTGACCTGAGTGGAGGTCACAGCACACACACACACACACACACACACACACACACACACACACACACACACTCATTGTTTTCAACACAATAAGATGGCGCTGGACAAAAGGACAAATCCAATGTTTCGAAACCGGAGGGTGGAGTCGTGTTACTTCACTTAATCCTCAGATATGAAAGTGGAGTCAGAGCTGAAATCCTTCTGCTCCTCGAGCGGCTACGACGTGTTTCTGTGACGCTCTGGAGGAACATGATTGCTCTGTGACTTGAGACTACAACCTTTGCACTGTGGAGGCGAACAGCCGCAGCATCTCAGTCTCTTCTTTCACATGTGTTTTCTCATTCAAACACACACACACACACACACACACACAGACATAGACACACACCCGCTGCCGCTCTGTGAATGAGATCAGAGTGAGAGCACCCCACTGACAGAGCAGCGCTGTCACCACAGAGGGTTTCACGCTGATCACAGAACAGATTCAAAGTGTCCAGAGACCTGCGGGGGCTCGTCCTGGTTCCCATGGATGTTCTCCAGTTACAGGGAGGCCTGGGTGCTCTCGCTCTGTCTCGCTCTGTCTCGCTCTGTCTCGCTATGTCTCTACACAAACACTCGTCCTCTCCAGCGCTCCATGACATCAGCAGCGAGTCGCCCACAGCTGCTGCTCAGGTTCCATCACCTGGAATTTCATTTGACGGACAAAAATATCCACTTTATGTTCATTGAACAAGAAAGGGTCAAATCTGCAGGAAGACTTAGTTTTTCCACGACTTTGATGAATCTTGTGTTTCCTGCTGAGACGGAGAGGACGTCTTTTGAATGATGTCATCACCGTGACAACAGATTTTGTGTTGGAGGAAATATATCATGCATTTATCGGAACATACATTTTTAACAACTTTCACTATTTCCATCCTGAAAAGGAAAGCCTATGAATGAGAACATAGTGGTGTTGCATCATTAACACTGACCTTTGACCTTTTCCAAAGCCTCTTATCTTTAATGAAGATCACAACCCATTGAGGAATATGATATTCGAAGCGTTGCAGCGACGCTGTGGAAGTGAGGGAGCTGGATCCTGTCAGCTGCTTCCTTCCAAGAGACAGATCTCCCATTTGAAACGTCCACAGAGAGAAGCCCGGCTCAGGAACATCCTCTCCTGCCCTCCAGCCCGATATCCTGATGAGCTAGTGTAAAAACACCAAATTATCTAAATTATGACTCAGTTGTTTGACCTGATGTGTTCAATTTCTACTCTACAAGCTGATTTATTACTCTACTCAAAATAATGATGATTCCAAACATGTGTAGTGTGATGGGAGTGATGAATAATGGAAAATAACGATGAAAATACAGAAATAAATAATGAAAATCCTACTGTGTTGCTAACTTGGTGATGAAACATGTCAGGTTTATGGTTAAATGCCACGTGTGCATCGTCACCGCCTGTTTCCCCTGATTTCAGTTTAATGGAGTGAGCTTTGAAATGTGTTTTATTTCTCTCCTCCTCCTCCTCCTCCTCCTCCTCCTCCTCCTCCTCCTCCTCCTCCTCCTCCTCCTCCTCCTCCTCCTCCTCCTCCTCCTCCGGTCACTCCTCCACACGTCGACCCTCCTCTCGGCCTCGGCAGCCTTGACGTGCAGCAGATTCACGGCCTCACACATTCCGGCCCTGAATCCTCCTCATTCCAAAGACACACGTCTGTTTCATAGTGAACATCAGACGCAGGATTAAAGTCAGTTCAGGGATTGTAGAGCTGTTCAGTTCATCGTCTCTGAGGACGGAGTGACTTGCATTTGGATTTTAAGAGAGTACCATGACGACAGTTTAGTTTTTTAGATCATTCAGTTCTTTTTCTTGCTTCTTCTCATCACTTTCTTACAAACAAAATCAATAAATAGTCCAACTGTCTCTTTCTTTTATCTATCAACTCCACAGACTGTGAGTAAAGATGTGTCTCCACTTTCTCTCGCTATCCAGAAAAAACAACCGACCAATCACGAGTCAGTCTCAGCTGTCAATCATAAATGTTTCACCCCCAAAAAATGTATGTTAGAACAACTAGTAGAAGACTGATCCTGAGTCTGTACAGTCATTCGCTCCACCAGCAGAAAGAAGCATGAATCTGACGCCACCAGCAGGAGAGAGTCGGTTCAACTGGAAACAGAAAGAGGTTCGAACACTGAAATATAAACGAGTGAGTGATGCACCATAAAGCTGCTCAATTAATAATGAATTAAAAGTCTCCGGGTCCCACCAGCGTCTCTGTGAGGACAGAATGAAGGAAGTCTCTGGTGTGATTCTTTGATCTCTGTGACAGTTGGAGTTTAAAGTTCACGGGTTGTCTCATATTTCCAGTTTCACGAGCGATGGATGATGTGAACTGAGAACAGGAGACAGGAGTTTAATTAAAGAAAGTTCCATCGAACAAGCTGCTTCACCTTTTTTCCTCTTAATGAATCTGATGTTAAAATGTTAATGACACATCTTCCTCATCACTTTGAATCAGGGCTTTTATCACCTATGTTGCTTTCAGAGCTAAATAAACTCATCTCATGGAAACCAGATAATTTCCTGGTCACATATGATTCATCATCTTTCTCTCCTCGATAATCTTTAGGTTTCTGCAGAAACTGCAAGAACAATGGAATTTGGATTTAATGACACAATCCTCACGCTTCCTGTGGAGCGCTGCCATGGCAACGCAGACAACATCAGGGAGGATCCTGGGATTTTAATAACAATGAATTAAGGTCAGATCCTTTGCAGGTGTTGCACCACATCAAGTCATATTACAGAGCACACGTCAAAATGAAAGGGAAAATGTCATTTTACATTTCTCAAATCATCGATATTTATAATAAATACAAATTATCATGTTTATGCACTAATCTAATTAGAAACATTTTTGAATCCCTGCATCACTTGACTGTTTTCAATCTAATGAGCTATAATCAGCAGCAGTTACACTATAAACAAACCTTGCATTATAATTCCCCTCACACAAATGGCATAATATATAAATATAAATATATATCTGTACATGCTCATTCCGTGCCCGGTCCTCCAGGAGCAGATCCCAGCTGGCAGGACGTCTGTATTAAACTGAGATGTTTTACTCTGCTGCAGCGACAGCTCCGAGCAAGAGGCGGCCGGTGAACGTGAAATGAATCCAAGCAGCACTTGGATTTAATTGTCCGGCAATATAACGTGAGTTGGAATTTAAATCCATGTGACACAGAATCGTAAATGTCTTATTATTTGAAAACAATTTAAAGAAAACTTACAGGAGATGGAGCCGATGCCTGCAGCATATAAACTATGATTATTTTTATTTGTTAATAGATTCAAAAAGATCTTGAGTTTAGTGAGATTTCTCTTTAGTTCTCAGATCCAATGAAATCCTCTAGATCTGGATCCAGTGGATTTAAATGTGTCTTAATGAGGGAGCTGCAGATGGAGGTTTATGCTTTTGATTTTCCTTGAAGTTGATCGTTAGCAGAGACGATCACGACACATAACACAACCGTAAACTGAAGCTGTAAATTAAAAAAGCTTTAATCGGAATGGAAACATTAGCTTTAGCCTGTTTTTAATATAATGTAAAACACAAACACATGAATTATCTTGATCGTGTCCAGGATTAACATTTAAAAAAACATGAATTGTGATAGATGTTGATCAAACGTGATTTTTCTCAAACGTCATTTACAAAAGAAACACATGAAATCTCCCAGATTTCATTAAACTCCTCAACAAATGAGAACAGAGTTGGTTTTATCCACTGATGCTCTCTGCTCCGTTCAGGGTGGAGCATCAAAGCTGCTGACGTTCACCCAGCAAGTTCAGAAAAAAGCTCTAATGGCTCGTTACGTGTCAGATAAGGTCAGAGGGAGATTTAACGAGGAAACAATAATAAGTGCCAGGTTCTGTTTCTCCTGCAGTTTGACGGAGGAGAGTGTGAAGCTAACAGGAAACACACAGCACCTCTGCTAACAGGGGATCTGCTAAGAGGGGCTTTCCAGTGTCGCAACAGCAATAATGACCAGGAAAAACACTTTGACCCCCCCACAGAGGAGAGAGAGTGTGAGTGTGTGTGTGTGTGTGTGTGTGTGTGTGTGTGTGTGTGTGTGTGTGTGTGTGTGTGTGTGTCTGTGTGTGTGTGTAATGGAGGAAATAACACATTCAAACACGACTTTAGTGTCCATGGTTCCAATGGCCAGGGACACATCATTGGGATTATGAGCTGTTGGTCATAACTTCTATTGTCTGGACTCACTCTTTGTTCGTGTGTGTGCACATGCACAACTGGTGTTGTCGCTGGCTTGTGTGTGTATGCTCGTCCTCCACGCCCAAATGAAACAGTGATTTTCCCAGGCCACATGTGAAGTGAAGCAACAGTTTGGGCGCCTGCCCGCGTGAAAAAGAGGTTTTTGTCTAATGTTTCATCGATTGTGTGAAAAGTTCATGATGAAAATGATCTTCTAGAGAACTCATCAGCAGAACTTTCCATGGAGAGAAACATCATGTGCAGCCGATAACGACATCTTTTCATGTTCTAAACTACATTTAATAGAAATCCCCCAAAATAAAGTTAACTATATTAAAACCACGATGACATAGACCTGCAGATAATATCTTTCTTTATATTGATTAACCAGATTATAATGAATGATTGGTTAATAAGCTGTAGATGTTTTCCTTAATGATTGTCGCTGTAACTCTATTATTTTCTCAGGCATTTTGTAAAATGTGTTTTCAGGCTACATTTTGACCTTTGACCCATCAGCTCCAAAAGTTACTCATCTGTAGAAACTTTCCCAGGACATACTCTGTACACACACACACACACACTCACACAAATACACCAAACTGCTGGATAAAAATTAAACTTGACAGAACAATGGCACAAGATTGAAAATTAACTGAAATGAGTTCAGCCTGAAGGATCATGAACGTCTTCACTGAATTTGATTCCGATCCGTCCCTGAGCTGCTGGGCTGTGACAAGTTAGAAGATCACTGAAGCGTGGAGACCGTGAAACCTCCTCAAATCTTCAACCTCAAGAAGTTATTGATATTCTCCAAACTGAACCCAGACCAGCTGATTCACACTATCATCACCGAAAACACAAAGACGACGAGGCTGCAGAGGAAGGGAGTGTTTGAATTCTGGCCTCAGGACAAAGAGCAGCAGCTTCCATTGAAGTCCACACGAGTCCAATTATGAATCCAGGCCTTGGCGTCGTGCTGAGCCGGTTTCTTTGAACGTGCTGTAGGTTTTTAATGACGGAGCCGAGCGTGAACATCCTCCGCTCAGAAATCTGCTGAGTGAGGAGAGTTTTTTATTGAATAACAGGAATTTACTGTCACACTCAGAGGAGCAGACACGACCTCACACGCTTCCACACGTTTCTTCTCTTGCCTCAACCAGATGTAAAACATGTCACTGTCTGTGCATCAGGACTTTTGTTTCCCCCTGAACACTTTCTACCAATTATGAGTGTTTACAACTTCATGAGCTTTCAGGACCTGGGTGTGGTTTGGATCTATTTTCTCTTTAATCTGTGATCCAGAGATTGGAACATAGAATTTCAGATTCACCGTGAAACCTCATCAAAATAAACCCTTTCACACGGTGACAGCCAGTTTACCTACTGTTGAAAAGAGTCAGATTAAGGCAGTTTTAAATGAAAGCAGACAAAGAGCTCTGTGGCAGGCAGGGTGATGGATCTCTGTATTCCTGGGTGGCATTCGATGCTCTGTGAGCACTTAGCTTCACATCCACTGGCCCCGACGCCGGCTGTCAGGAGCACAGACACTAAAACACTTCCAGAGGCAGCAGCCGAAAGAACAAGCTGTCAGAATGAGCTCAAGTAGAAATAAAGTGGGCAGGAGAACACGTCAAGTTGACCATGTTGAGTTTGACACGTGTTCCCACTGGAAAGGTGATAGAACTGAAGTGAACCCAGTTAGACCAGCGAGCAAACTGGTGCATGTTCTATAGAATCTATAGACCTCAGGTTAAACATCATGATCCTGATTCAACTCACGTCCTCGTCTGAACTCAGCTGCTTTTCATTGTCGGGTTAAAACCAAGAACCTTTACCTATTATTTACAGTGAGCAAATGATTAAATTTTGAGTTTAGAGAACAAGCGTAGACCTGTTACTACACATGTTAGATGTGTTGCAGAACCCAGCAGCCCAAACAGACGAGTCTGTGTCCAGGAGTAAAATAAGGATCCACAGCATTCGTCATTTGTAGTGTCGCTTCTCTACCTCTAGAGGGAGCCACATCCCAGGCTACAGGCTGTTAAATTAACACTTTTGAATTATAAATGAAATTTCTCTCTGATGCCAGAATCCACTGTTTAAATGAACCTCGCTGGTTCAGTTTAACAGAAACAGACTTAAACCTCAGATCCAGGTTCAGATCCTGCAGGAAACACATTTAACCAGAGAACCTGGTTCAAACGTTTATTAAATTCTGAAGTGTTAGAATGTGTAATGTTGTGTTTTGGTCAATAATCAATAATTATCGCACATTAATCCTGAACCATTTGAGAATGGTGTGATTCTCTTGTCACTGGGCTCATTCCCACTTCCTGCACATGTGCTAATAAATTTCCCCCATCGACATTAACAGTGATGCACGAGGAGGAAGAGAGAGAACAACAGAGGAGACGTGAGTCACAGAGGAAGGTGAAGAGAGAGGAAAAGCTTCCGTGGCAAGTTGGAGGATGATAATAAAAAAACACACACACAGGAAGGGATAAAAAAAGGAGGAGATGTGGAGAAGCTGAGCGGTTGACGGAAAAGCACTTGTATAGATGAGTCAGATTCATTATCAGATGGAGAAGGGAGGAAGGGAGGAAGGGAGGAAGGAAGGAAGGGAGGGAGGGAGGGAGGGATGGAGGAGGGGAGGAATCCAAGAGTCGGGGGAGAAGAAATTAGGGCGATGAGTCATAGAGCTGGAGAGAAAGACGGTGTAAGAGTAAGCCAAGAGTGGAAGTTAAAAAAAGAACAAGACAGGAGCGTTAGCAGGAAAAAAGAAAAGAAACAAGCCTCAGTCGGGCTGTGGTTTTCAGATCCAGAGCAAAGTGACACAGATTCACAGACTGATCCAGGTTCAGGTGAACACAGGTCAGCTCAGCTAGGGATTCTCCCAGTTTGCTCTGGGAGAATCCCATCTGACATTAGAATGCACGAGGGGAAAGGATGACGTTCTGTCTGCCGGAGAATAACAGAGGTAAACATCTGTCCTGCTCCAGATGTTTGGCTTCCAAAAGGGGACCTGGTTTTTTTTTCCTCTTTCATGTGTTTTGCCAGGAAGGAATGTGTCCTCACATGAACGTCACCAGGACAAACAGGAGAAGAAGGAGAAGAAATCAACGGGACAAGTTGTTTGTGTCTGAATGTGAAACTGCACCCCCCCTCTACTGGCTGCAGCCTCCGGGCCTCGCTGGGCATGTGGCTGCACAGACATGCAGCTAAACACACTTCACATAGAAGGTTTCACTGGAATAAACAATTGTGGCCATTGTGGTGAATCCCCACTTGGATGAAAGAGAAAGACTGAACTGCTCAAGAGGAACCGAACCAAGAGACGACCGGAGGATGAAGATCCAAGATCCAAGGCTGAGGCTCATAAACACTTATATATCCTCACCCTGGTGGAGGAGGTGGCATCTTGATCAGATTGTTAAGGTTTGACATAAGAAGTGCAACACAGAGATTAATCCAGTGAACACAATCTTCAAGGGACAAAAGGACATCGGGCCCCCGATCACAAACATGTGAAAGGACTTGAATCCCTCACACGTCGGAGCAGGAGCCACAGATTCAAACACGTCAGTCGTCTTCACGGCCATTTTGAGTCTCTTGTTATTGTTTAATTGACTTCCTGTGTTAACATTCACTTTAAAGTCCCCCGACCCCCCCCATCCCCACCCCGACCCTGAGGTTTGTACCAAGCCGCTGCTCGTTCCTCCAGAGATCATCACACGATGGATTCCAGGTCTCCAACAAACAACAACAATAGAAACAGATGTAATATCAGTCACTGTCTGTTGAACTGAGAGGGAAACGGTTGCTATTAGCAACAGAACATGCGACGGAAACTGACATGTGGATTGTATGTACGGTGCACACACACACACAGAAACACACACACAGACACACACAAACACACTGCAGATCTTTATGTGTCTTCACACAGTTGCTCTGGTGAATTATTCATGTGATAAGGGAAGTTTGCATTTAAAACTATACCGCTTATAAACAAAGAATCGACACAATTGTATTTTTATGAATACAAACTACAATTCATCTGTTTATAAAATTCACCAGAGTTCAAATCAATACACTACACAAGTAATATTGTTGTTTTATCTTTCATTTTTAATATATTTATAAATATTTTGAGATAAAATGAAGAGCTGAGCACAGCAGATCTGCTCTGTTGGTTTTTATCCATTAGAATTTCTATTATATTTTGTTTTTATCATAACAAAACATTGTGTGTAACAGCATTTTGGGTGTAATGCCACTTTCCTCCATGTGGTGGGGCTACAAATCTGTGATATCCCAGCAGGCTGATACGTGGTCAATGGACGTGAGGGATGAAAATGTGTGAAAACACGAGTAACTGATGTGTCCAAAAACATCGTTATGATTTTTTAATTAGTTCCATTCCAACAATGATTTGAATCACTGAATTCAAATGAAGTGTAATTACTTTGAGATGTTTTAGATATTAGTCGCCCACAGGGGGCATCACACCTGTGTTGTATTTATTAAGTGATTAAGAGTAAGAATGGGCTTATGACTGGTTTATGTGTGTGTGTGTGTGGGGTACCAGTGCCCAGTAAGACATGTACTGGCTAGCCTGTTGTGATATTAAGAGGTCACCACAGTTCAATCTCTCTGCAGCTTCTCCCATTGGTCGATCCCCGTGTGCCAGCGAATGATTAGCCTCCACGCCGAGTCCCTGTCTGTCTTAGTGCAGTGGGCATAAGGAGGCCCCGGATTAGTGCTAAGTGGTTTGTGAAGATGGTGTGTGGAGCAGATTGGCCCGGAGCTGCTGTCTCTGCAAGAATTAATCTGATTGGTCGGGTTGCACGTCAGGAGGCGGGGCTACGTTTGACTGACGCACGGTGATAAAAGGTTAAAAGTGCACGATGAAACGCACAACTGAAAATAAGTCGTAAACCAAACTCTGGACTCAAACATTTACATTTTAAAGAACACACAATAAATTCAGGTGGTTTTTAATCATATAAGACAAATTAAAGACAAATTAAATTCTTCCTCGTCTAGAAACCGTCATTCATGACACAACTGTCTTCACACGAGGCCTTTCTGACTCCGCCCTCTCTGGAGCACAACTGGTCCCAGCTGCTGGACCTTTTTTAACTTTCAAACCGTTGCTATAAAAAGACAACTCACCAGCGCTCCCACTCTGGCACACCTACACCCAGTTAAATATAGAATTGTCGTTAATGGATTTTTAGAAGTTATTTGTTTACGAAGCTTTTATTCTGCCCTTCAGTCGTCCTCTCACGTCACCAGGTCTTGATATTTCTTTATAATAATTTTCATTTTCATTTAACACGGCCCCTGATGATTCTTAAAGCTCATCCCTATTTTATTGTTTTTCTCTTGACTTATCATTTGTGTATTAACTGTGTTTTTTATCGTTTGCGTTTCTTATCTTTGTTTCCAGGCTTCTCGTTCCTCTGCCATGATTATTAAGCTCTTTGGCTCGGCTCCTGTTGTTTTTTAATGTTCCGTTTAAATAAACACGACTTGATGTTTTGGCCGTGAATTGTAAAAAGCGTTGAATCCTAAAGATAAGACGATTGAACACGGTGTCAGGGATCACACGTCTGTGACTAAACATTAACCTTTATTATTACTTTTAACTTCTTGATAAAGACAAGCAGCGTCGTTATCTGAAAAATGTGAATTAGTGAACTTTAGAAAAGCTTGTGGGCAGATTTCTTTCAACCTTCAGATAGCTTGTGTTTCTCTTTTAGGGAAAGTAAAGAGTATTTTTGCAAAAATGGGAAACAATTCTTTTAAAAAACTAGAATGACACTCAGTAGAACACAAAACTGAATCTGGATTCACTAGGTCTGGATGGTTATTGGGATCTGCAGCACATCGCCCACACTCATAAACATCTGTCCCCTAAACACGTCTGTAAAACGATTTATTGTGTGATCTGCACTAGAATGTAATGGGTTCCTCTTCCTCTTCTCTTTTCCTGATCTGGACCTCATCCCTCCATAGAGTTCTGTTTTTAATCTGTTCGCTTGTTTCTCTGCTTCAAATCAAACCAGAAATCTCACAGGGATGAAAACACACAACCTCCCGAGTGGACACGACTCTATCAGCCGCACGATGAGGTCATATATTTCTACATCTAGTTTTTATAAAGTATATATTTCTGACTTCATATCAGATTCGTGGGTTTGACATTTTTCCGCGGTCCAGCTGTGTTGCCTGTCACAGCGACTGAGAGGCTCCAACTATTGAGATGTAGAACAAAGATGAGGAGAGACTCCACTGGAGAGGCTCTACACCCCTGAATAGGAAGTTGGATGAATAGGATTTGGAGGGGTGACAAATTGAACGAGGGATTAGGTGTGTGTGTGCGTGTTGTGTGTTTGTGTGTGTGTGTGTGTGTGAGCTACACCAGCTGGCTGAGTCCTCCTTCCCATTAAGTGAGGGGGCGCGTGTGTGTCTGTGTGTGTGTTTGTGTGTGTGTGTGTGTGAGAGGCATGAGCTTCATCCCTTGAACTGAGACACATAACCATGAAGTGTATAAAACCCACTATGTGCGTTTCAGAAGTTTTCTCTATTGCTACAGTGACGCTGCAGCACAGTGAAGTAAAAGCAGTTATTATCAATATGTGCATATATTATATTTAATGTGATGGATGGTTTCTCTCCTTTTCTTCATTGAATTCCTGACATCTATATATTTGATAAGTGAACTGTCAGCAAAAGTTCCCCCTGAGAATCCAGAGCGTCCTGCTAGTTCCTAGATATGATCAATATTACTTCACTAAGAACTATGCAGTAAAATATGGTTGTCATTGTATAGTTTTCTCTCTGGATTCTATTTTTGTATCAAGTGGATGATTTGAGATAATTTCATACATAAAAAAAATCTGCAGTAGAAAACTCCAAACAATCCATTATTTCAAATTTGTTTTTATATTTTTTAGAGATTTTAAGACTTTTCACAAGATTATATTGGTTCTGTGCTTGATTTCTTTCTTAGTATTTTCTAATGATCTTTAAAATACTTTTGAAATACAAAGTTCAGTCGTGTTTGCAGACTACCGAGCAAGCATGTATTTAATTTGCAGAACGATATGGGCTCGACTGAGCAAAGATAAAATCATGAAGATATTTACAACCTTTAAATTGTAATAAGATAAAGAACTGCTCTTTTATTGCAGTGTTGAACTAGTGTTCATTTCTACACTATGTCACTGAATAATGGTTTATTTATATATTTCCCTTTAGACCTTGAAACCGCAATGTTTTTACATTTCTTTCTCATGAATATTATTTACTTATATTTCCTCATATTCATATTTTTTAACACAACCACATGGTGCTGCCACTGCAATGTTGTGTCACGACAAACAAAACAATTAAAACACTATCTCAGAATCTGATATTCACCCTCAGCCATGACAGTTTCTTCACGTTGGGCTTTGATGAACCAGTATCTACGTGTTCTGCTCAGATTGAAATGAACTGAATGTTAATAGTTATGTATTCTTCAGCTGCAGTTTCACGAATGCAAACGAATCAACAAGCCGATAATAATTATCCTCGGGCGGCGTGTAAAGACTCGTCCTCGATCGACCAACGACTGGCAGGATTCGCCCTTGTGGTAAATTGCTTTAGAAAAATTCCTCTTCTGCCTCCTCACATTGATTTTGGACGGACAATGGGGACGTCAATAACAAATCTAAGGTTTCACCACCGCTGATTCAAACGGGGGCCGAGCCACATAAAGAGGTGTTTCATTCTGACCTTGCACAGACGAGCTTAAATCTTTGCAAGGTCAGTTATTGTTGCAGAGTGTCAGTCGAGGAAGAAAAGCATCTGAGCATCGGCTGAGGCGGCTGAACGCCCGGCCGATCAGAGGAGGACGTATGGCGGCGTGCACGAGGACGACGAGAGTCAGAGCGGGACATTAGAGACAGCGGACGAATCACTGATCCTCAAACGAGCAGCGAGGTGAAGCCGTGTGAGCCTCAAACTAGAATGTCACTCAGAGCAGATCCCTCCACGAGGCCCGACAGCACCACAGTTCCCCAAAGTCTTCTTCTGTGAAAAGGAAAAAAATCCCATTTTTATTATCAGCCGTAATATTTTAACCATCCGAGGTAGACTCACCACAAACTACGAGATTGGGAAACTACGTTGAATTGTTCTGCAGAAGACAATGGTTTGTATTATGAACTGTGTTGTGAGGACATTTTTTTATTTGTGATGTCAAGGAGAAGAACTACTCCTCTGTATCGATGTCTCTGATTGGTGCGGCTCACCGTTACCATGGAAACGTTTACCACAACTCCAAAAATCCCAACACTAGGTTACTACACTGTGTTAGACAGGATTTTCTGATTACGTAAAAACCTAATGAATCAGTGAACATCAGTCATGTGGAGCAGCTTCTGAATAAAGGTAATTGGCATCACTGGGTTTCGGGGGGGAGGGGGCTGAAGTACCTGGCAGACTTTGTCTATGTGGACAGTAAAATACCTTGTTTGTGATGCAACACTCACACGTGCACAGTCCTAATGCATGTACACACACTCACACGCTCACACACCCTTTGAATTCCCCGTGCATCGGCCTTAAGAGGAGTTGTGTTGCCGGGTAATGAAGAGGAGGGAGGCGGCGAGGCAGGTGCTGCTGCCGGGGAACACTGGGCCACTTGTGGCTCCATTGACCGTCGCTCCACTCTCGACCATCTCTCTCCAGACACCCCCCCCCCGCGCTTGGATAAACGACAACAAAAACTAAATCTGTGTGAACTTGAATCACTTTAACAGAAAATCAATATCACATATTTTAGAGTCTACAGATCATTAAATGTGAATAAGAGTCATAGATACCGACACAGAGGCCTTTGTGTTTGAGTTAAATATGATAAGTTTTAAATATAACAATGACTTTTCCTCCATTTCCACCACATCTGGTTAGCTGGTTGAAATGATATCCTCCATGCACGACACACATGTACATCATGTACGATACAGTACGCAGCTCGTTCTCTCCTGCGCCCCGAGGGCGAGAAAGAGACAGACGAGGGCCGTTAAAAACTTTATGGATGTTTTCAGTCTCAGTGTGCTGAAGGGCCCGAGGGCCGGTGCAGCACTGTGGGGAAACTGTGATGATCCCCTCCCGGACTCGTTCACATCATCACGCTCACTTACACACATACACACACACACACACACACACACACACACGGTATGTGCATCCACCCCGCTCAGTGCTTTGCACCACAGACAAAAGAACGCAGTGGGTGAATTTTACGAGAGGAAGTAAATGGAGCAGATGCCTTTTCCTATAAGACTCGTTTTATTGCAGTAATATTCTACTGATGTGAAAGTTCTGTCACAAAACATAGTCGTACTCATCCATCTGAGTACGTAAGCTGAAATACTGGAGCTTTATAGTGGCTGCACACATATATATATATACAGTACCTGCCAATCAAACACACACCCACACACACACACACACATACATGATGAGACATGATTCTTCTTGTGTGTGTTATTAAGCCAAACAGCTGATATATGTGTGTGTGTTTCTGTTTTGTATAGAGAGTTGGTTTGTCAGGTCGTGTTTGAGTTTGGCTTCGTTCTTTTGACCAGAACTTAACAGCTTGTTTCTTGAAAATTGCTTTTTAATGTTGTCTTTTGTTAAATAAAGCTCTTATTTTCTAATACCCACCCATGGCTGTCCTTTAATTTTTTCTTTTTAAATCATTAAAATATATAAAGGGTGATGATTGGTCAACAAAAGAATGACATCATCATTTGCAGCCAATAAAACCACCGGAGAGCACAGACAAAAGCACAAATACAGAAATCATAGCAACAACACAAATTGATTTTAATGTTTGCTCAGATAATAACATGATTTGAAAAAAAGCAAAGGACAAAGCTGCAGCAGAAACTTTATGATTCATGTCACGACGCACAAATGTCACGTTTCAGCCGTCGCTCAGGATGTGGCGATAAATTCCTCCCACAGCCAATCAGCCGATTCAAAGATCATTGTGTTGGTTGTGTGTGTTCTCACACCGGTGACAACTCCTCAGTGATGTGAAGGTTGTTTCCCATTGAGCAGGGCTGACTGGTGCCAGTGTGACACACAGGATGGAGGAGCACGTCCATGAAGGCTGCTCCCTGAGCCTCGAGGCCGGGCTCACACCAGCGTGAATCACACCCCCGCTCCTCTCCAGCGACCCGCCGCAATCTATTTCTCATTCTCTTCTCATTGTTGACACACTGTCATTGCAGAGGCCTCGCTGCCTAGCAACAAAATCCGGGTGGACGTTTTTCCAATCTTCTGTCAGGGGGGAAGCTCCGCCCCTCTCCGTCCCTGGAGGGATGATTGAAAGGTCACTTCACTCCTCGCCGTGTCTGACAGCGTACAGATTGTGCTTTGTGGAAACTGGAAGTGTGTGTGTCTGTGTGTGTGTGTGTGTGTGTGTGTGTGTGTGTGTGTGTGTGTGGAGGAAGGGGACACACTTCTCCGTGGGTACAAAACACTCAGTGATGAGTGGGCAGAGCAGCAGGGGAGTGAAGTCTGTGTGTGTGTGTGTGTGTGTTTGTGTGTGGTGTGTGTGTGTGTGTGTGTGTGTGTGATGGGGGGAGTTGCTGCCAGATCGATGATGCCACACTTTCTTCATCACAGGCTGAGTGTGACCCCCATCGCACGGCTCCATTGTTGTTGATGCGGGGGTCAGGAGCCCTGCAGAGTGGAATTAAAGGATCGGTCTGTTACTCTCACTCCTTTTTATTTCACACAAGCTGAATCATAGAATCTGATTTTTCACCATATTTCACATTTCACTCTCCCTCCAGACAAGCCGGAGGCCAGAGGAGAGACCGGGGCAAAGATAGAAGCTGCTTTATGATTTATGAAAAGCATCTTTACTTGATGTGATCCACATGTT
Source organism: Pseudopleuronectes americanus (assembly GCA_038501795.1). Taxonomy (NCBI): domain Eukaryota; kingdom Metazoa; phylum Chordata; class Actinopteri; order Pleuronectiformes; family Pleuronectidae; genus Pseudopleuronectes; species Pseudopleuronectes americanus. Next base: position 629,656 of record CM076736.1, on the reverse strand, counting down.
TTGGTGTAAAATGCACTTTTAAAAAGAGGCTCAAGAGTGGGTGTTTCGCTAAAAGCTAAATGGGCAAAGTGCAATTCTTAAGAGAATTAAATACGACGCACATTTAATATGTTAAAGATACAATATTGCCTCTCTTACACCACAGTTAGTGGGTATACACTAAATAAATACACATAAATCTGTGTAGTTTGATTTAGTTCAAATTTATTTTCAATATTTCAACTTTGAGCTTGAAATGTGGAAAAAATTTATTGGGACTTTTTAAGATTTAATCCTTATTCTTGACATTATTCTCAAAATGCTAAAATTTTTAATAAAATATTCCTCCTCTCATTTTGTCTTATGTTTGACCATAATATTTGTCCTATATCTTGGCAATAATCCTCAAGAAACATGAACTGAAAATGTTTGTTTACCAGTGAAAATGTTGAAACATCTCATAGAGATGAGCTTTCATTCACTCTTCAGATGTCAAACTTGTTTCACTACAAAAGGAGCAGAAGTTTCTGCTTGTTAACACCTGATCAATAAAGTTTTACATCCCTGAGCCTCCTCCTGATGGATGGATGCATAATGGAGAAGAACTCTCTCTCCTCTCTCTCTCTCTCATTAACATTCCTCACAGTCACCTTCAACAGCACATTTGCATGGTGGCGAGTGGCGGCGCTCAGCGGGGAGATGGATTTCTCTGTTCTCATGTTAGAATATTTGAATGTGTCATCAAAGTGGCAGCTCGTGAGCCATGAGCTCGATCCCGGCGCTGCAACGAGGAGGCGGAGGATAATATTAGCATACGCTGCCTCCGAGGAACCCACGCAGACAGGACTTTAATGACTCGCTGCAGTGACTGTGGACCTTTGTGCCACTGGCAAGGAATAGAGATTGCAGAATAGTATGTGGATGCTTGTTGTGTGTCTGTGTGTGTCTGTGTGTGTCTGTGTGTGTGTTCCTTTTTCTGATGCGCTGTGATAAATCTCTCAAATCCTGGTACTGTTCAAACACATCCCAAGAATCACATCACTGAGCGGCAGGAACAAGTCAAAGCGGATTCAATAATTATTATTTATATATTATATTTCATTATGCTTCACTTTAGTAGTTAAATGATGAAGATGTTTATTTCAAGTTATAGATAAACTGTCTTGTTTTTTATTATGTTAGCTGCTTTTTTTCAGTTCTGCTGATTTGACATATTCTATAAGCCCCAGAGCTTTATTGGATGATTTTCTTTGTGAGTAGATTTTGGACATTTATGGGGTAAATAAAACCTCTATTTTAAAGTATAGACACATTCATTAATAAATATCGATAACAATAAGAATAATTCTCTTTCAGTTGCTTATCATTGCATTTTAACAGTCATCATGTCAAAAAGAGTTATCACCTGAGGAGGAGTTATTCTCAGTGCTCCTTGAAAAGTGAGACGACTTTTCATCAACTGACATAAATCACTGAAATATTCCGTCCCCCTTGTTCTCACTTGTAATTAATAAGCGTGTGTGTTACTTCCTGCTCTCGTTTACTTGGAAAGTGGAGTCGAGTTGCACAGAACCAGACAGTCAGTCACCACCGGCTCAGTCGCTGCCTCCGGCCTCGCACCTGTTGCCTCAAACTCCAGCACACACGCAAATAAAAGGCTGAGCAGCATAAATAGGCCCGACCCGACCCGACCACCCACCCCCCCCCAACCACAACCCCCTCCCCAACCACGACATCTGATCCAGTGGTGGCCAACAGCTGCACCAAACACACACATTCTCCGATGGCCCTGCATGGAGGCAGAAGAATGTCTAACTTCAGTGGCTACACACGATGAAGCTTCAGCTCGAAAACAACACTGATGCTACGTTTACGCCTTAAACACAGAGTCTTAGTTTGAGAACTCTGCGTTGTTGATTGGACGGGCAAAAACTGAGATGTTTGAAAACCTGAGGATTGTGGGTAGTTTGGTAATTCTCCTCGAAGTTGAAATTTTAAGTTGATACCATGCAAACTTGTGGCATCTGCCTCGGATGGTTAAAATATTATGGCTGATAATCAAAATCTCTCCTCAGAAAATGAAAGGGATTTTAGAACTATTCTGTGGATCTCTATAATAATCGTTGTGTCAATGTGGCAGTTAAAGAAACAAAAACTGAACTCACACACGTTTCAGTTCTTTCATGCACATAATTCAATTTGGGGGGAAAATCTGCTGTGAATTTAATGGGAAACCAAAAAGAAATCCAGCAGTTGCTTCTTTTCTTCCGTCGCTGATTTATCTCGGCCACAAAACTGCAGTTAACACCCGAAGAAGTTGATGAGAAAAACAGTTTGATTTCAGGTCTGCACCAAGAATCAGTCAGTGTATTAAAGACCCGAGCTGGGCCACGTGTCGTCCTGCTGACTGATCTCTTCTCCACGACGTAAACAATGTGTGTGTGAGTGGAGCTGGCAGCGGCCCAGCACGGCCAGATTGAAAAGCTCGGGAGTAATTTGGCCACTGATGAGAAAGTGATATCTATACAACCGAGTTGCTTTAGGGAATGTGTGTTGTTTTGCTTTCTGTTGGAACACTGACGCAGGGGCAAAGTGTGTCTGTCGTGTGTCTGTGTGTGTGTGTGTGTGTGTGTGTGTGTGAGGCATGCAGAGCCAGCCAACCGAGATAGAAGTTATTACTCCTTCCTGTTCTCCCTGAGCTGTGAAGAAGAAACTAACATTTAATTTGTTTTCATCAGTTTCTTTGGTCCAGAAAAGTTTTGAAGTGAAGGGACTTTCTAAAGTCTTAATAAATCACAAATTTAATAAAGTTTCCCTCTGCTTTGCCTTTTTTGCAAGAATTAGATGAGGATCATTCTCATGTATTTATGATGAATGTGTAGCTGGAGGCAGCAGCTTCACATTAACTCTATTTAAAGTTCCTGATGCTTCTGATAGAACACACACACACACACTTGAATAAGGAGACACCAGAGTCCAAACAATTCACATTTAATGCCCTGGGCTTTATTGTCTTATTTTAGTGAGAGTTCTGTCACATTTTTTTAGTCTTTTCAGCCTCCAGGTGGGACAAGTAAACCTCAAGGATATATCCTGCCATTGGACTGGGCATTCAGATTCTGACAAAGACGAGAAGCACTACTAAGTAATGCTGCCTTTGTGCCTAACTCTTCACAGAAGAGAGAACATTAAATTCCCCAAAGGAAGGCACCCAATACTTGTGGTTTTTGGCCTTGCAGCCGTCTGGAGATTCTTTTTTCAAAGAGAATAAAGAAAAAGGGGAAAGAGAGGAGAGAAAATGTGTCGTTCTCTCACAGCCCCCCCCGTCCCCCGTCATTAGCATTTTTTGTTTTTAAAAACTGGAATGATGAAACACGTACAGTGATCACTGCCCATTCACCTCCCTTATCACCTATGCATGAACAAGTAACAAATCAACAAATGAATGAAGTCTTTCAATAAACGAATAGCTTACAATCAAGTTTACCACAAGAACGAGATTACAAAAATAACTCATTTTTTTGTTTTACAAAAACGTTTGTGGGATAAAACAAATAGAAAAAAGAGAGAGACTCCGCTTGCATGAAAAGGACGACCCCTTGAAAACAAAATACAAAAGCAGCATTAGGATATTTATCAAAAACCATGAACAAAAACATCACGACAAAAAAAATAGTGCTTTAATCAGAAGCAGCAAAGGCTTCTGGGAAGAGACTTCATCCCTGTTTTGTTACTTGTGGTTGGGACAATGCTGATGAAAACTCCCACAGTCACACAACCTCCTCCTCTTCTTCCTCCTGGCTCTCCTGGTCTGTATGTATGTCACCATTGATTTTCACATGATTGACAGAGAGAAGCACAGGGACCCAAAGTAAATGTGTATGTTGTGTTTTTTTTTGTGTGTGTGTGTTTGTGTGAAGGGGGAGGGACCTGCTTTGTGTTCACAATATACAAAAATACCCAGGAGTCCGTAGCTACCTAACATTTACTACAGCACATGAACCAACAAAGGTACAGTGTACAAATAAAAAAAACAAAAACAAACCAAAAACAAAAAAACTGTAAACACAGCACAATAAATAGATAAAAACAGCAGGCTCCGCACCATGCACATGTGATAAAACTCCTCTCTATACAACTCCCACATCTCTCACACTCGCCACAAGATACTTGGCTCGTATTTTTTTTTCCTTTAAGTTTGACTCCCAAGTGCAAAACATCACAAATGGACAGTTCTGTATTCAAGTAATATATATACAGGGGATATTACAAATATGTAGTTACTGTACAGATCATAATTTTGCCATATTCATAATTTACAGATGTCAATCTTTTACTTTTAACAGTAATAATAATTAAGGTTAAAAAGTATGAGAGATGAGAATTGCAAGCGAGCGGCCGCAGTCGCCCGTCGTCCTGTCAGTCTGCTCCAGAGTCCTGCTGTCCCTTTGCATTCCCGATGCTACGATGCACAGCACCTAAAGAGTGGACTCTTCACTGCACCGCTACTACGTCACCTCCATGGCCACTGTGTTGTCTGCTATACTGTTCAGTGCTGGCTTGTCTTCGTCATGATTATCCCTAAGGAGGACAGGAAAAGAAGCAGAGATCAACCAGTTGTTTCTTCCACTGTCACAGATCTGTTCTGTGTGGAGCGACTGAAGAGCTCTGATGTCACGTCTCTCGTGTGGATTCTCAGTCTCTGGCAGACGCTGCTTTTTACATGAGATCTGCCGGCTCCAGCTGATACTTAGACCAGGGATTGTTTTATTAATGCAAAGGCTTTACTTCAGATTATCCTGACACATATTTATATAAAAACGTATCTGATACTGCTGGAACAACAGAAATATACCAAATGTTCCTTTCTGGGTTTGCACATTATGTATAAAACATTGTTTTTTTTGTGTCTGAAACATCATCTGATCGCGTTCAGAAGCAACAGTATTTGCATTATTCTTCTGTGTTTCTTATCTTAATGCTAGCTAATGGGTTTTTGACTGTTACTCTTGTAAATAAAGCAAAAGATTCCTTTAAATAACTGTAATGTGCTGCTGCAGTAGAGTCTCACCTTGAGCCGATGTCCATGGACGATGCTCCGGAGACTTTGGGCATCTGCAGGTTGGTGGCGGCGGACAGCTTTAAGGCAGAGGGCGGCACGTTGCCGAGGGTCCGGGGGATGTGGCGTCCGGCCAGGCTGGCGGCCGACGGCACGCTCAGACAGATGTTGTTCCCGATGAGGACCTGAGTGGTGGCGGGGGTGGCGTTGGCAGCGCTGCACCCCAGGAGCCCGAGCGCCGCCGCTGCGTGGGCGCTGGGGGTGGAGGTGAGGGAGGTGGGGACGGCGTTGGCTGGCGAGGGCGTGGCCGAGTTAGCAGAGGGCTGGAGGAAGGTCGGGGCTGCGGAGGTGGCGCTGTGTGTCGACTGGTTGGTCTGGTGAAGGGCTGCAGTTGTGCTGGAGAGGTGCAAACCTTTGAAAACGCCTGTTTGAACAGAGACAAGAGCTTTTGAGTGCAAATGGAAAAACAGACGGGACGCCACAGGAATCTGAATGAAGCACAACCGAGTCTAATGCAATCTATCACAACATGCTGCAACAAACGCTGCCTCTGTGAAACTGATAATGATCCGTTTTTGTTGACATTGCCTGAGTGATGATGATGATGAAACTCTGTGGTAATTTTCCAAGCTGTTGTAATGGGCTGCATTATATTGTTTAGTGGTTTCAATGGTTTTCCCACCTTGGTTCACACACAAGGGGAAGAGACAAGTGATCTCGGGGCAATAACGGCTTGAAAAAGTATTTTCACATTAAGCGCTTAAATACAGTTTTCACCAATTATTCCCTTTAAGGTTGTTATGGTTCCCAACCTTTAAGGTTTTAATCAATCAAGTTTTATTAAATGTTTTGTATTTAAAGTCTCGGTCTAAGTTCAATGAAGTCAATAATAGGATAAGTGACTCTTACCTGCGCCTGCCAGGACCCCGTTGACTCCACTCGCCAGCACCAGCTCCTCTTTGGACTTGAAGGCCAGCAGCTGGTCCGTGGTGACGAGGGCTGAAGCAGCGAACTGGGCGCTGGCCTGGTCCAACGTCTTGGACACAAGCGTCTGGATGGAAACCGGGGAGGGAGGAAAAACATGAGGGTCTGTGCCAGAGACTTTGGTCGCTCTGTTTAAACTGTATCAAACTGCTGAGCTTTGCACTTCTGCTGGCAAACAGGAACCACCAGTGGTATGAATACTGCTCGTGGGAACGAGGATGTCTCCTGTTTCCTTAAGGATGGGTGAACTGACCTTCAACTCTAAAATTATTTCCATATCTGGGAGAAGTCTGGCTTTTGAGCCTCTATTCAGGACTCAGGAAACGACCCGGTCAATAAACGTAGGTACATACAAAACAGATGCTGACCCGGGTAAAGATATCGCCACCTGGGAATCCTCACTGACCTGTGTCTTGGTGGCTGTTGCAGGGTTGTTGGCTTGTTGCTGCTTTTGACTCTGCTCCAGCTGCTGCTTCTGCATGAGGGCCAGCTGCTCCTGGTGCTGCTGGTACTGCTCAGCCGTGAACACTGTGGACAGGAAGGAGAAGACGCTCCAGTCTGAGGCAGGATTTGGGAAAGTTGTGCATGTTGTGGCTTTCAACTGAAACTATATTTACTAACGTGGCGGTCTGGTTGGACTTGCATGCTTTTGAGGGCCAGTTCAAGAAGCTGTTATACATGAGCTGGCTTTGATTTACATATCATCACAATTAACACTTTCTTGGGTCAGGATGGAAAATCAACGGTCAATAAAATATTGACTGAACTGATGAAAAGGAAATATTTTGTTGACCTTCTCCATGTATTCAGTGATGTGGAACATTGAGCATTAAGCCTTTAAAACAAAGTAAAGATGATTCACACTCTCGAGCAACATCATCCGACAGTGCTTTGAAATGGAAATAGCAGACATTGGCACATACTGATTTACAGTAAGTCTGTACAAAAGCAAAGCTCTTCTGGGAGCTTTGAGAGAGCAGGAGCATTGTGGCTGACAACACACTGGTCTATTGGGTGTGGGAGTGTTGCTCCGGGTTTCAAGGCAAGAAAGTCCGGTTTAACGTCAAAAACAGAGTCAGTTAAAATGGTTTATACTCCTGAGAGCTGACTCTACCGTTTTAATACAAGGTATTCAACCTGCGGCTCAAGTACTAGAGCGATCAGGAGACTTCTATTCATTGTCTCAGAAGAAGAATCAAGCCAGAGCCAAACAGGGCTGCAAATATAGATTATTATTCCTTTATCTGCTCTGTCAATTTGTCTATAAACAAACATACTAATAAATGCAGTTTCTGTCACTCGAAGTCTTTACATTGATTTGTTTTATTTTACAAGCCAGATGCTCAGTTTATTTTCCCACATGAAAAAAGACACGAATCAAACATGAGGAGCTGAAGCCAGAGAATGTGTAGGATTTTGTGCTGAAAGTCTATTTAGGTATCAAAGCAGACGGTTTTTAAAATGTTCTATGAATAGACTCATCGACTTATTGTTGCAGCAATACAGACTGCAAGGTTGCTCACGTCTTCATATGACGATGGCAAAACCGAAAGGCTCAGAATAAACAATAAGAAACGGTTAAAATGTTTAAATCTGCACTAAATGAGATTCAAGATTTCATTCAAAACTGTCAAGAGCACTGTGGTATTCAAATATTTGGTCAGATTAATGGTGATTTTTATTCTTTATAAAAATACTAAGCTCCTGAAGTGAGATAAAAAAAAATTCTAGAAAAGCACCCAAACAAAGCAACACTCATTTCATCACTCAACAAATTATCACATTTCATTTATGTTTCTTCAATTTCATGTTTAATGAATGAATGAACCCTTAGTGTGAAATGCTTTATTCTTTTTTTTCAAATTAAAGCATTCAGCACAAATATTTAAGACCTCAGGCCTTTGAAAATCATTTCTCAATTCCAGAGGCACAAATTCCAAAACCAGGAACGTTGACATCCACACTCTTTTCATCCTTCGAGTATCCACACTCAGGTCATTTAGAGAACAATATGAGCAAACCTAAATTTCACCAAATAGCTTATATTCAAATACCCCCCACCTTGTGCTCTCTCTAGCTCGGTCACACCTCTCTCACATCTATTTATACAACAGCACTTCTGATCGACTCCCCCAAGTCACAGGAGCAGTAACTCATTTAACATGATGTGGAACGAGGGTCTGAAAGCAGAGAGTTCATGTGATTCCACAGCAGCACGGAGCAGAGCAATCTACCTTCGAGCCACCTCATCAAAACGTGTTGCCCAAGAGAAGCAGCAAGCCTCGAAGCAAACACCTCTCAGCTCAGTCTTTAAAACCCAAAGTTTCCCTTTTTCTCCTCATCACTGGAGATGCATGAAAATCAAAACAACGGCACTTCATATAATGTTATGCATGGAGAGGTTTTTCCATTACATCCTCCACGTGCACACCACATAGGCCATTCTCCAATTAGCCGTTTTGTAGTAAGGCTACATCCACGCTATTAGTGTTTAGAAATGCGTCACTGCTGCTACAATTACTCCTCATGTCCATGCTCAACCAGAGTTTTCAAGCATCTACAAATTCCAGGGCAGTGAAGGCAAAACGTTGTGAATACTTCAAGCCCCACCTCAGTGTCTGTCCGAGAAAAGTAATTAATTGTCTTACTTTTGAATACTATTGTTGTTTCTCACTTTCTACAAGTGAATAACCAGCTGCAAAGTACACAATCTACTTCCTGTTTACACCAGCACACACACATCCCCAGATGTCTGTAATAAATGATAAATAAAATTACCTATATCAAATCAATGGTCAGGAATCTTTCAGGAGTAAAGGGATCCGATTTGGCAGAAATTAGGAATTAATACCGAGCATCAGAAAATTTATAATACAGAATGCAGTGTTACCAGATCACAATGTGAATTAAAACAACAAGACAACCTGAGACAAGGCTGAAACCCAAAAGTGACACTGATGATGGCTGTTGACTTCAGATAACGGTTGCAAAATGAAGGAAATTGTTTTTCTGACTGATGCTCGGCATGAATTCAACTCCTTTAATTACAGCAGCGAGCGCACAAAGGACAATTGGGCTTTTGTTGAATTTACTCCAAGAAATTACTGCCAGAATCACTAACCTTGCAGAATGACATCTTAACTATATTAAATGAGCTCCTTGTGATTCAAAGAAATGCAATAAAGCAATAAAATGAACTGTTCCTGACCAATACAAATACTTGGCTGTGAAACTTTTACACATACAAAACCAAAGACGCATGAAAGCACCAAGCTGCACAAAAGAGGAAACTACTGACTCACCATTGACTGGGGTAGGGGCAGAGCCGGTGCGGTTCTGGGAGCTGGATCCTCCACACAAGGTCCTGGTTAGTCCTGACACTGTGCGGCTACAATCCCTAAATCCTCTGCGAGACAAGTCTCCTCCACCCAAGGGGTGATGGGATAGCGTCCGTGGTCTGAAGTGCCTCCAGCGGCTAGATTTAATGTTCAAAAGAATCTGGCTGAGGTCCATCGGTGTTGATGATGATGATAACGGAGACGTCCTGGGCGATGAAGAGGTGGGAAGGTGGGAGGAGCTGGCTGGGTCCGAGGTATTGGTTTCTGAGGTACTGGCGTTAGAGTTGCGGAGCGGAGAGCTTGGAAGTGGTGAGGTGAGTGGTTCTGGCTCCGGGTCAGAGTCCAGGCTCTGACAGATGTTGTCTAGATCTGTGTGCGCTCGGTCCAACAAAACCCTGAAACACAAACCAGAAATGAGCACAACACATCCTCAACAGTGACCACAAGTCGTTTGAGGTCTGATGAAATGTAAAACACTGTGTAGCCCTCATTGGTGCATTACAACATCAACATCCTCCAGTTATGTCTGGACCATAGCACAAGTCTGGCTATTCCATGCGTACCCGCTGTGTAATTAAAACGCCCAGTGGGCCAGTACCAAATATAGCATGGCACGACAAACGCATGCAATTTTATCAGGGCAGAGAACTTCTGTAATGGAGCATGACTCTAAGTTCACAGCCACACAGCAGCCACTTGAGGCTGTAATGTTTTTTAAAACCCAGAAAAGACTCTAGACTTGCCATTAGTGGGGCAATCTATTTTAGTTTGGTCTAAGGCTAGTGCTAGCAGAAAGGCCACGCTATTACCAGAGCCTGATCAACTTATACTGATCTTACATCATTGGGCGACTAAAAATCTGCCAATCTGAAACCTTTCATTGTTATTTCCTTCATTCAAGTTAGTTAATTTAGTTGTATTTGCATTTACTTACATTTACGACTCCTCCAGTAACTGGCCTTTACTCACTCGTCTGTGTAATTACTGAGGAGATAGCAGACAAAGCTGCGGGACACGCCGCTGTTTAAACTCAGCGGAGGCTGGGTTTTCTAAATTGTCTACAGGCCATTGTGGCAGGTGAATCCCGAACTGAAAGGGCCGTGTTCATCATTTTACCAGCCAGCTTGGTTGTTTATCATCGATTGTGCCCGCCAAATGATCTCTGGTAAACTGCCAAAGAGCTGCTATGGTAAACAACCTCGGCAGCTACAGCCAACACTTGGCTGACTTTCCCCGGCTCAGTATTGATATTGGCAGCATTCCTACACATTTAATTTCATACTTCTAGTTTTTCTCAGACCTCCATTTCTTGACTTAATTTATAGACTTAGGTATAACACAGATATTTAATGTATATTGCACATGAGCAGCTACTTAGTCTTTTACGTATCAAATATGAAATTATGTTTTAAAAGCTTCACAAAACATGTTAACTGTTTATAATTTTGTTTTGTTTAGGACCTGGAAACATTCCACTTCCATTTTGCCCGTGTACTCTCAGAAGGATCCAAGTTTCACTGATTAAATCTTATCAAGTATGAAGGAAACCATTCAGCGGACTGAACTCACCTGCCCCCTCTACCCGAACGGCGCCGCGCCAAACCTATGCAGCGCCGCGGCGTGTTCAGCGATGTCAGACAGAAGCGGAAGCGTGGGTCGCCGAGCCCCCCCTCTGACGGGCTTACCCAGGGCCAGTTGCTGGTCTGGGCTGGACGAGACTGGAGGAAGAGGAGAGGCAGAGAAAGAAAAAAAGAGGGAAACAGACATCAGATATTAAAGTTAACTGAGCAGATAAAAAAATGAAAAAGAAAAAGGGGATCCTTTATTATTGGATTGTGTTGTCCAGCAGAGAGTGGAAGACTAACAGCCAGGGCAGCCAGACTGGTCAGCCTGCTGTTGGCACTATAAATAGAAGCATGGGAGTCACAGGAGGGCACTCACAGCGTAGTACTGACAGCCGGCCTTCCTCCTGAACGCGTAGCAGCCATCTGGGTCATTCTCCTCTTCTGCCTCTGAGGAACCTGAATGGATCTGCACAATAAAAACAACTCCAGTAAATCAAGAGAATAATGTTCTTTGAAACACTAGATATGATCAGAACAGCCAATATTGTCTGGGTGATAAACAGCTTCATTCCTTTTGTTTTGAATCTATATAAATATTGTAATGAAACCACATCACAAGCATAGATGAATCATTCACACGTCGGAAACAAAATCTGGTTACCTGTGAGAATGGTTCTTCGTCTGAGCTGGGGAAATCGTACTGATTTAGGTCCTTGGGATTGAACACAGAGGGCCCTGAATGTTGCGGTGTTGAAAGAGGAGGGATCTTGGGTTTCTTTTCATATTTCCTTTTGGTTCGTACGGCCTCTGTCTTCTCCGGCTGTGAAGATGGGAGGGACACAGTGATGAAATGTTTGTGCTGCAGACTGCATAATTAAAAAGGCATTTCATGTTTGCAACGACATTCTGTTGGTGGTAGTCCAGTGTTGGTGGTCTACGCACGGCTGCGGCGTGTGTAGAAACAACAGCGAGTAAAAGAGGCATTGATATGCAGATGGCAGCACGTGCCAGATGCCGCCGCCTAGCCAGATGGCTGCCCCCCCCCCATTCCACCGTTGACCCTAACTTCCCCAGTGGGACGACCCCTCCCTGCCTGAACAGACTCCAACTCCACTAGGATTAGTCTGATTCTATTCAGTCCCTAGACGCAGGGGACAAAGCAAACAGGGAGGCAAGGGACGGCGATGTCAATGGAAGAAATGAGGGCTACAGTGATGAGGGGGGGCAGAGTTAAACTAAAAATGAGCGTCTGTAAACAAAAGGGAAAAGTCAACCAGCTGGTAGAGGGGAAAATGCAAAGAGGAAAGGGGGGGGGATAGTTGCCTCCTGGCCGGGCAGGGGGAGGGTTGTTGGACATTGGAGCTAATGAAGTTATAATGAGGAGGTGACACAGAGTTCACTCTAGTGCTGTGTAATGAAGTAGGATAATATGGAAGCATGTGACAAATCAGCCTCCATTAAATGCGTTTGAATTTGATGGAGTCAGCACATTAACTGGGTACCCTACCCCCTAAATGTCATAACCCTGATTAACAGACACAAACAGCGTGGTAGACAAATGAACAGCCAGCACATGGTAGAAGTTCTTCGTCTGATATGCATGTACAATCATAGGATATTTTAAAAACCCTTAAGCATTGTTTTTCCTTACTTGAAAAATTGATTATCAAGCACAAATTCAACCACTTTTTCCAACAGTAAAACAGCCAAGATCCTATTGAGTCTGAGCTCAATGTGAGATACAGTACACTGCATAATACAGCTCATCATTTCAGCCAGTGTCAGTTTAGCAGTATGTGAATCGAGTCAGTAGAAGGACAAATGCAAAGTCAATAACATCTCCCATTCTTGTGTGGACATTCTGTTCCAACACCCACACTCCTGCAGAGCTGAGAGGCTGGATTCATTCTCCTTACTGCTCCTCGCAGTAGGACAGTGTGTGACCTTACCTTCTTGTAGTCCTTCATGTCCAAGTGGTCCTGATGTCTGTACTGGTTACTGTTGGACAGAGGAATGATGGGGATGGTGTAGACAGGCTTCACAAGAGCCCGCTGCGCCAGAGCCTCTGCCATCACCTCACTGCCATAGTCTGGCATGACATTCCTGACAGACAGAGAGAAGGAGATGAGTCTTTAAGTAGCTGCACAACAGTGACAAATATTCACTTCATAGTCGAGCCCGACTGATTGTATTTTTAAACTTTATTATATATCACTATATATTAAAAGGACAACTAAATACACAACTTGTAAAAAGAAAGCACATTCAAAATTAAATGTCAACATAAAGGCCATTTCTTTGGCATTGTTTACTCCGTAAAGTAACCATTGTCTTATCTGAGCACGTCGCCAAACAATAGCACAGACACTGATGTCTGTGAAAGGCAATTTTTCAGATAACTGATAAATCCGTCAGGCTCTACTTTAAAGTCTGAAATATGGAGAAACCTGTTTATATTATATTGTAATTTAAACTTGAATATTCAGCTGTATGACTGCAAAGCTGTGGCCAACAGAGCCACTACTCCTATGCATCACACAGGACAAAACACACAATTGTGGGATGTGTGGCCAATTGTGACCTGGGTCCCACTACACCCGCATGAGAGCATGTAGTGGTTTAGAGAAGCCATCTACCGAGAATAGAACGGTTCAATCTGCGAGTGAACACTGGCAGTGATGCGCAGGCAGAAACCAGGCTGGGGATAACAAGAGGAAATTGAAATGTCACTACAAATCAAAAGCACTTCAAGGAGAAGGGTCCAATTTAAGCTCGCACTGACAGCTACTTTCAGAGGAAATTCATTCTATTCGGATGTCATGTTTAGATGGATCGCTAAGGCTCTGCGGAGGAGGAAAACAGGAACAATTCAAAGTGGAAGTCGATAGAGAAAAAAATAAATCCAATACACAAAATAAGACAAACATATAGTTCACTGTAGTTCCTAACAGACTGCAGGGGAAATAAAAAGACTACAACAGCAACCGGAGTCCATGAGCTAATTTGTTTCTGACACCACTGAATAATTAGGGTGAGTTTTAAATTAATTATATATGCAAAACAGTGTAATAACTGTGGCCCCAATTAACACGAGCAGCGAAGCTTGACGTATCAGGAATTGTGGTCGACCCTTTACACGATCAATCTTGAGGACACAAGCTTTGGGCTTCAACTTGATGAGTAAACAAAAATCTTATCAAACATGGAAGTTAACCACATAATCCCTCCAAAACACTACGTGTGGCCTGACACCGTGACAATCTAATTTTCAAGAGGACAAACATGATGAGTTGTTCAAACCTATCAAAAATGATTCCTTACACAACTTTGGAAGAAGAGAACGAGGGCCCAGCTGCACAACAGAATATTACCCCAATAAAATTGTTCGTGAACATCTTCGAATCAGATCATTTCAACACCATTTCCTCATATTCCAAATCCACATGTGAAAATAATAGCATCCAGTTGCCTCACATGGTAGTTGATGTAATGCAGACAACTTTAACAACCGCTGCCAAACTCTCTCCCGGCCAGTTTCACACGCTGCTCTTTTCTTACCTCTTCTCCACAATCTCCAGTGTGAGGTGCAGCAGTTCCCTCTTGCTCTTCTCTCGCCTCTTGATCATCTCCAGGATGGTGACAGCTCGGCTCAGGTCCCGTCGCAGCTTCAGCATCTTCTCGTACGACGCCTCGTCATTCTTTCGGTTCTAAAAATGCAACATATCCAATTACTACTGCGCAGAGAAACCAAAAGTTGCGTGCAACAAGTACAACAGCATTTGTCTTGTTCATTATCCGGGCCACAGGCTCGTACCTTTCTTGTCTGCATCTTCTCCGTGCGTCGGCGGAAGGCCACATAGGGGTCGCTGGTGCTAGAGCCATCCCTCTTCTCCTGTTTGACATTGGGGATAAGGGAGCCACCCTTGCAGACTTTCCTCTTGCGGCTCCAGTAGTCAAAAACCTCCTTGATCAGCTCGTCGTCCTCCTTCAGCAGTAGTTTGGCTTCCTGCAGGGTTACGAGCTGCGGAGCAACGCAAGAGTGAACAAGTTAGTGCAAGGTAACACATCTAACCAACTTAACAAGTATTCAGGTGCCTCGAGTATAATAAAAAAGTAATAAAATTGAGAGGCCTGGTGTTTTAAACAAGCTATTTAAATTCTAAAAAAAGAAAACAGAAGTTGTGCCCCAGGCATACCCCATACACTCAGACCTACTAAGGTTTACAGGTATATAAATTTAAGAATCTTTATTTAAATAAAATATTACAAGAGCTCCTGAAAACCATCAGCTTTCAGTAACTATTAAAGAAACTAAGGTCTTAACCGATAACCCTCCCGTTGAATTACTAAAATACTTTGTAAGAGAACCAGGATTTATTCAGTTCAGAGTCAAGCACAGTGTGAAACCTTGGGTTCATGTATTCTGTGTAAAACAAAGCCAGTAATGTGTTTGTGTTACTACCATACAAACTAGTGAACTTGCACACAGGCTGAAAAGTACCTGTTGTCCGCTGCCTTTCTCTAGCCGGTCAATCATTTCTTCAAACTGCAGGGCTGTGATTTCCATCTTCTTCTTCAGCTTATTCACAAACGTCTCATCCTCTGAATCTAGGTCGTAGTCTGGCTGCTCTGTATCCAAACTGAAAGCTGCGAGAGGGAGAAGAGTTGGTCACTGGAGAGCCAGACACAGGAAGAGGACTGTCTCTACTAAACACAGCTCCACTTGTGTAAACACGACTACAGGAGGCACCATGCAGAATACTACCATCCCGAATGACTGAGTAATCAGGACATTTCACATTTAAGTTTATCTTCCACAGGCAAACTCACGTTTTGAATAAATTATGAGGCTACTGTTGAACCAAGATAAAAATGTAATAAATGCCATAAGTATGTCGCTTTTGAAAATTTGACAAATATGTGTAGTTGAGGCTTGTTATTTTCGGGTTTAACCATAAATAGAAAACACACAAAAACAAATAAGAACAAATATTTCGTGAGAAAAAACAAAAGTATTTCTGCACAGTGAAATACTTCATATCAGTCTAACACTGAAATGTCTGTGAAAGAATATTGATGGATTTTTATTGAGCAACATAACTCCTGCCAAATTAAACCATTTTATCATGACTAACTGTGCTTGTGTTTGCGTCTGTGCCACACCAACTCAATAAAGCAGCGCTGCAGGACAAACACAAGGACCCAGGCTGCAAACTTTACCAGCCACTCGCTCATAAATATTCCCTGTGACTATATTTTTATTTTGCCCTACCAGTCTGGCCAGAATCTCCAGCAGCGGACTGGAAATTCCTCAGACAATAACATATTAGTCTAGTAAAGCTGGGCAAGTGGTCTGCTGTAATCCATCAGCTACTGTGACCCCGGATGAGCGAAAGAAGTAGGTTCACTGCACTGTCAGAGCACCGCCATAATCAGCACATTAACCTGTCAAAACCTGAAGCATTTGGAAAGTATGCAGCGTTCCCCCTCACAGCCCCATATTTAAACTGTTGGGTAATAGAAAAAAATAGAGCTGCAGGGTTCTGGTGAAAGATTCTGCTCCAGTGGTCTCTCAGGTTTCCCTGTTAATTCAAATAGCACATCTAACAGAGGCAGTTCAAACTGAGAAATACTTCTTCACAAGATTCTTTGTTTAGCTAAGGAATCAAAGTTTCAGATGGCAACAGACATTGTTGTCCAGATACCGGCACCAGTGTATTTCGGTGCATGTCAAATATTTGCAGAGGCGGATGCGAGACGTCTTAGTCAATAACACTGGTTACAATTAACACTTGGGTTGAAAACCTATCATTTCGCCTGTGCCAAATTCAGTTTTAAACAGAGCACACTGCCAGGACAATTATCTTTTCTTTCTCAACCAATAACCAATCCCTAATTTGTATCACCCATGGAGACGGCTCAACTCTTTCACATCACACATCTGCTGTCAGAGAAACTACAGCCAATAACCATCTTACTCAGGGCTTTTCAAGACAGACAGTATTAAGAAAGATGTCTTAATGAAACTCGTAGCCAGTTGTGCTCTCTTTCATTGAAGCATCAGCCGCAAACGGAACTGTTCTTTCAAACCGGAAACTCAAACACGCAAGTCTCTCAAACATCGTGCTAAACCCTCCGAACACATCTGGTGATCCAAACAGCAACATCACCACGTGCTCGCCAACCACGCACACAGCTAAGAAGTTAATCCCTGTTGCGAGTGGCCTGCTACTCACGCTGTATGTGAATAAGCTGCTTTGGCATCTTGAACTCCCCGGGGTAGAGGGACTCGTAGTGCGTGATGTTGCACTCTGCCTCTGGGACGGGGATAACCATGTTGTCCCGCTTCTCGCCGTACACCTGCTGCGCCGAGATGGCCCGCTGGAGATGGTGCTCCTAGAAGACAGAGAGAAAACAGCCATTTAAAATACAAGGTCTACAATTTGGGGAGGTCTGCAGACTTTCTTCAGAAAGTATTGTATTGATTTAGTTAGTTACACCCAAGAGACATCTTGGCATATGACTTCATTACATGGATATGCACAGATAAATGATTAAAGTCCAGAGTTCTCACTGGACTCGAAGTATGATTTATTTGGACAATAAGCTGTGTGGTGGGAATAGCCGAATCATGTTGCGAAATGTTTAATCCAAAATACCCAACAGATGGAAACAACTCCCAGTTTTTTGGTCTTTCTTTAGTATTAGTGCTGAACCATGTACGGGAAATTAATAGCACGCCCATTTAAATTGGTCCAAGACATGATGGCAAAAACAGAGTATTTCAAAACAGGATCGTTCTGTCAGTCCCATATCCTCCCAAATTCATTTAGATGATTATCTTTCACAGATAGTTTTTCTTTTTTCAACCTTATCTCTAATAATTTGCTGAACTTGTCGAAGCAGGCAGAAAAAACGTTTTGCAATAGGATGCTATGCAAATAGAAACAGTCCCAGTTCTCGCTGCTGTGTCGGAGAGAAATGTGTCACTGGAAGAAGAGTGTTGTATGATTCGGTGCATTGAATGGGGCATGAGACACACAGAGTATTGCTAAGCGTAGTGACAATCCACTATGAGTGAGGTGAGCGTCACAGTCAGTGAAATTGTGCTTCAAAGCCAGAGCCTCCTGGCAAACACGTCAGTTTAAACCCAGCACACAAATGTATCATCGCAGCGGTGACTCACTGTTTCTCATTTGCAACATCTCTTGCTCGAGGAAGTAACAAAATTAGTTGGAAAGACAATCTGTCCGACGAGTTCACAGAGAAAGCTTTGGCACAATCTGAGTTAAAATGAAACACCTGCGACTTTCTCCAGCAATGAATATTTGACTTTAACTAACCTGGCAGAAGAAGCAAATGAGTCAGTTCGACTCAAGAACTCTGAAAGCACAGAATTTTCTCATTATATAATCTGATGTTATATAACATACCAACATTAATTTCTATGCTGGGCAAAGGCTAAATTAATTTTAACTTTTTCTATGATGAAGTTTTCCTACCGTTTGTTTGTGACACATATTTTAACACATTGAAAAGAGTCCAGCATTTTGTGAGCACTCCATCCCACCTGCCTCATAACACAAGATGCACACAGCCAGGACATCAGAGTGAAAGTGACAAGAACGATAATAATTGCTGATTAATTGTAATTGAGTTAAAAGTTTGAAATAATCAAGATATTGATTTAAAATTGCCAGTCGTACTTCTGATTTATGCCTGAAAAACATAGTCCTGCCAACCAAGATCTTAAGTGTTGACTATTTTTCCGTAGTTGATGCAACAGATGGTCAATCCAGTCAAACTGAGTGAGGCCAATCTTTCTCTAAAACTAAACTACTTTAACAGGACGCCTACTCCTTTTGCACATTACACACATTTCTCTAACCACAACAAGTTTCTTGGGTAGATTTTGAGACATGGGTCAATGTTCCATGACCTACCAAATGTGGCTGGCAAACAGAATGATCAACGAAAGCAAAACTGTGTGTAGCTGATTTGCCACTGACCGAAAATTATTCAATTTTGGACACTTCGTCATTTGTGTGGGAGTTTTAAGTGGTTAGAGCCTTAAGTATAATCCAAAGCCGCGAGGAGCTCTGCGTGGAGTAACAGGAGAAGCGATTGAGAGCTGTGAGCTGGCATGAAAGGACACAGCATGTGTCCTAAAATAACCCATCTGCCCCTGGAAAGCATTTCAACAAGCCCCTTGTACTTTCTCTACAGTCAATACACAAACAGAACCGCTTAATGTGTTAACTAGAAGATAGTAAATTTAACCTTGAGGATCCTGGGAAGATGCCTGTTCAGGTGAACCTCTCGCCAATTTACAGCTGGAACCCTCAAAGGACAAGTGGTATAAATAATGGAGGGATAGACCCCGGGACTGGAGCAAAAGTGTTCAAGTCTCCCACTGATGCCCAGCCTGGTGGTTGATGGCTCTAAATGAGTTTGGGATGTAAAAATACTGCCATCTATTCACAAATGACTGGTAATTTGTCAGAAAATTAAGCTGGTATGCAAATCCAAAAGCAAATGTTCACACATGCAAATTAACTATTTTGTTTTTGATTGTTCCAGTGTTTTCAGACCGCCTGGCCAAACTGAATTCTGCACCGCCTTTCACACACAAATGCACAATCACATGCAAATAGCCAACAGTTTCATGTATTCATACATTTAACTATCTCTTAGTTTGGTTGTTGTTGTTCTCCAGCCCTGGACCATGCAACTTTAACTTGGAAGTAGTAAGCTTTGAATGCAGTTAGGTTGCAGAAGCCCACTTGAAATCATTTTTCTCGATGCATCTATCACGAGTCTGCATGGATGCAGAGACACCACGTAATAGATTTTTTAGCAATGTCCCGCTGCTGCATAATTATCACAACTGCTGCTTCAGGATCAGGACAGACGCACATAAAGGTCCCCTATCTGAGTGTCCTCCCTCCACTCTCCCACTTACACTGTCAGTACATCAGGGTTCAATTGACCGGACGATCCAGAATCATGATCTGACACCAACGATTAATAACTAAATACATGCGGTTATCAGTTTTTGAGAGAGACTGAGAAGCGCAGACTAGAGAGAATCTCTCTTTGACATGTGGACTAATGCACCTTGATGCTGCCAAAGGGAAAGAAAGTCAAATCAATGTGGAGAGCTCTGACCATTGTTATTAATTATTAACGTTTTGGCAAACTAAAGCACACGTTTAATCAGTGCAAACGCCAAAAATACTTTTCTAAAGCACAAATCTTGAGGCTAGAGAAGATGCACACCTCTAGTAGTCACAGTGATGAAAAATGTATCATGTACAGATGCATCTGTTATCTTTAGGTAGCTGAATCGTGGCCATCAGATCAAATTGTGATGTACCTAGAGATCCAACCCCTTGTGTATTCCTGTTTACAAACATTCCCTCCTTGACAGCAATTTGCCAGGCTTGTGTGGCAAGATGACAAATACAAAAGGAGTCTCCCGCTGCATCAAGTTCTCTGCTGATATGACCCCATGTTTAACAAAGCAATATTTGTTCCCTCCTGTAGTTTGTCAAACCCCCCGACAAAAAAATGTGCCCTTTGAACCCCTATGTCTGACATGCTGACGAACCCTGGGTCTAGTGCGTAAGCGGCGCTGCATCAAGGGTGCGTGTAAGGAACCAATTAAGGCTGATCCCGGGCCAGACCTGCCACTGCACACTTCTGCAGAGGATATCAGCTTGGCAGATTGCAGCCGGTATCCCTGAGCCGCCCCCTGACCTAGAGATATCCTGATCTTACGCAGCTGTGATCCTCACAACTACGGTTCACAGGCTGGGATTTCCTCTGCTGCGGAATTGAGGGATAAAGGGCTTTTGTGAATGGCACATGGGAATGGATAAACTAGGTTATTCTAGGACGCATCACGTGAATCTATATTGAGTAAATTTTAAGATTTAAGTTAAAGTGTCACTACTGTACGTTTCCTCCTGGAAAAGCCTAATTATTTTCAGTCTGCTCATACACATGACTCAGCTGTCTTTATTCTCCCCAAATTCAAACACATGAAAAGAGGCAGCAGGCACACTTGCCTCATGCTATCTCTTCATGAATGCACAGTGGGGACAAATTCTCAAACCCTTTGATTACAGGGTAGCTTCCAACTACACATTCCAAAACACAAAAGGAACACCCATCTTTCACTTCCCTCCCTTCTACACAAAATGTTCTGGGACTGTGGAGACTTCACAGCAGCAGCGGTGCTTTGTCAAGGCCACAGATGCCGATAGAGCAGAGACAAATGAAAATCTATTTTCACTGCACCATGCGCTCCTTCCATTAACTGTTCCCAAGGGAAAGAAATAGTTGATTCAAATAAAAGTCGCCATGGCAACAAAGTGTGGCCTTCAGCAGGTGTTTTCAGCCCGAGCCGACAGGAGGATAGGCCAGAAAGTGTTGAGGTGGCGATCTGCTCTGTGAGTCAGGGCACACATCCCGTTTTAAGTGCTGCACGCATGCAATCAAACCAACAAGCAGCCCAAACAAGAGACAGCATGACAAGCTACCTCTGCATTCCAAAGAGAACACACAAGATTAACGTTACTACAACATCAATAATTCAATGGAGAATCAGTGTTACCCTTGATGAACTACCACAGAAGACCAAAATGACACCTTTCAAGCAGTAAGACAAGCAACCCTGTTTTGGAGCTATGCAACTAATATGGGTGCGTTGCATTAATTTGGCAAGTTCTCATTACTGTGAGTACCAAGGAGGATGTGTTTTCATTATTGTGTGACTAACTGACAGCAAAGTAATCAAATTTCTCAAGAAATACAGATGTGCTCTTAGAACACCCTTCTAATTGATTTATTTTCAATTACAATTTCGGCACTGACAATTATGGTGCATACAATGTACCGACCTGTGAGATGTTTAATTTCTTCTTGTCCTTCCTACAATGACTACTACAGTCTTTCCTTGGTCATTTTCCAAAAGTCGTGATTCCTCAAAAGCTTCACCTGCTCATCTGAGCCGGACTGAATCTCTGAATATTTAACTGTGTAAATAAAATGATTGCAGCCTCTAATTATACGATGGGACAAGATGTTCCTACTATTCACCACAATGGAGATGATTCTACAAACGGGAACAAAATGTCTGAAGACAGAACACGTAAGGTCTCATTAAACAGCCGCAGCAGGTGAATTGAAACACCGGATGTAAACGTAGTGCAAACACAGATGATTAGTTAACGAAGAACCATATTTCCAGTTCCACTGCAACCAATGATGGCAGAGACATTGATCAGTTAGATCTTTCAATCAGGTAAGACAGCATGAAAGCCGATTCTTCACATCAGATGTTTTCAACCCTTTTCCAAACCCTGCTGCCGGCAGCAATGAAGGATTTAAAATTAAAAGAGCATCTTCATGCATGAATATTAATGAGATCAATACCAGTGCCGCACAAGGTGTGCTTAGTTGCTTCATTGAATCAGCATAACACTTAAGCCAGCTTGTGGTCATTCAGTCGGACACAGCCCCGCTCCATTGTTGCTGGACAGGATGTAGGTCAGGGAGCTAAGCCATGCAGAGCCTTGTAGTAAAACTGTCCTCTTTATCTCTTCTGTCACTCTGTTATGTAATGCCGCTGTGTGCATGTGTACAGTAGGTGGGGGGGAGGCGGTGCTGGACTTCTGCTGACTTCGCGGGCCCCTGTCTGTGCTTCCCTTGTGTTTGTGTCTGCTGAGGCAACTCGGCTGCAAACACGGCTCTCCTGCTGATGAGGTGCAGAGAGGAATTCAGTGGAGCGGGCCAGGACGAGTAATAAACACCAGATAATACACTCCCCCTCAATGTGCCGTCTACAACCAGAAGCAATAACCACCAATCAACTGACAATGAAAATGTATGTCCCATTAATAATCGAGTGCATAGCAAAGCAGCGCAGACACAAACCAATTTAGGAGCGTTACTTGGAGAAACCTTTTCTACTTATGCTGGGAATTCACATGCATTATCTGAGCTTTATCCAACCAAGCTGTGGTCTTATAGTAATGGGTTTATATAATCTTCCCACAGGCACGAGGCAAACAAAACATTTATGTAATGAATTATCTCCCTGCAAAGCAAATAAATAAACTACACCAGATTAGTTTAAATACTGTAATAATAGTGAAGCTTATCCAAAATATTGGCATATTATTGGAGCTTCTAGCATCAAACTTAACGTCCATAAGATCAAATAAGTGTAAGTATAAACTGCACAAATGTATTCACTAAACTCACAACTGTTCACACAACATACTCTGACAGCCGCAGGCACAGATCTGCTGCAAGGTACAAAGTTTTGCATGAACTATTATTACAATTAATGAATAACTAGAAACACTAAACGTGGCTGCAGCAATAACCAAATCCCCGAAAACTTGAATAAATCCACCTTTAAAACAAACACCATCTCCCTCCACAACTTATCACGCTTCCGCATTCCAATACAGTGCAACCATGCAGATATATGCTCTGGTTAAATAAAGGGGCTCGCTCGGTACACGCTGCCCCGGCGCGCGGAGTGCAGCCGGCGCTCCAAACACATGGCGGAGCCGGAGCTGTCAACAAGCAGCACCCAGCTGTCAGAGCGGCCGCGGCGGGCTCAGTGTCTCCCCCTGGCCTCCGCTCGAGGAAGCTCCGGTCCGGGCCGAGGCCTGCGCCCGCTCCGCCGCCGCCACAGAGAAAGTCAACAAAATGGTGGAGCGGAGAAAAGTCACGTGACTCCTTTGTGCCGTCGAGCGCACTTTCGGGGGAAACAAGTGAACACAACCGGGCTCGCGAGTAAAATATCGAATCGTCGTGTTCTTCCGACGCCGCCCGCGGTGGAACGGGATCGGAACATTGCGTATTCGAAGAGAGCCGTCGTGTGCAGGAAAGCGCAGCTATGGCCGCCATTTTGCACAAGCTTGCGCAGGCAGGCACCGCGGCGCCCGTCGACATGAAAACACGTCCGAAGAGATGCAGCAGCGGCCGGGCAGCAAATGTAAAAACATACCGATTCCTCCTCCTTCTCCATCCCGGTCGGCATCTGCGGCACCGCCCGGTTGATCGAGGCATATTCGTGCAGGTCCGGCAAATCCTCGCAGCGGAAGACGGGCAGCGGCTTGCTAGCATCCAGCGCCCGAGCCCGAAACGACAATTTACTCATTTTTATATGAAGAGATGCGGCACAAATCTACTCGATCCGCTCGGAATAACAGCAGCTCCGCCTCGAGCGCTCATGGAGGAATCTGTCGCGGTCTCTGGGAGTCAGCCGGTCGATCGAGGGCAGGCACGGGTCCGTAGCAGCGCGATCAGAGCCGGGCAGGCCCGGGTCTCGGTCGCTCTCTGTCGGTCTCTCTTTCCCCTAGGCTCCGCTGTTCCTCCCCGGTTCAATACGCCATGGCCAACATGGCGGACATTACAAACTCATGCAGCTCTCTGCGAGCGGCCCAACCCCCTCGATCACAGCAACAGCCATTCCCACGCAGTTTCGCACGCGTGCGCGCTCGCGAGGCCCTTGGGGTAGGGGGGTGAGAGAGAGAGGGAGGGAGGGAGAGAGAGGGTGAGGAGAAGCGGTGGTGGTGTGGGGGGGAGGATGCTGATGAACTTCCCAGGCTCCGGATGTTCTCATCCTGTAATAACCCGGGATGATGCTCCCGTACCGGGACAATATTTATTCTTTTACGTGGATTATAATCATAAGTAAATATAAAACACAACCGGACTGCAACACCTTGCCGTTTAATAGCGTTTCCGGGCAAACGCCCTCCCCCATTTAAGTCAGGATAAGTGTCTTCATCCTAACTTTCCAAGGTCACATAAAAGGTCAAACTTGTACCCTGTATTAAAATGAACATGCAATTAAAATCATATGACACGTTCCTTCATTTAGATTCAGTGGTTTTGCAAATGTCGCCATCCTGTGGTGCCCAGAGCAACCGTCATCTCGTGCTTCACTTCCATGTTCCAGTCAAACAGGTTCAGACAAGGCTGGGACGGTGTGTGAACATTCCCTCTGTAACCGTCCTTTGTCTTGATGTATGCAGAGGTGTTCCCTCACATACTATATAGGGAGAGGATCTAATGTTGTGTAACTAATTTAAAGTGGTATGAGGATATTTAGCTTATTTCCCTTTAACGTTAAGGCCTGCAAACTGATATGACGCTTAGTTATTTATAATAAAACGGTACAATTGGCAAGATACCAAAAGGTAAACAAATACAGCCAGAGAGAACATTCTGAAACTACCCCACACTTTGTAGTCATCAAGTCATAAACAGGAGCATAGTCCTGGAGTAAATGACTGATGCGCTTTTATAATTCTGTGTCTGGCCATTAACAATACTTATGCTATAGAGTTCTTATAATTGATCTTTAAAAGACAAAAAAGTTAACTGTTCACTTTCTTGTAATCAAGTGAACTGTCATCCCAGAGCTGCATCGCCTTCTTGTTCGTGGACGTCATAAATCAGCACAGTCGTCTTCTGCAGTCGCCTAAAGCATGAATAATGAGATCCACAGTGAAATGCTACTTACTATTATTCCTGATAGCTCAGCCTACAACTGCAGCACATATTTACTTTTACCGTATATTTACATTTGATGTAAATGCAACAAGTAGCCTGCAAAAAAAAATAGTTTTAATTTGGTTAGTCAAAATTCGGTACGTGCGGAAGCGACACTGGCTCCAAAACATTGAGCAGTGCACACATCCTCTCACCAGGTTTCTTTTAATATTACAGCTCGATGCCTATAATGTCAAAGGAAAAAATAGTAGTATAGAAAGTAAAAATCAACATGAAAACGATTTATATAATCTCACTCTTGCTCAACTTGCTGCTGGCAAGATGAGAGAGTAAGATAATTCAAAGTATTATGTCCAATAATGAGTCTTTTATCCCTGATTAGATAAAGTTGTATTGCAAGAGAACTCAACCCTGCATGATTAGAAAGACGCAAAAAAGAAGTTCAGTTCGCTTATCAATAAAACAAATCTAAAGTTTGCAAGATGCGACTCAAGCAGTAGAGCAGGTCGTTCACTAATCAGGGGGTTGGTGGTTCCATCCCTGGCCCCTCCGGTATGTTTGCCAAAGTGTCATGGGGTTGACAATGAACCCACAAATCGTCCATTTAAGCACCGCTGTATGAAGGTGTGAATGGGTGGATGTGACCTACACCCAACACTGAATAGGCTGAGTACCAGTTATCAGCATATACAATGTATAAAGATAAATATGTAGGGGTGGTTTCAGTGGTTCGCTCCCACAACCTCAACCTTTAGCTACCTGCTTTTTAACTATGGAGCTGCTCTCAGACATGCACTGAACTCCGGATAATCCCCTGAAATGACCCCAAGGCATTGTATGCTAGAATGCAAACGTCAGAGTCAGTTGGACCAGACATTGTTGGAAGTTTTTCTGCCAGACCCCGGTCAAAACTCCAGAGAATGTCCGAGTGAGCCCACAAAGACGTTTCCTACATGTGGAAGATGTAAGCTTGGATAACGAGATTCAAGAGCTTCTGCCGACACAGGCCAACCCTGATGTTGTAAACAGAAATGTGATTTTTGCAGTGGAATAAACATGTTGTGTCCTGTCTCCTGCATGTTTTCCAAGACTCCACCCTTCACCTGAATGTTTTGGACATCTTCCTGGTATTGTGAAAGTACCTGACCCAGAAAAAAATCTCCTTAATACATTATTCACAAGCGAAAGTCCAGACCCAGTTGTCCGGACATTTTCTGGCGGTGACAAACGGGAGCTCAAGATATGTAAATAATACATATCGTAGTATTTTATCAGAGTGGAACAGGAAATTCAAATAACCTGCAGGGCCGGGAGAGGGTTCCTGTCGGCATGGGTGACTGATCCAGGCGTCGCCGGCTGGCGTGATCATCATCATCCATTCGGGAGCAATAGGCTCACAGCTGAAGACCATAATGGAGGCCTGTGAAACAGAGCAGTAACAGATACAGGCTAATATCAAAGATATATTGTTAATCAGGTCAAAATACATTAAACATTATAATATGAGAAACATCCCAGCGTTTCTTGTAATATTTTCCTTTAGTTACAGTAGTAAAAGGAAAATAGAGCTAAAGATTTTACAATCTGCTCCAAAATACACTCAGTCAAGATCACGTTTAATTATTTAGCAGTTTGAATGAAGATTTGAATGAATCCACACGCCCCTGCCTCCTCACTGGGTTTAATCATGTAGAACAAGTTTAGTTGCTACGAGTGCACATTAGTACAAACCCACATATGGAGGAGCAGAGAGGGGGTAGAAGAGATCCAAGACATGGCAGAAACACCCAGCGGATCCCGGAATCATCTGGAGGTGGACGTCGAGCCTTGCATCGCCATGGAGCCGATCACAGAGCAGCTTTCCCCGGGTTGATAATTCCCGTGGAGCCCAGAGATCAGACACAGCTGTTTGCTCAGCGACACCGAGGCTAGCTGGGAGCTAACGCTAGCTTAGCCCACTTACCCTGACCCTGCGCCATTTACAGTGCGCGGACACACGCTGCCGACACAGTTTAACTCAACAGCAACTTGTGAGCAATCACACACGCGTGTCACTTTCGAGCCCATGCGCAGATAACGCGGGGTGAGCGATGAATTAGCAGGAGCCGGAGTATTTTTTTTAAACTTACCTGCTGCTAGCAAAGCCACAGGGGAGGAGGAGGAGGAGGAGGAGGATGGCAGCTCTTCCTCTGGTTGTCATGCTAGCGCGATGCTAACGCTCGTTAGCTCGCTTCAGGTCGCCTCAGAGGAGGAGGAGGATCGTTTCCTCCTCGTGGTGTCACAGCGGATCGATGGAGACGCTGAGAGCCGCCGGGGAGTGAAGCTGAGGAAGAGGAGGACGCGTCCTGACGATGAAGGTAAAACTTAGACACTTCGGTAAAAAAAACACACACACACACACACACACACACCAAACTGACCACAAGACACTCTGCAGGACCGTTCTGATTGGACGGCGAAAGCCACCAATCACCTGTGGAGAGCTCCGGGAGGCGATGAGCTCATTGGTCCCCCTAACGCCCACCCAGGAATAATAATAATAATAATAATAATAATAATAATAATAATAATAATAATATATAATAATAATAATAGGAAGAAGAAGAACTACAACAACAACCGTAATGTATAATAAATAATTTATTTAAATATACAGGAAGTAATTGAGAAAATGGGATTGAATAATACATACTTTAAACACTTGCAATACTACTATTGGTACCATGAACGTACTTCTACTTCAACTAGTACTATTACTACTACTACTACTAAAATGTTACATTTAAATGTGGGAAAACAAAAAGCTACAAATAAATATATATTTGCATATAATTCCATAGGAAAATGAGACTTGTTTATGATTTATTTATGCCACTCACGGACCAGTGATGTGATATAACAGCTGCAGTGCCTTCTCCAAAAATGATTATTGTGTTATGTCACTGTCTCCAGGGCTTGTGGTGGTCACCTCCCTCCGCCCTTCCAGACACCCTCCCTCCCTCCCTCCCTCCCTCACCCTCCTCTCATCCTTCTCTCCCTCACCATCTCTGTCCCCCTCACACAAGTCTTGTCGCAGCACAGCCTTCGCCGCCTCCTCTGCATTTTTATTTTCCTGCAACGTGCATTTCTCATGATCAGACACGGATGAAAGAGAATGCTGCATGGTGGAAGCATATGGAGTCATTTTCTCTGATGCTGTTCCCCCACCACCACCACCACTACCTAGTGAGTGCCTGCCCAGTGACTCTGGGAGTGGAGGAGGCATCGCTATGATTAATATTGCTTTGCTAGTCTCCCAGCAAGGTCATCAACAGCCATCTGTAGGCAGTGGGAAAACCCTAATCTCCATTTAGATGTGAGCGTTCCATTGTTTCTCTGTGCTTACACGATTCAGCCCAGTGCACTGGCAAAGAAGCTGGCACAAACGCTTGCAGAATTTTTTTTTCTGCTGCACTGTCTGTATATTGTATAATCTAAAACCTGCAGTGCTCACGTTGATGGATTCACAGGTGACTCAGGGTATAGCGCAGAAGAGTCTGCGTTTCATGCTGCTGTCAGAAATAGCATCTTCTATGACTGTGGTGAATTGTAAATGAATGGGAAGTTGCCTCATCATTTCCAGCAGGGTGTCACTTTCCTCTCGTCTCATCTAGAGGGCAGTGGAGACCCACGTGAAGACCCGAGCCTCTGCTGGCGTTACAGTGCAGAACGCTCACCTCACCACCTCCTGCCTTCTGAGACCCATGTGACACCGCTGACTGAACATTGTCAGCATGAACGGCAGAATATTCCTTGCATAGGTCTTGCAGAATATTACACTATGTGCAATTAGCTTTCATGGATTTAATAATGTGGGAGCATTAAAAAGATCAATTGTGAGAAGCAGTGTATGTTTGTGTGTGTGTGTGTAGGGGGAGATGCTGCTGTTTGAATTTGTTTGTGTGCAGTGCTCGAGGGAATGGTTGGAGCCCGGCGGTCTGGGGTTGAGATCAAAAGGAGCGACTCAGACATCAACACCCACCACCAGCCCCCCCCACTCCCCAAACAAGTTGGACCAACTGCTGACAACAGCTGAGATGAAGGATGCTGTTGTATCTCTGCACTTCAGGACATGGATCTACACAACGTGGGTCCAAATCCCAATCGGGGCTCTCACTCTGTTGTCTGTATTTTGGTCTGACAGTTGTCGTGATGGCTCTTTTGTAGCTGGGGCGTGTCCATCTGCACCAAAGTGGAAATAAGTCCTTATACTAGGCAGTTTTTTAGATACTTATTCAGTGTCACATTGCTGGTAAATCAAAGGCTGTTAGTGATCAAGCATGACTTTTGAATTTTCTTGGCAAATGATTTAGCAAACAACGGCACATGTGAGAATCCCTTCATCCTCTGCTCTCACTTTATTCCCCCTCCTGTTAGCTCTGTGCCATATTTACAGTCTGCTCTTGTTTCACAGTGTTAGTTGTCAAAACGTCCCTGTGCCAGTGTCACCGAGACAAATTACTGCGTTTTACTACACAGCCGTCTGACTTGAGAGACAGGAGAGGAGGATGCATGTGGACAGGTCTCACCCTGTTCCCAGCGTCTCTCTGGAAGCGGGGCGAACTCCCTGCGGTCACCGATGCTGGTGAGCAGTTTCCATAGCAGCAACACAGCCACACCCAGCAGCACCACAACAGAGGCTGATAGCACTGCGGTAATCAGCGTCACGTCTGGACCTGATGGGCATGCTTGAGAGACACGGGGAAGCCATAGCTCTTCATCAGAAACAGACTGTCTGGATTGATTACAAAAATGGGTTTCGGCGCGAGCAGCACTAAGTGGATTACAATACACAGACCACTTAAAGTAATATTAGAGCTCTGCACATGATAAACTACGTTGTCAATTTGTGTGGGTACAGAGGGGGCCGCATGCAAAAAGAGAACATTTAAGGAATTTAATCTCTCAGACAAGTTTCTCAGCTTAAGCTGCATTTTGTGTTTAAGTATCATGAAATATACACGATAAATTGGTTGCAATAAAGAAAACCCCCCTGGAGCGGCCTTAACTGACACAAGTTACTGAATTGCTCTTTTGTTGTCGATGTATCGGTGCAGTCGTGAAAAGAATCAATAGACTAACCTCGTTCAGAAGCTACATGGGCACGGATGGAGTCGTCTTTTTGTCCAGGTCTCAGCAGGAAGGGCACTCTGCAGCCGTCCACCTCCACACGGGGGTCTGGAGAGGGGGTTACTGTTGCTAAGACACCAGCCGGACCCACCAGAGTGAGGCTCAGGTGGGCACACCTCGTCTCACACTCCCTGGGATCCAAGTCTAGTGAGAAGGACCTGCACCTGATGCCTGCTCTGTGGAAAAGAAGCATCAGCTTGGAAACAGTATAAGGACATCAATGAGGACAGAGAAGTCAGGACCAAGTAAATACAACATGTGACCATATATATATTTCCCTACCTACATCGCCTCATCATCCATTCATCACCCTTCCCAAATCCGCACCTGGATCCCTATATCACCCTTCCGTCATCCCTATCCACATTCATTCATCCGTTTTCCCCTAATCCCTCATCCCTTCATCCTTCCCTCATTGCTACCCACATCTCCTCATCATACTTCCCTCATCCATTTATCATCCTTCCCTCATCCTTACCTGGATCTCTTTATCCTCCTCCTTCTTATTCAATTTGGTGCATTCCTCTCGCATGTCTCGTTCCAGGTACTTGCGGTCACCAGTTGTCACCAGTTCAGTCTGCATACATCAATTTCCATTCAAACCTTTAAATCACATATTGTTTGGGCGCGGTCCTGGTCACCTAGTCATTGTACCTGTGCATGGTGCAGACGTTGGGGCAGGAGGGACAAGGTTTGGCCTGCAGTGCTGCAGTGACAGTCCCCTGTGCACAGATCTGTCCGCCCTGAGACAGACAAGATCCAGGCTGAGGGGACATTCAGAAGCTTGACCAGACACTGAGACACATACACACCCTGCAGACACACTTGTCATTCCCTGGCAGCAGAACACGATAGAGGACATGAGATATGAGCACCTCTGTGAACATGTGACACATACTGAACAGTGCGTTGCCTCCTCCCTGCAGTCCTTGGTATTGATCACAGCTGAAATATCTGCATTCACACAACTGCCCATAGTGAGCATGGCTCTTCTGACAAACACACACTCAGCCTGCACTGCATACGTCTCATGTGTTGTCATGTCCCGTCTCTACGCCTGCAACAGAGACACAAACATCTGCTGTTGCGTCCACATTCACTGACTTGAGATCAGACTCGTTATCGATGCCGTCGAGCTTCACCTGCTTGCGCCACACTCCAGAGTGCCGTTGCCATGGCTACACGAAGGGCTGTGTGGTACCACGTCCTTTTGACATGAGCGCTGGCATATGGGTCTCAGCAGGACCTCAACCTCTTCACTATAGCCTTGGGGTTTAATAATAACATGGGACTTTGTGAAGCAGTCAGTCATAAGGGGGGCTGTAATGCTTACATTAAAGCTCACCTTGAGGGGAGGTATGAATTCCCAGAGCACAATTATGTTGCTCGACTAATGAGATAATCATAATTAACATTACCATGGCTTCCACTGCGCATGGCCTCATGGTTACAGCAGCACTTACACTTTACCCCACACAGAGCCAGGTGCACGCCTCGTCACCTATGGAGATGTAGGAGAACCTCCTGCCTCCTGGGCTGTGCCTCGGCCCACGGCCCTCACACTGTGAAGTGAAGCATTGAAACTCTTAAGGATGGAAAGATGTCCGCAGCCTGCACACATGTGACTAATGCCCTTGGTAATAAGGGAGTTTCTGCCTCACTTATATTGAACTGATAGAATATAATCTGCAGGATGTTGTGGGAGTTATTGCGGGCCGTCTGTACGTTTTGGGAAGATGCTTCTTAGGCTCTGTAGCATAGCAACAGTGTCCCATGATAATTATATACAGTATATATAATGAATATACAGTTCGTGCTTATTGAACCTTGGCCAGCTTCTCTTTCTAACAACTGAGCATCTCAGATTCACTCGCTCAGATGATTGGCCTCCACAGGATGCACGTGATTAAATATTATTTGTATTGTCCGAGCCAGATATCAAGGGTCATTTAAAGGGGAATAAATAACTTATATTTCAAGAACAAAGTTGTAATCTTATAACTAAAAAACTTCTTTGCACATCAGCAGCACATTGTCATAAGGATGAGGATTTTTAAAAGATAAGGACTTGGAGGAAGTTGCCTCTTTTGTGGAGGAGGAAATGTCTGGTTGTAATCGACTGCATCTTTATTCTTGTAATATTACAACTTTATTCTCATAATTCTCATGAATTATGCAACATTATGCAGCAAATACAAATTAACCCACCACTAAAAATAGTCCCAAACTAACGCTGTAGTTACTCCTGATAGAGAATTGTTGCCAAGAACTACAGAACCCAGTAATTGTGATGAATTATTCTGCCCTAATAAAGTAAGAGTATTGTGCTTTTAGTTTGTCTCCTGAGAGTAATACAAGTACAGAATAGCAGCAGCCTTAACCTTGGATTTTATGGCAGAGAGGGATGTGTATTAACCAGGCGTCTCAGGTAAAAGCTCCACATGAGTGGCTATAACGTGAAACCCTTTCTATTCACTGCTATGAAATCACTATGATTTTACAACTGTGGTGTCACCGCATTGACTGAAGAGCAACTCACATTACAGCACAACGTATATATGCATTAAAGAAACTGCAATAAAACCCCCTGATGAATAATGAATGAACGGAGATGGCCTCCGATGTACCTCGTGCAGGCGGGAGACATTTTCTGTGACAGCGACGATGATCTGGATGTTCTTCTGTCTCAATGTCTCCGCGACGTGAGTCACCCAAGGATAGTCCTGACAGAGTGGGAGTCGGGGCCGAGGCAAAACACGATGCATAACACTCAAGCCCGAATAAATATGTGTAATCAGTAGCCAAGCACGCTCCCCCTCTATCGCCGTCCTCCCATCTAACAATTCCCCCCATCACTCATTTCATTCACTCTCCCAGACAGACTTTCCATTTCCTCCAAATAGATAAATAAAGTACCATTCAGCGAGAAGCGATGCACGCAGCTCGCACATCCACTCACAGCCTTGGGTGGCCATTTCTCAGGCAAAAATAGATTAATAATATCTATATTCACTCCACCTGTCAGCAGCCGAGACGGAAATGAGGTCAAGACACATAACATTCTTATCAACTTCATCAGAAGCAAAATTGATGTTTACAATGCAGGGACAAAGAAACACTGGTGAATAGACACACTTGAACATTCAAACACCGTCACACACACACACAGTGAGATTAAGAGATGAAAGCTTTGGTTTGGATTACTCCTCAAACACTCCAGCTGTTTTCCCATCAGGCCGTTTCTGTCAGCGTCGTCTTCACCCAGGGAACTGTGCTGTTGATTCTGACCTTTAAATCTCTGTCTTTGACTCCTGCCTGTAGCCGGGACCTCCACCCCACCGCGAGGATTGCAGACGGGAATCAATTTGCCACGTGCAGCAATATCTGGTCCATAGGATAAACATTGTACGCTCCGTGGGGCCATGGCTATCCATAGCATGCACACACACACACACACACACACACACACACACACACACACACACACACACACACAGCTGTGATGTCTTGATCTGCTGCATTGAAGCTTTGGTTTTTGACATGAAGAAAAATATGTCACAAAGCTGCATTAATGTGTCTTTTTAGACCCGACTGGGGAGGAACTTGAAAACATACAGAAGGAAAACACCTCTGACCACCTTGAGGTATACCTGCTTACATCTGAGACAAGGAGCAACATCATGATATCATTAAAACAGTTTCTGTCTACTAAATGAATATATATCTGACATTTACTCAAATTGTATCCCCCCCCTAAACAGGATTACAAAAACTACTGAATGGATTCACACAAAACTTTAGTGAGAGAAAGATCAGCATATTTAAAGGACTGATATCTATGAGTGTTTGCAATTTGGTGCAGCTTAATTAAATAGAATGGGACTATTGGGTTATTGCTCTCTATCATTCCAGTTTAACTTTGTTTCTAAAGGGTTTTTATTGAAAATTACCCACAGGGTATCAAAAGTAAACCACGTATCGTATTGGCTTTAGAGTAAAATAAATGAAACTCTAGTCTGCCGTAGAACAGAAATAGGCCTGATGTTTTTTTTTCCAGTTTTTATCGCCAAGAAAATGCCTGCATTCACTTAACACAAAAAGGCATTTGATTAAGTGTTAAAAAAACACTGCTAAATGAGGTTTCACTCGACACAGAACCTGTGTTTTTACTTGGCTGTTCACATTTGGGAACTTTCCATCGTTGGGAAGCACCAAGCTGCAAAGCTTCAGTGGAAAACACCAGCAGACGAGTCACATTCCTCCGGTCGACCTCATCCTGCAAGTGAAGAACATCACACGGTCAATAAAGTGCCAATTTGCAGTAAATGCAGCACCTTCACTGACGTAAGGGATTCTGATCGGCCTTTGGAAAGAAATACCTTCCTGCTTTTGTGTTTAATCAAATGACTGTGGATTAGAAATACTTTGTCCCCATGCTCTTAATCTAAAACCTGTCATTATGGAATTATGAATTTTAAACTAGTAAATATTGTGAACTTAAAATACAAAACTGACCTGGTGCAGTTTCCTATAGGAAGCTCATTGTTCTGTATCGTCCCTCTCGTCTGCTGTCTCTCTACTTCCTCCTCACATCGCCCACCCAAACAAGAACAACAATCTGTGTACTGCAGCCCGGCACCCCCCCCGCTGGGCATCCTCACATTACCTCTCACTCAGCTGGCATGCATCAGGGCATCCAGCCACCCCCCCCCCACCCCCCACGTCTGGTAAATCCAGGTCACAGGAGATCCACTGCTCCACCAGGAGCTCAGCGAAGAGGCTCCTGTTAGCGGCGAGGCTCAGGACGTGGCAGTAGGTGAAATTAGGGGCACAAGGCCACAGCTCGGGACTTACAGGGATTTATTCGCGGTGCTGATCCACAAATACACCAAAACCTTTCAGAGGGGGGATGAATCGAGGGGAGAGAGAAAGAGCGGCACGTTGTTGGATGTGATTTTGTGGCTGAAGGAAAGTGAATAACGAACGCTCCCTCTTCTTTCAGCAGTTACCAGTTGTAACCGAGGCGGTCGGACTCATTCTGAAGTTTTCTGTGTTATTCATCATCTCAATCTTGAGGTCAGAGCCGAGCTTCTCGGCAGTGATCAGATCGTCCTCCAGGGAGAAGGGCAGGTCCATCATGTTGTCCGAGCTATATAACAGCTAAGAAGCTTATTATTTTGGAAACATTACACTGCATAACATTTTCCATATGGCCTGTAGATTTGGGGGTGTTACAGATTTGAGGAGGGGGGTTCCACAATCACATATGTCACTATTTTTAGGGCTGAGTTGTGTGCGGGTAATTGTTGTTTTAATTTTCAAGCCGAAAAAATGAATTAAGAGTATTTGGACTCTGTTCAAAGATGAAGATTATTAGTGAAAGTTAAATAAGAACAAATTTGCTTGAACCATCTCTGCCGTCATCAGTGTGTTTGCTCTTTAGGATGGAAGGTGACCTCTAGGTTCCTCAGAAGGTCGGTGGCCCCTCTGGGGTCCTTCAGGCAGCCGACAGGACAGCCTCTGTTCAGCAGCTCCCTGGCTGTGTCACAACGTTCCCATATGTGCTGGCCCACTTCTGGAAAATTCTTAAATCAGGTAAAGTCCTAATATAATCCCTTGGCCCTAAAAATGATAAGGTATTACTATGACAGTATTCTGTATATTTATATTAGGGCAACATATCTTCTTCACTCCCTCATCTAATGTCTCCTTCATACCTGTTTTCCACTTTAAATTCTGAAATTACATTTATATTGTCGAATAAATTTCAGATTGGGCCATCGAACAAAGATCTCTCAATAACCTCCACTGCACTAAAGGAAGGGAATCGAACTACTGATAAACTTTCTTCATGTTCTCTTACAGAACACAGGTTTGCATTAACAGTGATCCCTTCAGAGGAGAAGGCCGAGCGAGTTCCCGAGGCCACTCACCTCCTCAGTGTGGCCCCCCCCGCTGCCAGACACTCTCTCCGCAGCTCCCGACCCCCTGACTTTGGCGTCCATGATCTGAATGAACTGTAGGTGCAACAAAAAGCGGTGTTTCCCCCCCCGGCATGAAAGCACCGGATCACAGAGGGGAAGATTTTCCCTCTGGTTCACTTTGGAAGCCTCTTGTTTTTTGTTCCTTACTCTTTAGATT
Organism: Pseudopleuronectes americanus; assembly: GCA_038501795.1. NCBI lineage: Eukaryota > Metazoa > Chordata > Actinopteri > Pleuronectiformes > Pleuronectidae > Pseudopleuronectes > Pseudopleuronectes americanus. The sequence goes on along the minus strand of CM076736.1, from coordinate 592,880 downwards.
TAAATAAAATCATCAGTCGTCTTAGCAACGGTTGTGTTCTCTCGACTGAAACTGGAAAACCACACACAACTTGAGTGTGTGACTTTCCAGATCAAAAATGCAACCTCACAAATAATTCCATTTGAAGGCAGCATGCGATCTGAATCATGCAGTCGAGGCCAAGCAGACTGGACGTCTACACACATCTACACACGCTGGACATCTACACACATCTACACTCATCTACACACACAAACTTCACATGCACTGGACACTGATTTTACAGACTGGGCTTTGGCAGGAGGGGGGGTCCTTTCAGTGTTTCAGACAGTTCCTCTTTTGTGTGTTTTTGTGTGATCTTTGCATGTTTTCTAAGATAACACTCATGATATATACATTTAAAAAAACTAGAAAAATGTAATATGCATCTATACAGCCAGCAGCTAATTAGCATAGGTTAGCATCAAGGCTGATGGATGGGAGGAAACAGCCTGGTGATAATCTGACGCTAACAAAAATTGGGCTATAAGATAAGATAAGATAGGATAAGATAAGATAATCCGTCATTAGTGCCACAAGGCTGACATTTGCAGGTATTACAGCAGCAGGAGTCAAAAAGGCATCAGCAGCATGCAATACTGAAGTGTGAGGAATATGAAACGTGCTGTCCATAATGTTGGTGCTTGTTGTTTTTATAGTTTTAGATCTGGCAGAGGATCTGAATCTGACAGATTGGCAAACATCTGGTCTTATGGGATATATACGATTTTGAGTTTTCTAGTTGCAAATAAACCTTAAATTTCTCTCCGTTTAAATGCTGATTGTGAAAATCAGGGATCCGGTGAAGATGTAATTGGGATGTATAGTGTGAATTTACCACATTTACCGGAGAATTTGGATTCCAACCTGATTCCGTTTGTCAACACCAACGCACAAAATGCTTCACAGATGGGAACACATGTCTGCCAGCTGTCCCGTCATTTCTGAATCTCCGCTGCATTTAAAAAAAACAGCCCTGAGCCCCGCGGAGGTGACGAGAGCCAATTTTGAGAGGAAAACAACTTGGTGGGATCCGGGCTACGATCTAAATGAAAATTTGTGAGTGGTAAGAATAATGAGACTGTTTACTGTTATTGCATCTTCAATGAGAGAAGTATCGACCGGCCTCGTGTTCCTGTGGCGTCGCACCCGCAGCATAACAACCGGACACCGGCAAATAGCAGGTTCGTCTGGAGAAAAGTGGGGGAAGAAGAAAGAAAGCAATTTACTGAGTGAAAGTGTGAACCATTCTTTCCTTTCAAATCACGGAGGGGGAGAGCAGTTGTAATTGTTGTTTAAGGAAAATAATCTCGACTCCAAGCGGCTCAGAGAGGAGCCTGATATTTGCTCCGCTGGGTGTTTGGTCCACACATTGGCAATAAGAGGCACTTACCGGGAAGGATTTAGACAAAGTGGGCGTCCTCCCCCTGGTGGATGGAGCAGATGCATCCTGTGCAGGACATGAGCTTTCTCCACCACCATCACCACTACTCCCCTGTTATCCTCTTCCTTACAGCAGCCACAAGTGGATCTACCGGCTTATGTCTCAGGGTCCTGAGCAGCAAATGATCTCCTCAAGTAAGGCCAAAGATAAAGAGAATAAGTCCTTGGTTTTCTGCTGAGAGAAGCCGAGGGAAGGAAAAAAAAACACTTTTCTGTCACACTTCCCCTGGTAGGCGCTGGTGTTAGAGATCAAACGCTATATCGCTCGCAATCTTTGCTCCGCTCGGCTTTTCTCGATTGTTTGGCCTTGCTGACCACGGGGTGAGACTAAAGCCGGTGCGGAGAGATATTGACCTGGCTTCACAGCGGCTAAATTAGTTTTGAGGACACGTTTCTGGGGCTTAAAATCCCTGCTGGAGAGAATCGGGAGGTTCCTTCTTGCACGAGCAGAACATTGGAACCACAGAGGAATACTACCCATGCAGGCTGTGTGTACACCAATCTGTGATCACATAGCATCGTGGACTAAAATAACAGGATGATGTGCAGGATGCTGTTGAAGACGGGGAGTAAATGTGCAGTGAATTTCCTTGAGATCGAGCCAGTTTCTCTCTCAACCCACTGCAACTGCAGGAGACAATGGAATTAGGCCGCGTGCAGAAATGAGATGGACAAAGCATTGAAGCGGCAGCTGGTCGGTTATTCCCCTTTGAAAGATAAAGGCACAGAGAATGGAACCATAATAGTTTGGGAGCGGAGAAAAAAAAAGATCCACTTTCCATTATTGCTGCTGACTCCAATTTGGTTTAATTCAATTCACTTTTCTTTATCAGCCAACGAGTGGCGTTTTTATTTGCAGACAGTCAGACACCATTTGATGACACCAGATATGGAGTCGGACAGCGTCGCACACAGTGAAAACAATTCAGGGGAAATACAAAAACGTTTTCCAGCGGGCACATGAGGCCATGTTGTTCTGTGTGGAGGAAAAGAAGTTTGAAAGAAAATACACCACACTGACCGAAGCATAAAGGAAGAGCAGGAACTGTTTGCTGCAGCAAGTTAAGGAGATTACCTCATTGCCCACTGACATCCTACCTCGTCTGTCCTGCTGCTCGCTGCCAAAATACACCCCCCCTCTCGTCTTCTTCACAAAGTTACATTGATCTCACGTCACTGAAGGAACAACACATCAGCCTCCTCCCAACGACACAATCAACATTTAGTGATGCACTAAGTTAAGACTTGTGGACAAAACCATGTTTTATCTCATGTTTTTCAAAGGAGTCATTTATTTAGATTCTTGATTGCACAAAACATTAAATAAAATTATTCATATAAAGAGGAGAAGGTCATGTGGCATGTTTGAATTCCAGGTTCCAAAAGGTCTTTATATCTTTTGTCCATCTGTGCAGCTCCAGCTCCAACACACACGACTTATCCAGAAACATTAATCGTGAATAATTAAAACGAAAATGGGAAGAATCCACAATAGAGTTATTATGTGGGATATTACCAAACAGGATTAAACGTTTAGTAAATGTAGGAGGACGGGCAACAAAAGGAAAGATTTTAAGGGGTATTTGCTTTTTTGTATTTGTGTCATTTGTGTCTTTGGTCTTTGGGATTCATTTAAATTATTACAAGTGGAAAACGATCAGAGAGGAAGACACAGGGTTTGTTCTTCTTCCTTTCACAATCCTTTGCTAATGTAAGCTCCCATTCCTCAACTGATGAATTTCTCACTTTTTGGGGATTGGACATCTTCACAGGAAAGTATATTGTGGTGACTCATAATGGCCCAGATGAGACCCTGGGCCCATTAGTCTGAGCTGAGTGAATAACCAGGGGCTGGAGACCTTGTGGAGGTGGACAGCTCAGTACGAGCCTCTCTCTCACGACTGAAGGATAATCACCAACAGCTTAACTCAACCACAATGGAAGATGGAGCTGAGCCTTTAGGGGAACCTGGGTTATTAGAGAAGCCTGGTTGAAGTCCAGAGAAGAGAGAAACTTTTTTGTTGTGTGTTAACACCGGTACCAGGCACTTTGGCTCCCTGACTGGAGCTCTGAGGTTTGTGATGGCTGAACACACCGAGCTGTGGCAGCTGGTCCCATCCCGTCATTAGCTTCTCATGAATCCGATGCTCTCGTCGGATGGCTCTGATGCTCCTGCAGCCCCCCCGGCCAGATGTTGGACGGCTCTCTGAGGCTGAATCAGTGTAGATTCTCGGCCCTGATGCTGCTTCTGTTTACTTTCCACACACATCAGCTTTCCCCGGCTCCGCGCTGCCGGCGTGGCAGGAGCTCGGGGTGCTGCTCGGGCACCGGGAGGAGCTGCGTGAGGCCCGCTGCCGGAGGTTCTGGGAAATGGATCGATGGAGGTTCCTTGTGGAGGAGCCGGCTGCCATGGTGACCACCCAGGAGTGACGGGTGGCTTGGTCCGTGGTCAGGCGGATAGCCGGGTCCGACGCCAGCAGCCGCTGGATGAAGTCCTTTGCCAGGTTGGATACTGAAGGCCAAGGCTGTGGAGAAGAAGAAGCAGCACAGAGTCATCACCATCAGGGTGGAAATAAAAGCTCTCGCCCCAAAGGACGTCAACTGAGCCGACACACACAGAAACTCTGGGGAACTCCTTTAAAAACTTTCTGCTAGGTCTCAAATATAGATCCCTGCACAGATTCAAAGCCGCTTCAAAGTCAGATGCATGATTTCATTCATAAAAAAAACAATAAATCTATGATCCCTGTGCTCTGCAGGCCTACCAAGCAGAACTAAAGTCAGAGGAAAGCAAAATGTCACTGGACAAAGTGAAGCTGCAGTCTTGGCTGAATGGATGTGAAGCCTGGGAGGAAGCACAGCCCTGCAGTGTGTGTGGGCCCATGTTTGTCTTTATTCAGCGTTAGTTTCACAATAAAAGCACAACAGACAAAGCTCATTGGGATATTTAGCTCTTTGCAAATGATTATTCTGGTTACGACCCAAACTGACAAAGAAGAATATCTTGAAATCTACAGAATCATCTTTCCATTGGGAGACGAGCCCAGCAATCCTTCATCCTTATTCATCATGCCTTTGGTTCTTTGTCATCCTACTTAAATAATATATAACCGACACAGACATTAGATTGAATTATCATCTTATTTATTTGTCCTAAAATGGACGAATATTTGCTAAGTCCCCCAACAATCCCTTCAGATGTTTCTACACAACGTCTGGCTGGTGAGAAGCTAAACACAGTGAAATCTGAGTGTGCAGAATTCTCTCATTTCCCTGCTCAACCTCCCTCGGACTTCATCTCCCTCTTTAGGGAGTTCTCGCTCTCCATTTTAATCCTGAAATGCATTTCTCTCTCTCTCCCTTTTTTTTTGTCTCTCGACAAGTAATGACAATTAATCAAGCATGAAATTGACAATCGCGAGACTGTTGCCAGTGAGAGGAATTCAAAGAAGCAGGGTCTCTCTCACTCTCACAGTGCACTGACTGGAGAGGAGAGTGTGCGGCGCCGAACGAGCCGTAAAAAGGCTCCTCGCTCCGGCTTTCTTCTCGCTGTGTTGTTATTTCACACCTGAGAAGCAGGCGGAGTGACTCTCGGTTTCTCAGGGAACAAGAGAAAGTGTTTGATTGAGCTTCCTCGACTAACAAGTCTGACTTTCCTCTTCATCTAGCACCGGTGTTGATTTGGCGAGACTCCTCATCACCGTGCCATGAAACACACATCTGATAGCAGCCGTGGTTAGCATTTCTTTCTGGCCTCGTTGCATTCCCTGGCTTTGCTCGAGGAATGGTGACGCCTTTCCTCGACATGAATGATGCATGGAAATATCTTTGAGGGCAGAGCAGAAGCTCCTCCTGACATCAACAAGGTGAACATAAAGAAATAAGAGATTTAGCTTTGTCTTCCTCCTGGAACCACGCCACCTGCAAGAAGTTTATCCCCGTTTCTTATTTCCAACATTTTTCACGTCAAAATACATAAAGGGCTTTATTGTGTTTGGAGGGAGGGGGAGTTATACATCACTGTTGAGCAGAGGGCTGCGAGGAGGGAGAGCGGGGAGACGAGAGCTGTGCAGATACGGCAGGAGAAACCTACAGGGCTCGGCTTATTGAGCAACATCTTGTTAGAGTGAATGAGAAGCTCCGCCGACTCGGTTTGAGGCGTGCTACATACCTGACAAAGCCGTAATTGCAGCAAATGAAGAAAACGCTAGAAGGTCGGATTAACATGATCACGAAGGATAATGCACTTCTGAGTAATGAACTGCTCCAAACAAAGAGCAGCCGCCGCGGCATTTACCTTCCACTGTTTATTTCCTGAGTGAGGAAACTGAGTTTAAATATGCCTCGTCATAATGAGGCCAAATGGGGGAAGGTGGCCTGTTGCTAATTCAGGTGAAAGTCGCAGCCACAGCCGCAGTAATCAAAATATCGATAGCCGGATGCAGGCGAGATTGGGCTATCGTGTACAATACACTGTGGACAAGTGGAGGGGGGGTTGTGTTCTCGTGGCGCTCACTAGGGGGCAGACTGGGCTCGCTGGTACCCAGGTTGCACTGCTGCTCGGAGATGCAGATGTTTAGGGTTGGGTCAGGAAGAAGAGTGGTGTCAATAAACACAGGAGGGGTGAGCTGGGCGCTGTCTGGTCTGAGCCAACACCAGGATATGTGCTTTACATGCAGGAGTGTACTACAACACACAGACACACACACACAGACCGACACAGACCTAAACACACTCTGAATTCCACTCACACACACCAGATGCGATGGCCCTGATTCTGTGCGGGGGAAACGCTCCATCCTACATGCAGCCGTGATGAGGTGAGTGATAAGGTGCCACAAACCCCCAAGGCTACACACATTCCCCCCCCCCATCTAGCCTCCCCCTCCTCCCTCCTCCCACTGTCGAGTGAACACCTCTGTGTGAGTCTGCACTACAGGTCTTCAGGCCAAGGGGTGTTCCACCTGTGGGGGGAGTGTATGCATGGCAGGTGTGTGTGTGTGTGTGTGTGTGTGTTTGTGTGTATATGTGTGTGTGTGTGTGTGTGTGTTGCAGGGGGCGGAGAATACCGGGGACAGAGGGATCCATTTCACAGGTGCCAGCGGCAGTTTGCATTTGTGAGTGATGCTACACCACCTCCACCACACACACACACACACACACACACACACCACACACACACACACACAAACCTACGTCTTCCTAAAGTTATGAGGACACGCATTGACCCAAGACATTCCCTACAGTCTCTCGTCTTAACCATCACACGCTAATGCTTAATCCCACTTTACCCTTATCTTAACCCGATGCCTGTATGTGTGGATGTATGTGTGTATATGCATAAGCCTGTGTGTGGGTGCATGTATGTGTTGGAATGCACTTATACATATATTCATATATATTTATAGCCTATGTACTTGTTGAAGTGCAAAATATCTTCAGGAGGAACTCGTGCCATTGTGCCCTTGCAAAATATAAATATCTAAATATCCTCACAATACCAAAATGTCCTCATAATGTCCTCACATCAATTGTCCTATAGAAAACTATAGAAAGACAAATCCACTGCACGTCCCTGCTCTGCTTCCACACACACAACAGCTACTTCTTTTACAAAGGCTGTTTTTTAATTGCAGCCCTCGTGAATTCATTTGCATCTGAGGAAGAAGAACTTTGTAAATCTCTATTTGTCCACCTGGAAAAATGTAGGTGCCTGAAGTTAATCCCCATTTTCTCTGCACTGCTTCGTTGAATATATTTATTTTTGATTTACATGTCTTACAGCGATGCTCTATGTTAATGACCATCAAACCCACGTGTTACATAACTGTCCCGGAGACTCGTATTTAACTGCACAGTGAGAAGAAAGACGCATGATGGAATTTAATATGCTATTCTGCACTGTCACCCAAACAATAGTCTGTGTGTTATTTGGCAGCACGGTGGCCCAGTGGTTAGCACAGAGGGTTTGAATCCAGCTGCAGGTTAAAGGTGCGGTCACAAGTCGTCTCCCATTGAAGTCAACTGTCCTGCACTCTGCCCCAAATGCAGTGTCATGCTTCCTGTGTGGGTGATAAATCTTTACTGAGCACAGTGATACTGCAGTTTGTAGTGTGACATACTGAACAGGGGGAGGATTCATTGTTAAATAATGATACTGTCTGTCTGTCGATGCGCACGATTGTGTGCATGTGTGTGTTTGTGACAACAACACAGTTTGCACCTGCTGGAATTCTGGGTTTTCTGCACGAAGAGGGAGATCAGACCCCCTAGTAGAAAAGAGCTTTAGTCTGGTTATAGAAACCCTTCAATCCAAACTCTCAACTAATATATATACTAGGACAGGCTGAAGCCCTTTACTGCAGCGTCATCTTGGTTCTATGAAGTCGCCCTCTGCTGGTTAATTGAAACTAAAACTTTGGTTTCAGGCACTTCCACTGGAGTCTACGTTCATTTAATAGATATATAAATCTAATTATCATTAGCAATTGAATACTCTTCTACTGTTGATTTCAATATTAGTTTAAAATTCTTTCAACAGTATTTTTATATTGAAAAAAAGAGAAGCTGAAAGATGTGTTTACGATGCTGAAAATACTTTATGCTGTGGATTTGTTAAAGCACCAATGATCCCGTCAGTGTTATCTTCACTGAAGTAATTCTATGAAAGACGCTGTGGGCAGTTTGCACATCTCTCTGTCAGCTCGTTCCAATGCTGGACAGCTCATTTCACATGAAGCTCTTCACGTCCAGTTTAATATGTGAGGGGGAATTGCTCAGGCTGCTGTAACTGGTCTCGTCCCGAAGAGAGGCGCCCTTCAGAATGACATGAGAACACTTGTGGTACTTTATGGATACTTGTGAACCTTTGTCAGACATTACAACATTATTATCACAGTGTGTGTGTCTGTGTGTGTGTGTGTGTGTGTGTGTGTGTGTGTGTGTGTGTGTGTGTGTGGCTGTTGCTGTCAGTCTCCTTGAGAGCAGAGTAGCTTGTGAATGACAGAGAATAAGAGTCTTGTCAAGGCAGAAATGTGATTGATGGCTGATCCATCAAGCCCTGGACCTCCACTCAGCCATGTATGATGTCTTCATATTGTCATCGTACAGTATGAACTTACACATCCATGTCTTTACTGCATTTCACTGAGGCGCATGAGATTCTATATGTGAGCGTAGTTGTATTTGTTCCCCAGGATTTCTCTCCACCGGTGTGGCTGTGTGGAAAAAGCCACCATGATGGGGGAGCCTCTTGTATGCCAGGCTAAAATGTCAAACTGCATCCCTGAGAGAGCCCAGAGAATAATAATCCAGCCTCGGGTGTAGAACAAACCCAAAGTCAACACTGAGGCAGTTAAAAATACCCCCGTTAGTCATGTGATGGAGGAAATGGGGTAAAAATAACACGTGCATGGTCCCTTCACCCCTGAGTCGAAGCCTTTTCCAAGTCGCACTCTCACACCTTGTTGAATTGTATCTAATTATACCAGACAGGGATAGAACAGGGTGGCTATATCTGTAAGGTGTAATACGGTAATGACTAAAGTGTGAATCGCTTGTGTGCAGCGCGTGATTCAACACGATCAGATTGCATTGTGGGTAAAGGCCGCATGTCAGAATGGAAGTGGCAGATTGGACTTTTAGTTGATTTTCAGAGGAAGATGCTGGAAGCAGGAAAAGTCTAATTCCCTGAATCAACAGTCACATGGTCAAATAAACAGTGCGGCTAAACTCTTGTGTCTCCTCCTCAGCTTCTGGTTAACATCCACAACACAACACCAAACAATAAGTTTCCATTTGCACCTGTGAGACAGACTGAGTGCTGGGGATATTGTGATAGACTGTCACAGGACTGTCAATCTCCTGATTCTCTTTCAGCCCGAGCGCTGGTGAAATACAACTTCTTGCTTCACTATAGAAGCACAAGTCAAGTCAACATAATGCGAAAGCGTCCAAGAGCATTAGAGAGAAAGACAACTCGTGGCTGTCAGCGAGAGAATATCTCCGAAAAACAGCTTCTGTCGGGCTGCATGAGCTGTGGTCCAGGAAGTAAAGCGGATTGTACACTAACCAGAGCGTTGGAGGTTTGATCCCAGGTGCCTGAAGGCTGTACTGGCAGGGTCAGAGTGATGTATGATATAGAGAAAGTGCTGCACATAGATGCTCTGCTTGAAACTCTTTGTGTGGAAGAGCCCCATAATGATACTGGACCATAAATGCTGGGATGAAGCTCCAACACAATAGTGGAAAGGCCGGATAACTTTTGGGCCAAATGCAGATCCCAGGTCAGATAAATCACACAATGAAATCAAAAGCTGCTTAGGGCATCTGTGTCACTTTTTATTATAACTATACTCAACCATTGAGTTGAATGTGTTTCATGTCCAAACATCACTGGGACATGTAGAGTCCTTTGGTTTTGGCTGCAGAATATTCATAAATGCATGTGTGATGATAATAACATTATTACTGCTTCTGTTTGCCATCATATAGGATTTAAATCAAAGTAAACTTACATCTCCGTGGAAGCTGTACTTCCCCCTCAGTATGGATCTATAGAGCCGTGTGCGGCTGTCGTCCTCAAAGGGCATCGAACCGCTCAGCACGATGTAGGCGATCACCCCGAGGGCCCACATGTCCACTGCACACGAATAGGGTCTCCTCAACAACACCTCAGGGGCCAAGTACTCCGGTGTTCCACACGTGGTCCTCAGGGACCACGAGCGCCCGGTGCTGGTCCGATCTCCCTCGTCGCTTGTGTTGTGGTCAGAAAGCTCCGGCCCTGTGCCGCCAAAAGTAGCCAGGCCGAAGTCAGTGACCAGCAGCCGGGAGTCAGCTCCGGGGTGGTAGTACAGGAGATTCTCCGGCTTCAGATCTCTGTGGGTGATGCCCAGATTGTGCAGGTATCCCACCCCGTCCAGCGCCATCCTCAGGGCCTGGGTGGCGTCCCGCTCGGTGAAGTGACCCCTGCTGACGACCCGGTCCAACAGCTCCCCGCCGGTCGCCAGCTCCAGCACCATGTACACCCGCTGCGGGAACTGAAGCACCTCGATCATCTGGATCACGTTGCCGTGGCTCACCCGCTGCAGCACCGCCAGCTCCGAGGCGCACACCTCACGACCCCCCCGGGGCCTCCACCTCCATCATCTTTATGGCGAACGGCTGGCGTGTCGCCCGGTGCTCCACCCGCACCACGCGGCTGAAGCTTCCACGACCGATCAGAGCTTTGATGTCGTATCTGACGGGGCAAATGGAGATGACTCATTACATCTCATGATACAAGGTTGAAACACACTCTTGTCTCTCGGTGCAGCTGCTGGGGTGATGTATGGAAAGGGATCTGCATGCAGGGTCGGCTACTACAGCAGGAAAACTCACGTATACACACAAGGATTTAGATCTCCAGAGAACACGGCAATATTTTAAATAACCTGAGACTAATCAGATGTGGAGGGAGACGTGCACTTCTCCTAAACGACATCAGCTTCCCTGCCTCTCGTTGTGTTGGAGCTTTCAACCGAGTACAGTGAGGCAGTGTGAAGGCAGGACAAGACCCAGGCTCCTAAAATCAATGTCTTGCTATTACTGCTAATAAATTGTATTGCACAAAGGTTGGTGGAGGAGAATGAGAAAGCTGCTGACAGCAAAAAGGCTCCCCATGAATAATTGCAAGGCTCTTAGGACGTTTCACCTTGCATTGTGTTGCAAATTATCTAGTTTGGAATGGATTTTTAAAAGTGGCTGCTCACCGCGAGGAGATAATATCACTTGTTTACTTCTCTTGTTTCTTTCTTTGTCCCCCTTTTCTTTGGGGGTTTTAGTATTTGAAATTGAAAATACAAAATCAGGTCACTACTCCGATATCAAGTTTGAATAAAACATGGATTTTTTTATAAAATGGAAATCTTATTTGAAATTTTAAAATAACTGCTGTTTGCAAAAAATATGATTAACAGTTTTACTGCACATTACTCTTTTGCTCTATTCCAGAATATCCTATCGACATGAAGGAATAGTAGATTTTGATTAAAAACTATAACAGTAAATATGAGTTTATATTAAAAAAGGACCTTGCTGTGACGCGTGGATCGAACTTGTCCTTGTACTTGGCAGCTTTGTCCTGTTGTCGTCCGTCCCTGAGTATCGGCTGCTGGCTGTTTGACCCCGGCTCACGACTCTTGACCCCGGTGGAAAACCAGGGGCCTCTTCGTTTCTCCGAACATTTCTTCGGCTCATCGCTGGCGTTGTGCGCTCTGCTGAAAGGCCACAAGCGACTGCACCACCCCGACGTAGCCCCTCTTGGACGCCTCGAGCGGCACCTTGCTGTTCCCACAGCCCATCACTCAGAGGGAACCGACCATCAGCATGGAGGGAACAACAGAAATCCTACTGCTGCTGTAGCCTGGAGCTGAGTCCTACATGGTGGCAGCTTGTTTCTGCTGGATTGTGCTCTGACCGGGGGGGTCAGGTGTTCCTGTAGCACAGACTCCTCCCCAGAGGCCGCAGGTGTGTGAACCCACTCTCTCACTCACTTGTGATAAAAGGGTCAAGCAAACACAAGTTGTTTTGAAGCCATTGTCATGGAGCAGATTACCTCAGTGGCAATAGAGAGTGTGTGGTGGATGAGGGACCACCAACAAAGCCTGGACTCCAATCACATACCTGGAAAAGTACAAAAACAATCCATACTTACATAATATATATCTTTAAAGATGTCTTTCAAATGCAGTTTGATCAGTTACATCATTATAATTACCTACAACTTGAGATTGTTCACCACAGTCAACGTGACCCGCGCAGCACGTGACGCTAGCAAGACGATCTTTAAATCAGATCGATAACAGTCAGAGAGAAACCAAACGACCTCGGACCTGCTCACAATTCTTGGTTTTGCTTTTCACCCGGAGACAAAGCTGCACACATCCTCGGAAACGTTTCTATTTACTGTAGAAAACACTGAGATACAAAACCACCACCATCACATACAGGTCGCAGATTGTGCCTCATTGTGTCAGGAACCAACGCAGGAGACACGTGTGTTCAATGTGTGCTTTGTGTTGTTGAGCACATACCTCGTGCATGTAAAGGTTGTGACAATATAGCACGACTTTTTATTCTATTTTCCTGCATTGTGTGGCGCTGCTGTCATCGTGTGTCCACGATGTTCAGAGAACGCAACAGGAGGAGAGAGAACAGCTCGTCTCCTCGGCCCCGCTCATTGTTTAAAACAGCTAAAGCTTGCAGAAACTGAAAACATGCACATATTTATTCATACGCGGCTGCGGCGAGGAAGCCGGGTATCAACACGAGGTGAGCAGCACAATTTTTAAACGCAAGTCGAGTGTTGCACACCGAGTTGAAATTATTCTTTTTCACTCGAGCATTGCTGAAATAATGTGGTTATATGAGGTTCGCATAATGAGTTCATGTTTATGAATAAATTGTGTACTTGGGGAGGTTTTTGCTTCCAAAACAAGTCATGCTATATTTGAAAAAGTGATACCTGCAGACTCGCAATGCTGCTCCTGTGACGTGTTTTAATCGGAGCTTGTGTTGCTGTTGTGATCGCGCACTCTTGCTTATTATAACCCATTTACTTCTGTATCTTTCGACAAATACGCTGCTGTTGCTGCACAAGGAAAATACACAATCTCCTGGCTCATACAAAAGGCCGACAAGACCCAGCAAACGAAAAATCTTCCATGGAATGAGCAGAGGTTTAATCACTATTGTGTTATATCACCTGACAAGAGTGGGAAACGTTTATTCATATCAAAATGTCTCTGCTGTTTTTATACACCATCTTTTCAAAAGGTGTAAATTGTGTTGTCACAGGAGAGAGGAGGACGCAGCATCATCAGTCGCTCGTCTGCTGCCGAGAAACCCAAGGTGATGCTGCGACTGTTCTGCTGTCACACACAAACACACACACAAACACCTACACACATATGTTTATACACACAGAAAGCAACAGAACCTCATCACCTCACACACGCAGACACGCAGAGCCAACAGAGGATAGACATCACATCAGCAGCGAGGTGGTAAATCGCCCTTCAGAAGTCTTACTCGGGGGAGTCAGCAGTTCAGCGCTTATCGAACCACTATCTGATTACTAAAAGGCTGTCCTCGGTTATAAATGAACCCGCAACATGTGTGTGGTATCGGTAACGCCCAGGGGCCTTGGGAGTCGAAGCCATTATGGGCTGCTGTGAATCAGTTTAGACCGGGGTTGGGTCATCAGAGAGCAGCTGCCACTTACCAATCAGTCCATTCCAGTTGTTATTGTAGTCTGAGGATGTGGTACCTGTGTGTGAGGGCGGTGGACTGCAGCCAGAGCAAACTCAAAGCTCCGGACTCGAGTGGCTCACGAGCACCAGAAGCCACGGAGCTTTTGAATCTAGGTTAAATGTGCAAAATGAAGTTAGGTTAGAAAAATAACTCGATGAACACTTGAACTATGAAAATGTAAGCATTAGTCGGGCGAGGCTGAATGGACCTGATTTCTAATGTGCACTTCACTTTATAACTAGCAGGGACGATGGCAAATATATATTATAGGATTAAAAAAGCTGCACCTGCATAATCCATCAGCAGTTTCCTGTTCCACCAAGCTGGGACTAATATTCAGTTTTAACTACGCACTCAAACCTTCTGGTCCCGGCTTGGCTCCTTAGTTTCTATATTTCAGACAATAGTGTTCTTCCAATTATCCGGCAGCAGTTTGTGTTTGGTCCTCTCCCGTTCCAACAGGATGATGCCCCCCTGGTCCCTGGAGAAATGCTCTTCTTGCCTTTAACAGCACTGACTCCCCCCCCCCACCCCCCCCACCCCTTCACCCCCACTCAACACCTCCCCTATAAAGTGGAACTACCACTGGGAGTCGTGTGTTATCACTCAGCATCAGAGCCTAACCTTGACAATCCTTTAGTGTTTGAATGGGAGCCGGTCCCTGCTTCCAGGTTCCAGAATTGTAATGCTTATGATTTTAACATTGTTAAATCAGCAGATAAGGATGTAATGATTTGATCATACAGAATTACTGGTCAACCTGTAAACATTATATTTTACAAAGTGGTCCTCAGAGGCCACAGATATAGAATGAGTGTCATGGGTTTCAAATCATTTCAACTTGAATTTGTCAAGAATGGTAGGTAAACAATTCTGGCAATATTCTTTCCAATAGGTGAGTTAATCAGCTTGAATGGAATATGTCTCTATACGCAGATAAAATATTGAAATACCTGTGTGGATTTTCACTAGTGGTCCTCTCAATGCCCCTGAAGTCCTGTGCACACCAGATAGTGTAATGACTCCCAGAGAGCATTGGGAGAGCTGGTGAACCAACACTGCTGCTGTTGATGCTTCTCTGAGATTTGCTCGCCCATCCACGACGGGCCCAGCTCCCTCACGACCCCTCTCATTTGCACATTTGTCCACATGCAGCATTACCCGGCCGATTGATTCAAGCCATACATGATTTATCAGTGGACCACTGGCCTGTTGTTGTTCTGTGCAGAGCTGGACACGAGAACTAGGTTTGCTTATCACGAGCCGTTGAGCGTGGGAGGAATCGATGCTCGAGGAGAAAACTTGCTTTCTTCTTTTTGATGTCGGGGACCATGTAAAGCCAGCCTGCTTTAATACAGCCCTGTGGAAGGAGTCCCGGCTGCACGCAGCTAGGCGGCAATAAAGCAGGGCTGCTGAGCACAATGGCAGCGAAACAAAACTAATTACAGTGACAAGTGAGGCAGGCACCAGGTCTGTCAACAGAAGGGGAGGATGCTACATCTCCCAAAGGCAGGACCCTTAGGGAAGGCTGACGGATACTTTAATTTTCTTTTCTGTGCAGAGCTCGGGAGGTGGCCGAGGGATGAGGCGCGCCAGACAAATTGTCTCTGACGTCTTGATTGAACAAATCATGAACGTCGTGCGAGTTGGTAGAATTGGATTCTCTTGACAGATACAGTCAGCTGGCCAGGCAGCGCCGTGACGACCGGGCCCGTGGACTCACTTGTGTAATTAATGAGCAGCGCCGCTAATTACTCTACAGCCGACAGCAGCACAGAGAAAACAACCGAGGGAGGGTCAGCGGGTCTAATAAGAGCCACTGGGCCGTGGCTTGTACTGGGAGACACTTCCTGAGTAATCCCCGAAGACTGAATTTTTGTAATTTAGAAATATGTCTCCTCTCAAATTTACTGTCTGACCTGTGGGAAATAGAAAAAGTGAATCTCAATGACACATTTCTTACTATTACTTTACTTTCAAAGTCTCTTGGTTGCTAGTAGCAGGTTAAGGATGTTTCTATAACATAATATACATAAACACATCAGATATAGTCCCTGAAGGAGGCTTGTTTAATGTTCTTACCTGCTAAATTCCCAGAAACCCCATGGGTCTAATTTGTGTGTGTTTACATCTCGTGTGAAATCTCCCGTCTGAAGTTTAAAACAAGGTTTATTCATAATTTCAGATGAGAAAAACAATCTCCCCATGACGTCCTTTCAGAAGCTGCTCAGCGGTTCTGGAGCACATCATGGATTTGAGGAGTTTGATGTTTTTCAAACTGGCTCCGAAGTTTATCTTTAAAGTTTGTTCTTGAGAAATGAATCGGCCGCGGAGTCCATCTGCTGATGAAGGTCATGTGATGGGAAACTCACAGATATTTGACACGTTTAATAAGCGATCAATTAAAATGGAAATGGAAAATAAATACCATTATTTCATTTATTTCATCAAATGAAAATAAACAGTACATTATATCCTCTGAATAATGGAAAACATTTGACAAATTGCAGGATAAGACCTCTGACAATTTAAAAGTATGAAATCGTAATGATATACAATTAAAAAGTTAAAGACATAATTGCCGTTTTGGAAGTGACTCATTTCTACAGCCTCTGCTTACAGAACAGTTCTGCTGCCGGGAACGGACTCAGCCCTACTTTTGAAATATTGACTGATAAATTTGAGGAAGCAACATTTTTTTTCTCAAGCAGATATATTGCGTTTTTATGGTCTTCAATTATTCAGTCACCCAGTGGCAGAAACTTCAGAGTTTGAAGTGATGGAAATCTAATATCTGTATCACCTCCATCGAGCCCAGAGGGAAGTTATTCAAACGGTGGATTTGCTTCCGAGAGGCGAGCGCACACACACACACACACAGACACACACACACACACAGACACACACACTCCACCCACCATGAACACCGAGATTTAATTTGAAAATGGGCAGCAGGATTATTCTCATTATCCAGCTCCCAGACTCTCATTTTTGAATGACGGACAGAAATATGTGAGCGTCTAATTATACCGCAAACCGCAAACTGCAAACCAGGTTTAACCTCCGCCCTCGTCCATCCATTAATCACACTGCTGGTGGTTTGTAGAGGCTGCACGATGATTTAATCAATCAGGCATTCATTTTCAGATCAACACCTCGGAGGAACACAAACAGGATTCGGATTCTGTGCTGATTATTGGGGCGATAATCTTGTTTTATTACAAATCTTGAACAGCAGCAGCAGCAGCAGTTTATTGTATTATCTGTGATAGCATCTGGATGTACGTACATATATTTAAAGGTTGGTAGGGAAGTCCTGAAAATGCTAATGAATTTCTGTAAAAGCAGAAATACATTTATGTTGTTATTTGTACAGGTTGTGAAATTTACTCGGCCGAAACATCACATCTTGCAGTACAATTCCACGTGTAACTACTTCTGCATTATTTAACATCTTAGACTTATATATACCACTTTGTTAAGTTGAGGGAAAGAGGCTCAGGCTATTACCTGGATTGACGTTTACCATTAGGAACAGATGTTGATGCTACACAGAGGAGGAATACCGATGAACTTGGTAATCCTCCTTGATTAATTGACACCAATTCTTAAAAGTTCGATCATTGTTCCGCTGACGGCTCCGGTGATCCCCTGACTCTTCTTCCAGTGCCACCAACAGGTAAACACGTTTTATTCTTCCACATTTAATGGATGGATTTCTATTAAATCTGGTGTCGACAATCATGCAAACGTCCTCAGGATGAAATGTTCAATCTTTTATAATCCCTTTTCTTTTCATCTAGCACCACACTCAGTTTAAAAATGTCTTCTATATTTTTTAGTTTACGACGACAAAAACAACACTTTGCAAGATTTGCATCAGCCTCAGCAGAACTTTGTGTTTACGGCTCAAATGTTGCACAATGTTAATTTCACTTTATCGTGATTGATGAGTGAAATCTTAGCCAAACTGAGGGATGCTTGCTGAAACTTCTTACACCCTCTGTGAAAGTGCAGCCAAAAGTTATTTCGCTTAATCACTTATAGCTGTATGGGGATCGTAAAAAAACTCCTTTCTGCTGCTTCATTGCTTTGTGTCGTGTTTGTGTACAATATAATTCAAATTCTCAAGGTTATAACACAAAGAAGAAATAAGGATGAAGGCACCATTGGGATTCTAATAAAGCAGCTGAGCTGCAGTTTGGCCACCGAGGACCGACGTGACAACAAAGTCTGTCTGGATCTAAATATGAACATTGTGAAGGAAGGAAAACCACGAGTCACACGCTGCTGCCTGAGACTTTGATATAAGGGCGTTTGAACTTTGTGTATGTGCGATGGACATATGACATCACATAATTCACAAGCTGTGATAATAGGACAACAGCTGACTGTCCCTGTCCCCTCACAGCATTGCTGTCAAACCCACAATCGTAGTAACAAATGCCCTCTCTGGTTCTATAACACGCCCGTACCCAAAGCTGCTATCTCTCTGTGGGCTTATCATCTCCCAGCAGCTCTAGCGTGGAAAATATATATCCGCCTCGAATGGAGTCATGCAGTCAGACGACTTATTATCATGTGAAATCATTGCCGCCCACTCGGTGAGCGCGAGGTGTCAATACAGAGTCTGGAGGGAAATGTCCATGTTGATGGAGTGCTGCTGCATGTGAGCTGCATGGTGTCGGTGTGTGTGTGTGTGTGTGTGTGTGTGGGGGGGGGGTCTAATGTAAGGTAAAGCAATCAGTGTTCGAGTGCAGCTCCAGGTAACGTTCGGATTGATCATCTTCTGTGAAGCTGTGATTGTAATGATGTAAACAGGAGCCAAAGTGTTGATGGTGTAATCAGGGCAGAGTCATTGTGGAGGTGAGAAGTGCTGGAGTGGAGGATGTCTACAGGTGATGCTGCGTTGCCGATAGCAACCTGTGACCCCCTCAAACAAAGCCATGTCCACCTATTAGCAGACCGTGTCAGTTGTCCACTCTCCACCACAGAGGGTCTTCTGTCTGATTGATTTCTCTATGGGCTGTAATTGTCAGTGTGTCCATAACCAGCCAGCCGACCATCAAAATGTCTGACAGCTGACTCCACCTTCCCCCGTGATACAGCTTCAAATCCTTTATCATCTGTCACATGCTTCAGTGTTTTTCCTGTGCAGAAGACGGACTCAGTTTAATCTGCTTGAGTCATAATTGCGGCTCATTGATTGATAATCGTTTTGGATTGACGAGCAGCGAGGCACTAATTGGGAGCTTCTGGAAATTAGCGATTGTCCTTTTTTCGCCTCCTCCTCCTCCTCCTCCTCCTACTTCAGACTTTGATCATTATGATGCTTGACATATTGATTGATGGACAGATGAATAGAGTGTGCCAATCTAACTCAAGTGTGTCAGAGCAGAGTGATGCATGTGCACTCGATGAACTCACGCTCCACGCTCTCTGAAAGACAAGTGAGGACAGTTCAATTTTGTATTAAACAACGATTCTAACACCTTTTATTTTAGCATTTAATACCTGGATTTGGTTTGTTCTAGAATTTAAATCTAACCTTGGGTTTGTAAACGTCCTAAAGCCAGTTTCGAACTTTGGTTTACAATTTGTTTTATTAGTTATTAGAAAACATCTGTAGCAGAAAAATAACTGGAAAACTCAATCAATGTATATAATTTAATAAAATACACGATTGGCTAATTTCAGAATTAAGCTAAGCTAACAATAATTAGCACGTTTAGTTACACTATTGGAATAACATACCCACAGACACATAAACACAAGCTCTCTCTCCCCACCCCGGGTGCAGAGGGGCCACAGCCTTTGTGGAGCCGCTGCACATTTCATTTGATCCGTGGCTCCATGAGTCAAAGGGCGAACACTAACCTTTCACTGTGACAGGACCACGGGAGGAATCAGGACATGGACGGCCGATCATCTCCGGGGTTAGAGACACAAAGTGAAGGCAGAGCAGTCCTCATCTTATCTCAGACTCCACTGTCCTATTCGTCTTTTAAAGGATGACAAATATCTCAGATAAAATGTAAGAAAACACTTTGATCCTCTGGGAACTTTGCCACAACAGTTACTTTTTAAAATGCAGTAAATGTGATGTGGAAATCAAAAGTTTGTGGCTAATCAAAGGCCAATCGTCAAACAGAATTGTTTTCTTACTGTTTAATTCCCTCTTTTAAACAGCGGCATCAGATTTATGAAGTGCAGTTTGCTCCACAGGATTATTTACAACGCTATTAGCACACAAGTCATCTGCACAGTTTATGAGTAATGAGTAGATGAGCATTATTCAAAGTTTAAATACAGAAGTTAAAGCTCATTCTCTTTGGTGAAGGAGAGTTTATTTAGTTTTGGCCTGAACCATTCGAGGGTCTGTGCTGATTTGAGAGTTGTGATTTCACCTGTTATCCTGTTTACCTGCATCGATCTGATCCACAGGTTGAGATTCTGTTTTTCTGTCAGTATTTTTCTAGATGCAGCTGTTGTTCTGGCTCTCACACTCAAATAAAGCTGCGATTGATTGGTTGTTGTTGTCGGGGATCACTGCTCCAGACCTATTGAAAACAAAAAAAATTGAGATGTGAGAAGTCAGCTGCGACCGGGTCGGACCGGCCTCACAGCAAAAAACATGAATTCAAGCACATGTGACACAGCAGCTGCTTTAACCTCGAAGGGACGAGAACGATTAAAAAGTTGTTGACTTGCAAATCACAGGATCGATGCTTGAAGCTGGGTCATTAGAAAGGAAGTGAAAAAGTCTCTCATCTTTATTTTGCCAGTGGACATTACACTGGTGGCTGTCGGTTGTGTAAATACACATGAAGTCTATCGCCTATTTGTGGTTTAAAAGAAGCTATTCACCTTTGAGTGGATATACTGTGAACTTTATTCACATCTATGATTTGAGATTTATTTGGCTCTTACAGAATCAATGTCTGTCTGCAGTGAAATCCAAGGAATGTCTGGGAGTGACTCTGTTGAGCAACAAAAGACTGGAAGATGGAGCACTAAAAACAATTTGGAGATGAATTGATATTCCAGGCTGTGAAGGTCATAAACTCGTGGGATTAAATGCACACCACCATGTTTTTGTTGATTGATTTTTGGTTGGGGCTATTTTTCTTTTTACGGGCACTGACGTACTGTGCATTAAAAAACAAACACACACACACACACAGACACACACACACACTCGCCAGAGGAAATGGTAGTTTGAACAGTCAGAGAAAAAAAATCGTTTTCAGATGCAGTTGTGTTCTGAGGGCTTGATGCTCGTGCACCTGAGGGCAGGTGTGTAAACGTAAATGCTGAATGTGATGAAGATGAGTTGTAAAGTTGCTTTGCAAACATTTCCTCAATATATGAAGCGTATCGTCAGTATATACGAAGTCCTTGATACGTTTCTGCTTGAGGCTTAAAGCTGTGATTTTCTATATCCTGCTCTCAGCAGTTTATAGATCTATAGTATTTCAGTTTCTTTTTTTATTGAAAAAATCATAAGGCAACTAGTTAGGTTTGTGTAGCCTGCCAGTACTATACAGCCGCTGGACTGTTTTCTTGACTGTATAATTTGGCTCATGTTTTGTACAACGGGAGGAAGTTGTTGAGACGTGTCGTCATCTTGGTCTGGGATCATAACTGGGAAAGATCTCGTCATAAATCTTTTTGTCGCTGAGATGAAAATGAAGGCCGAGTTGGACGATAACTGATCTGAGCCACAAGTCGCCTCCTGACTTAACGACTCCTCCAAAGAGGCATCAACAAAACTCTCCTGTGCTTCTCGGACTCAACGTCTGAAGTCACCTGGTTTTCACATGCAGCTCTGGGAAGCTGGTGTGGAACTGTTCACCTCTTCTACATATATAACGTTATAGTTTGGAGAACGCTGATAAAAATGCCATCCTTCATGTTTGCTCCACCTAAGCAAATCAATCATGCATTTTTCCAATTACAACTCTACAGCCACCAGCCCCATTCACATCCACCCGAGCGGAGACAAACAAGAAGATTCGAAATAAATGATATGACACACAATCACATCTCTAACCCGACCATGACAGAACCAACCAACACGGGTCCACTCTTCACAGGGAAGACGGGAAAAATGGAAAAATCTCCTCGGGAACAATCAGGGCCAAAGTGAACGAGGAGGCAGAGAGATTTGCGGTGACCACAGAAAGTTGTTGTGATTGATTACATGTGATGTCGCACAATTAAAAGAAATTAACAATTTGCATTTTAATAACATTATTATCATCAGTTAAATGAATTCATTAGTCTTGATTAGTTTGGTATCAGTATGACAAGTGCAGCTCAATAGAGCGTGATGACACTAATAGAAGGCAAAGGGACGCAACAGAGCCGAGGCAGACAAGGGAGACGGGGTGATGAGGGAAGAGCAGGGAGAGGGGTGAGAGAGACAGACAGAAGAGCAGTCAATAAAAACTGTAATTAAAAAGCCGTGTTTTGGTTCAAACTTGCATCGGTTTTTGTCCGGGATGTCGAGCTTACAAATGACGCACAGGGAAATTGGGCTTCAAAGATTTCTTCAAACATTAAGGTTGTTTCATCATTAGTGCGACTGCAATTATTCAGATTAAAACGATTGATCAGCTTTTTAAGAGATAAAAACATCTGAAAACATCAAAATAAAAAGGAGTCAACATAGATTTCACTGTATTTAGAGATGGACGATGAAACTGCACTAGTATAAAGAATTCTGCCATGCTGTGATTTTGATATAATTTAGCGCCCGTCGATACACAAGCTTGACCTAAAATGAATTGAACATTTAGTTTGACCTTTTAGTTTGGTCCATGTCCCATTTGTTTTCATGAAGGAGGTGGGGTTTAAAAGCTATACTGCAGACAGCCACCAGGGGGGGCAACAAATATAGCTTGGCTTCACTTTTAGGGGTCTAGTCAATTGGACGAACACTAATGGATGGATGTATCTGTAACGTGTAATGTGGTTCTTTATATTGTCCATTTCTATATGAATTTTTAATATCCGACCAGGAAATTAATACAAATCTGCATTTTCTCCACATGAGATCATTGATGTGCACAATAAATCATTTAAATCCTCTCAAACATGTGGATGAACGGTGAATTAACAGCTGACATTTTGCTCTTTGTGGAAAGAAGGAGCTGTTTTCTCCTAAATCCAATATGTCCCATCTGTACTCCATAATTAGAACAATTACCACGGCTCTTACATGTTCACATATTCACCGTACGGCTCATTACTTCTTATTTCCCGTCCTCCATTTCTCAACTTCCTCTCCGTCCCCATCCGACCGGAGAGTTTCCACCCTGCCGCGGTTCTGACAGCAGCTCTCCAGCCGAGGACAAACATTTATCTTTCTGCAGCTCTGAGTGTTACTCGGGTGTTTCCCCATGTGCCCCAGGTAATTAATTAAGTCACAAGGCAGGCTACTCTAATTCTCTTTACTGATTATCATCAATTAATTAATGGTTACATGCTGAGATAAGACAACAGTAGCCTCTGCACGGAGTAATAGCCCAACAATTATTCAGCCAATGTCTAGAACAGCCTGAAATACTGTTTCTACTCCTGGGAGCTGCATAAACAGAGCAATTTGTCTGGACTGCAGCACGGTGTGTGGTGACTGTGTGAGCGATACTGTGTGTGCGTGTGTGTTTGTGTGTGTGTGCAGGTTCAGTTACTGTCCAAACAAGTTTAGTTTGAACATTCATCAGGCTCAGCAGAAACTTGTCTGCGTTTCTTATTATATTATAACTCAAGTAGTTCCCAGTTAACACAGTTAGTAAAGTTGTGAGAGTCTATGGAGAGAAGTAAGCGAAGCTGCTGTCTGCGTCGAGTGGGCTTCACGTGTTACATTCATGGACTGTGTGTAAAAATGGACGCTGAATTCAGGTCTGGGAAAGTGAAGCCAACGCGGAAGTGCCTGAAATGTGTAGTCTCTCCAATGACCAGCAGAGGGCGACTCCACAGGTTGCAAAAAGAAGTCAGTTTCAAATAGCGTCCTATTCGTTATTCATTGATATTTTAACTACTCACTCAAATGAATGAACATAACATTCTGAAAAAGACAGGAAATTACAAAAAGTCAGGATGAGAACAAATTAGATTTTCAAGTGTCTTAAAAAATTTTTTTTGATGAAACTCTGGAAAGCACTCTCCGTCAATTCACACTCTGGAGACCGTCCCTAACTCCAGCTCGTCATGTCCCATCTTCTCAAGGGCATAATTCCCCCCCCCCGCCCCTCGCTTCTAGGTCACTAAAATGTCTCCAAGCACAATCTTTGGTCTGTCAAGCTGCCAAAACCCGAGAGGAGTGGAGTGAAGATAGATGTTGATGAAAAACACCGATGCTCCTCCGGGTCGCTTTCAAGTACGAGAGTGCGTTTAAAGCAGCCGGGCTTTCACAAGTCACAGGGAGAGTGATAAAGAGACGTTTTACCCTGGATTTCACCTGTCAGGCTAAAAAGAAAGTGCTCCACCTTCTGATAGGTGAGTGTTGCCCCCCTCAAAACCAGCAACCCCACCTTATTTTCTAAGCCCCCTTCACACCTATAAAAGCACACTCTCTGAAAGTCAAGGAACGACTTTTGAGAGCTGTAGAAAAAAGGGAAGCACACTCCTTCCCCCTCAAAAGACAAATGACCAATCAGTGTTGAGTCCTCTCGCTCCCTAATAGTTTCACTGTCCCTCTGCATGACGACCACTGATCAGTAGTTCGGCTCCTCCCCGCCATGAGCCACATTTCCCCCTTTGTATATTTGCTCCAGCGCCCAACCTGAATTGACCTCGTTCTTTTAGAAATAAATCCAAGTATTGATTCATGCCTCTCTCTTTTTGACATTTCTTTCTCCTACGGGCTGGCTGAGATGTGACACTGATTGAAGCTGAAGAGTCACTGCACAGGACTGCTTGAACGCACTGGACAGAAACCCGGTTATCCTGTGTGTGGAGCAGCCGGAGCTACACCCCCGTGTCTCGTGTTGTAACGGTGAACCTGTGTGAAGCTGTGGGCTGCAGTCACGTCCTTCACTGCCTGTGAAAGCACGCATGTGTGGGTGCTTTCCGGCTCACATCTGCTGCTGGCCGTGTGGGTGGATGGATGGATGATGTGTATCGGTAGTGACTGTCTGTGCACAGAGCTCTTCCTCTAAAAGGCTCGCCAGCACAGGAAGGAGCACACGACTGGGAATACCTTTCCTCCAAGATCAATAAACAGCTTAACCAAGTATTTCACAGTGTGCTCCGGGGGGAGCCGGGTCTACTGCAAACATTCAGAAAACCACCGCTGCACGAAGCAGGTGCTTTGAAATTCCTCCTTATTTCCTCCTAAGTAGCAGAATTGATATACGGCAGCCAGATCTCCATTTATTTGCAGGGTCATATATGTCATTATGTCCATTATGGTGCCAGACGAGGGCGAGGCAAACACTGCGGAGGAAAAGGATTTCACAGGCTTGAGGAAATTAAATGGGTATATATAATGAAATGTTTGTGACAGGAGGAAACATCAGTCCAAATTGAGCTAAAATATCCTCTGGGGCTTTGTGGTGTTTGGGCCACAGACTCTGTCTCCACCTTCTGCCACTCTCCAGATCTGAAGCTAGAACACTGGCTCTGAATATGCATTGTGCTCAGTAGCATGATACGATTTATACATAAATGATAGAGAAACCATCTTTGGGAAACATTTATTCAATGTGTACTTTGACTCGTTAGTTTGCCCCATCCACTTACACAGAGGAGGCAGGATTAATGACCTATTATGAGCATGAGAACATTTTAATACCCTTTGGTTTAACACGTTAGTTGAGTTGAAGTCTGATACTTAAGCATCAGATGCCTCATTGTTTGCCAGCGCCATCACCTCTGAAGTGCAATGCATCCTGGGATAGTTTCCTGCAGCGACGTTAACTGGTTAATTCATCCGGACGTGGCCCTCGAATCGAAACACAGTTTATGGTTGGACTGGTTGCAACGAGTAGAAAAAGTTTTGTGTCGAACAGTGAACAAATCCACCAAAGTATTTTAAAGCGTTATGATTATGTGACACCTTCCTCCGCTAATCCAGCAGCGTGAGTCAGAGCTGACGCTCGCAGATCAGCAGAAAGAGGCTTGTTTTATAGAAGCAGGTAATAATTTGGAAGAGAGAGAATTAGACCCAGGAGCTGACAGGTGCTCTTAATGCATCACTAATGGCGAAGCAGAGTGCCAGTTTGCAGACTCCTGACTGGGATTCCTCTCCCCGGCTGATTGTCCTCAGGTATTCCAAGTGATGATGTTCTATTTTTCTATGTTCTATTTTTCCAGAGCTACTTATAAACAAACCAGAGGAAGAGGGGGAGGCTTGTGTTCATGACACATGTTGGAATTTTCCATGTCTAAATGCACCTTTAATGAGATCTTACCTTGACAGCCCCACCTCCAATAATCAGGTTATTTCAAACACACACACACACACACAGCAAATTAAAGAGCTCTTCTTTTCCACCGCAGTCGGCTATATTCAGCCGTCTGTCAAACACAACTCACCGGCTATACCTGGAGACACTCGAGGTGTTCAGTGGAATCCAACAATAGATTATGACACATCTATAATTGATGATTACGCTCTGATATACTTTACATTACCTGGTGGATTGAGCTGTTTTTAATAATGCCTCGGTATGCGGTGTCCTTCAAGGGAATTCCCACAAAGATTCAATAAGAGCATAATAATCATGATGAATGGCGTGTTAACCGGGTTTGACTTGATTTGTCCCCCCCCCTCGGGAGGACACAAAGCGAGGACAGAGAGAGTGACAGAGGACGGAAGAGGAAGAAGAGGAGATAAACAAAAGTTGATACACAAACCACTTCACAGCCTCTGGAAAGCACAAAGTGATTCCCCCACTCCTAATCCATAGATGACAGGCTTGGCCAATTAGGCGATGCTTTGAAAAGGAGTGACCCCTCGACCCGCGAAGACACTCACATAATCACTACCAAACCATTGTGGAGCGTGAAGCAAGGCACGTGGATTACAAGCTCTGATTCCGCTCCCAGTACAGCTGGCCCGACTCCCAGTAGGGGCGCCCACTGGCGGAGGGATGCTCCAGAAGGCGTGAGGAGGCCGAGGGTGACTTTGAACGAGTGCTCCACGGAGCCTTTGTCTCTGCATGCAGGGGTTGTGCACCGAAACCGCCATTTATAATCTGTCTGACAACTTCCACCCCCAGCCGGTGCAAAGAAGCATCACTCACAGCGGCCGCGCTCTGCATATTGCGAGTCAAAAGCATTTAATGGTGAGATGTAACTTCCCTCTCCTCCCATTGATCATGTGGCAGCCTGCGACTCCCATGAGCCGGGCGCATTAAGGCCGGTGACAAGCGGAAAACATTACAAATGAGCTTTAGCAAATTTGCAAGGCAGTGTCACCTCTTTGATGTATAGATAAGTGGAAGCCGGCTTCTTCTTCCTCCTCCTCTCTCTCTCTCTCTCTCTCTGTTAGTCCGCTTCACTCCCTCCAGTTAGTGCCCCCGGTTTCCATCCATCTCTACCTCCCTGTCTGCCGAGCGTCTTCCTCTCCACCCTCCTCTTCCTCCTCTCTCCCTGCGAAACGGATTAAACAGAACCGATGCCTGTGCAAAGCCCCCGTGATGAACGTGTCGTCGTTCTGATGATGCCGAGGACGAGCGTGTCATAAATCATGCCCTCCCGAGCGAGGCGGTGCGGTGGGGGGGGTGGGAAAATTGTACTATGATAAATATTGAGGGGTGGAATGAGCAATAGTTTTGTCACAATGCGGAGGTGCCCGCATCCCCCTCACCGTGAAATGTGGCTCTGTGATTGGGCAGCGGCTGAGCGGAGAGCTGTAATTCAGGCAGCGATGCCCAAGGATGCAGTTTTGAAGCCACGTGCACCCTTGATAGAAAACTCGTCTGATGAATCGTCCTCCGAGCTGCGGAGCTTTGCTTCTTTCACGGCTCTGTCAGACTGGGGAGACTTGTGAGACACGTAATTGAGAGAGAACATGCAAACAAAGCTAATGATTTTCCTCCCACTGTTACATTCCTCTCCCTCAGGCTCTCGTCTGCTGAGTCATACTCGTACATCTTTTACTAAGTACAGCTCAGTGTCGTGTGTGTGTGTGTGTGTGTGTGTGTGTGTGTGTGTGTGTGTGTGTGTGTGTGTGTGTGTCCCCACGCCCCATCCCCAACAAACCACTAGTTAAAATGTCGACTTCTCCAGAAGACAGTGTCTCCCTGTCTGATGATCTCACTCTGTCTGGGACCTTCAGTGCTGTGATTGGCCGGCGGATCTTCTTTGCTCCAGATAAAAGAATATTTACAGTTGGCGAGAGAACAAAAACATTCATGTAAAAAATAACCAGAGTGAGTAAAGTGTGGGGTCACGAGAGATTCTGCAAATCAAACATCTGGCTTTGAATCACAGGATCCTGCAATATGATATAATTACAACTACATGTACTTTTTATATTTTATTTCACATTAACGCTCAAGATTTATCTTGTGGACAACGATAGTTTGCTGGTTTCAGTTGTTTTATGAATTTTAAGAGATGGTAAATGCCCTCCTATAGCTTCCCTCTCACCTATAGGCTGTGTATCTGCAGGATCCCCTTGATGCACAGTGGAGGTTTTTCCACACCTCTTTAAATAACGCTTGTCTCTGCAAGGCCAAACAAAGAGAGTGTGAGTAGGCAACACACAAGTCAGAAATATGCACTGCAGCTTTTCTTTTTAACAGCCGTAAATCCTCTGATTTTCTCTCTGCTGATGTAAAACAACGTCAATAAAACCCGGCGGAGATGCCAACACGTACAGAAGGGCAGTATATGTTTTTCTGTTCTGGGAAAACTCATAGGACACATCTTGGAAAATAGATCTGTTGGTTCGGCAGAATGGATATTTTATTATTTTTAACAAAAATGATGAAACAGAAACAACCGATGCTCCTCCAATAATTTAAGATTTTGGCTTAATTTACAATTAATATTTGATCTGTACCCATATTTATATAATGACATCTAATGCCATGCATTTGCATATATGACTCAAGTGTTGTCATTATGCTTATTAAGTCAGACCAGGGGGTGGAGGCTGACCGAGGGTGTCACTCCCACCTGTCCAGATACAAGACTTCAATTATAAAAAAAACTAATATTTAAGATTTTAATTTACTTGTGCCTATTTGGACTTATATAAGGTCAACATGCACCCCCTAATTTTATTGTATTAACGTAGAACAGTTCCAACCTTGTCCTCCCAAAGTGCACAATCGCTCATTGCATGGCTACACAACTTTCTCTACAAACTGGTAAGTTGATTAATCGACTGGGCCCAACACAAACAGGGCCTGGTGAACAGGGACTGACAGCGAGGAACACAAAGCTGCACCACACTGTTACCTCTTCCTCTCCAGACATCTCCCTCTGTTCTACTCTATGTGCAGCATGAAGGGCTTTTAGCTGTTTGGGATAAAGTTGTGCAGCAGGACTTAAAATCTGCTGCAAACCATTTGCAAGTAGGACAGTGAAGCCACAGCCTGCCCCACATCCAGTGCATCTCATTCAAATCATATTTCATTACCAGCAACCCAGTGAATACCATTAGCCTCATTGGGCCGATTTACTTTGACACTCACATATTTCTCTGATTAAAGCAGATCCGTGGTTGAGCAGTTTGAAACAGACACAACTAACAACCAGAGGAAAAACACATCATCCAGCAATGGAAACATGCATTAAGCCGTCAGGCACTTGTCCTTATAATAGCAGGGGAATGTTTTCATGTGGCGTCCAAACACCAACCCCTCTGCCCATCAGGATGTAATGCGTTCCTACTCAGGTCCGGTCAATAATTCATTTTCTCAGCTCTTATCAACCATCAGTGTCTCAGTTATCTTTCAGTTCCCAGTCCGTCAATTAAACGCTGAGCAATCGGTCGTAATCTCACAAACTCATGTTCTGTCCTCTTGTCTGCAGGTTTCAATCATCCACCTGAGGGAGGAGAAGTGCGTCGGATGGGAAACCTGCATCTCACATTTTTAAAAACCTCTCTGGGAATTGATTCAGAGTGATAGGTAATAAGAAAATACGATGATTTGATTATTGCTCTTCCCACAAAACAAATCAACATAACCAATCTACAGCCCAAAATTAAGCTACAATAAAGTTTCATTTTTATCCATTTTAATTTATCCAGTGATGTATTTTTTAATACATCACTGTTGTAAATGCCAAATTGTCAAATTGTTGAGTCAAATTGTTGTAAGTGCCTGTCATTAGCGGCACAAACACACAACATGCTGCCGACTTGTTTCTTTTAATCAAATGGATTTAATTTGTTCTTGTAATATTTGAAGTTAAGTTTATTACATTGAGGAACAAAAATCGAATGGTATAAAATGTCATTAAGCTTCATGAACTCGTTTCCTTTGGATTGAAGGTGTCACGTTGATGAAAGGTTGTGCTCGTCTTTCGATTAATTCCAGTGTTTCATCACATGTGCTCCTCTCATCTCACACAGCACATGAGCGTCTTGCTGTGTGTTCTCTGGCATCAGTGCACGGCCTCAAACGCACCTGTCGAACGTGTCAACATCTCAACACGTGCACAGACACACACACGCATGTCTCTTCATCAGTCATTAAAGGCATGTCAGTGTGTGATCACCGGTGTTCACGCTCGTGTTCTGCCGTCGCCGTAAAACCACTCGAGTGTGTGCAAAACAAATTCTCGCCGTAAAGTTGAACCATATTTAACAGGAGGGAGAGCAGTTGCACTGGGGCTGAATTAAACTGTAATGACCACCGAGGCAAAAGGAGGACATCGCAAGGATACCTCTAATAAAGACTTAACGACCTGTTTGGACTGTAACGAGCATATTTTCTTAACAGGAAGGGGTTCACCTCAGGAGGGCAGATAGCCGGACGCGTCCTCCCGGTGACGGCCACATGCACGTCTCCTCAGAGCAGCACTTACACCCGTCTTTAACTTGGCACTGCAGCAATCACACAGCCCGACGTGCTGGATTTGACCTGACAAAGGAGTCTTATTACCCTTTCATAATTGGAAATGCCTCACATGGAAGAGGCGTGGGGGTGGAGGAGGGAGGGAGGCAGGGGAGGGGAGAGAGGGAGGGCGCAACATCATGATTCCATTTACAATATTTACAACTCAATAAACATTTCGTTTCATCCCCTGTCCTTCATGCCTGTGAATTCCAGATAACACAAAGGTTAAAGAGAACACTAAATATAAATTGGCTCAAAGCAGAGCATATGGAGGCGAGGACTGAAGGATCCCTCGGAGACCGCCGCTGCTTTACCTTCGCATTACCGGCAAATGATATCGGGTGCGAGGCTCGAATTAGAGCTGAAATCAGGCGTGAGATGCAATCAGGCTTCAGAGGGTCTCCGAGCGACTGTGGACTTGTTGGGATGTGTCCGGACACAGGGATGACTCGAACACGGGGCGGAGAGCGTATAGCATGTGATCCTACAAGGAGGCAGGCCGAGCATGTCGTACTCTGAGAGTTCACCAAAGGGAAAATTCAACTTTGATTCAACACTCTAAATGCTGTAGAGCTGAAAAATATGTAACTGATGTATTTGTGTGTTCACAGAACTGAATAAACATCGACTGCAGAAAGTAACGCAAAGAACCGGCTACGATATAAGAGCATGTATTCAGACCGAGTACTCAAAACTGCATATTTTACATGAATGGTGGATAAAAGGTTCGAGCTTTAGTTTGAAATACGCTGCTCATAGTGATGTGACTCTGCAGCTCCAGACTCACGACTTATCTCTTATCATCCATATCCAAGTTTTTATCCCAAAGTTCTGAACCAACACACTCGCGAAGCATCAAGCAGAAGAAACACATCGACTACAATATCATTTAAATTCACTACAATCTTCTCTGGAGCAGGTTGAACCCAAACTGGAGCTAAAGTGAGGATGAATATCGACCGGACACATAAATCAAAATAAATATGACTACATTGTTGATCAGGTTAAAGATTCACAACATAAAATGAGAAAAGTACTCTGCAGAACAAGTTGCAGGCCCAAAAGTAAGAGTACAGAAATATTAAGAACAAATTTGTACACGTAAAACTAAGTATGCAGATGAGTATATGTCTGATTATACTACATTCGATTATTAGTACTGATAGTACCACATTTACTCTTTTTGAAATTATGTGAAAAGTAACTTGCTGTCAAATCGTTATATTGCAGTTAATTACATATTGACATGTATAAAGTAACATCAAATTGAATCAACTAAAGTGAAGTACAAATCCCCTTTATTGTCTTTAGCTCCTGGTTTGCTGCCAGCAGCTGCAGAACACATTGTTGTTATGACAACTGTATTTTGCATTTGCATCAATGCAATGGGAAAATACATAATTCCCCACCCATAACCACTGATTGACCAGAATGCAACAAAGACAAACGTTTCCATTATGATGCTTCCCATTGTTCAGGAAGCTGAGATCCATTGTCTCTTCTATCTGTCATCACTGCTTGGTATGAAAGGTTTTATTTAAGATTTGTTAAGTATCACTGGCTGTTGACATTTCTCTTTGTTCAACTTGTGTTCATATGAACTTGTTTAGAACATGTGAGTGTGTCAGTGTGTTTGCCAACTTCTTCATTATGCAGCTTCTTTAAGAGCCTCTCTGGTTTTCTTATGCCAGCTTTGCACTTCATTATTACCGTTATGTAACTGTATCACATCTGTATAAATGCAGATGTGAAACAGGACAGATACAAATATACCAGCTCTTCTAAACTCCATATAATATTTTAACATTATAAAAGATCAGATTTGATATATAACTATCCTGCTCGAAAACTAAAATTGAGATGAATGCCTACTGGGCTTAATGGGATGACAGATCCGCTCCGATACCAAAGGTTCACGGTGAACTCCCAGTGAGGACTGGGAGCTGCGCTCAGAGCTCCAGTGTATTAGCCCTGATGAGGATGCAGTGGCGTGTGGAAACCAGGGGGCTCCTGCCGTGGAGGTGGTACACTACATTAGCATCTGCCCGGCCATACGATAGGAGATAAATCTGCAACAGGCGTGATGCATCTTCATTAAAGTCGCCACTTACCACCTCGCAGACAAACTGCCAAACTGTCTCTGTGGCCAGATGCTGCGTTTAAGCTTTTGTTTTTCCCCAAGGTTTTCTTTTAGGCGGTGGCGGGAGGGAGAAAACCAGGTCTGACATGGACGAGCGAGGGAAGGCTCCATTTGGGAAAGTGCTTCGTGCCACTACCGGATAAATTTAGACATCAATCTCGGTTAAACAATTACATGCTAAGATGGTAATTTACACAAAGCGTAATGGCAGCGGTGAGCAACGTGAGGGAAGGCTTCCTCTCCTGCAGCTGTGAAGCATTAAAACTCACTTTGTACGATTCTTTCTCAATATCACTGCGTCAAAAATAAATTAGGACTAATCGCCGTGTGGACGGCAGATCCTTCTTCGGAGGGAGACAGTTTCTAAATGAAGGTGTTTAAGTACAGAAGTTTAAGAAGGTTTGAAAACTTGTGAGGCTGCAATCATTAAAGTCCAGAGTTAGATGTCACTGGTTTGAGCCTGGTTTGCTTTCTGTCGTTCTTGTTTTGATGCAACAACAAAAGTGCTCGGCCCGTTTAGATCAATAGCTCCTTCTCCTCGTCCTCGGAAATCTAGCTCCAGGAAATTCTCCACAAGACGTGATTGTTATAAAACAGTATTTTCCCTGATAGAATACAAAGACGGGTCTTTTTGTTGTATCCTTCTGAATAGTCTATAGCTCCACATGGGCCTTTCATCGGGCTGCGTGCAGTGAAAGAGGAAAATGATATATGAATTATCGTGCGACAAGTAAGAAGGGAAAGGGTAAAACTTTCAAGGACCTTTTAAATGAAGGCGACAATTCAGAGAAAAACTCTTTACTTTATAGTTTTCTTTTCCAGCCGTTCACCTTCCTGCCGGCGATGTCAGTGTGACGTCTCAGAGACCATGTGTGTGTGTGAGAGGAGAAAACAGAGAGTATATCTAATACAAGCCTCAGTGACTCCATTAGATAGATTAAAGACGCCCAGAGATCCCCCGGTGAGGCTGATAGGGAGCCGGACTGATCAAGGAATATTCCCCCGGTCGTCAGATGATTTTTCTTCAGAGAGAGAGAGTTACCTTTTTCCAAAAGAGACACCGTCCCCGTCTCCTTCTGATCACTTCGCGTCTCGCAATTGACATTTTGTCTCCGCGTTGGAATGATTAATGCACCCTGGCATTCATTTCATGTGGGCAGGGAAGGTCACTGGTGTTTGCTGCTGGACTCAAAAGATTAGCTGTGACCTTGGTGGAAACGAAACAAGACCGGTGCAGATCCAGAACTCCAAACGTCTTACATCATTTGAATGAATTATTCTTAAAGTGCCGTGGACAGTACAATCCTTTGTGCAGACGGGTCTTTTGTCTGTCCAACATGATTGCTGCTGCTGTTTACACAAAGAAAGGACGGATTGGAAATGGACTTTCTGCCACAGGGGGAAAACACTGAGCACCGGATCCTCCAGCTGCATCGATCAATATTCTGTATAAACAAAGGGTGAAAAGTCTAATGTGTGGACGAGTCCTCAGAGAATCATCAACAGAACCTGCAGGTCCTCCTTCATGTCCCCTCGGTTCTGTGGAGCTCTTCATCTCCAATCTACTGTTATGATCAGTCTTTCTTCTCTTGATCCTATTGAAGAAATGGTAAATGTCTATGCTCAGTTAAAAGCTCACAATAAAGCCAACACACATTGTCTGTCCAACACAAACAGACACACAAAGTCACTGAAAGAACATAGTAGACTGAGCAGGATTCTATAATTTGAATATAGGGAGAAAAGAACACAAATATTCACTTCTATCGTATCAGAATGGGAACAAAATACAAGATACCATAGGATGTAAAGGGAAAATGTGTATTTGTGTGTGTTAATCAAACACTTTATATCTTCAGTAATGTAAATATTGGAATAAAGAAGTATTGATAAGACAAGTTTAACTAATATGACCAGCCTTTAACTCCACATCCAGCAGGAGCCTGGTATCGATCCACTTGGCGTTAAACCAATAAATGGAATGCGGCCGCTATTAATGTAACATGTATTTCTCCTGTGATTTTTCCAGCGATGACAAGACAAAACGTCCCGTCGCTCCCTGACAGTCAACTTCTCTGATCAATACGTTCTTCAGCTCGCCTCCTTGGTTTTTTAAATTGTCCTCATATAGAGTTTGGCAGCACGGCGAAGGGAGAGCTGAGTCCCGTGTCCACGTACTTCACGTGCACTTCAGCATATCAATAACACGCCCGGGAACGATTCCACAAATCAATAATCCTTACCGCACACAGAGTGAGAGATGGAGCTGATGTACGACCGACGCCAACAAGGTCACACACACCCCCCCCCCTCAGACTTAAACACACGCTTCAAATCCATCAAATCAAATTCAATAAAACCCTTTTGCAGTTTTGCAGTCGACTCAAACGAGTGTTTCTCTCTCAGACACCAGGAGAAGAGAGAGAAGAGGACGAGTGCTGTTCAAGTTCAAACCCACCGGCTCATCTTTCATCCGGCGGCACCAGGGGACACGTTTGGACGCGGCTGCAACAATCATCTGTCGACGCTAATGAGTGACGAGCGCTGATTTATTTTTTGTGCTGCAGTGCCGTGTTAAACAAATCCCTCCATAATCCAGCTCTGTAATATCCTCCATCGTGACAGGGATACTTATGTGAGTATTTACGAGTGGGAGAAACACACAACGTAACCAAATGACTGTGTGGTTTCTGCAGGGAGGAGGATTCCAATGATGTACACAACATTTGTTCTAAGTATTATTCTACACGTGGTGGGAGGCAGTGGGAGTTCTGGTTATAAAAAGTGGAGGCTCTTCTTTTTAACAAACTGAAGATGTAGGTCGGCAGGATAACACAAAAACAACAAACTGGATTCATACACAACTTGGTGGAAAGTAACGATGCAGCAGGGAAGAGGACATTTAGTTTTTGGGGGCAGATCCAAGAACAGCTGTTTCATTGAGTTTTCACATGGATCTTGATAAAGAATATGTTTATGGGACTGATATTTATGAATGTGTGTAACTCGGTGCTGATCCACTCAAGAATCGGATGTTGTGAAGTTTCACAAGGCGGCTGTTGGGCCTTGGTGGAGTTCTGCGCTCTAATGAGTGACATTCTAGTTTTTCATTAAATTAACTAGTTAATGAATTAATTATCTCTATTAATTAAGATCAGAACCAGCTCTTGGCTCTATACACACACACACACATATCTCAACTTTTTAATTAACAATTAATGAATCTTTGTGGTGTGATAGAATTATGCGACACTCTCCAACGTTGTGAATCTGCGACGGCAAAGTGTTGTGGTTTCAGTGTGTGTCGATTTGAGAGGGATTTGGAAACAGGGGGACCAGCTGTGCAGCAAAATGGGAATAAAAGAGTTTGTGTATTTATCAGCTGGGCTCGGTCCCTCGGGAGCAGCGCAGCCTCGTGACCTGCCACGATGTAGTCGTCTTGAATGTCGGACTCTGGAGGAGGCGGCCGCTCGAATGGGCCACAGCTATTATCAGATCGCAGCCGCCCTTGAGAAGCCGCGCTGCACCACAGCAGTACGACTTTCTCCAGGACAGAGACACACACACACATCCAGCAGCTCATTAGCTCCTCCAAGGTGATACAAGGCGTGTGCTAATGACATCGTAGAGGTCTGTGACTTGTAATGAAATTTAATGGAACCTGACCGGATTTGGATGAAAGTCACATTTTACACGTGCACGCTGAACATCTAACCATGTGGTCAATGAGGCTAATAGAGCAGTGCATTGCAGTGAAGTGAGACAACTCCACTAATACTACCATCTATGTGCAATATTTCTATTTATATGCAAAACTACCATTCATGTGCAGTACTCCTTTTCATGTGCAGTACTACCATTAATGTGCAGTACTTTGATGTAAGTGCAATACTACTATTCATGTGCAGTACTACCATCCATGTGTATTACTACCATCTATGTGCAATACTTGTATTTATATCCTCAAAACTACCATTCATGTGCAGTACTACCATTAATGTGCAGTACTTTGATTCATGTGCAGTACTCCTATTCATATAAACTACTACCACCCATGTGCCTCTCATGTAAACACTGAATCTCTTATTGAGAATAAAGTCGATAGTTTGAAGATTGAAAGTCGTCAGTGTTTCTGACTCGTGTCATAAATGAATATTTCACAATCAACTCCTGTAATTGACTTTGTTGCACCGGTGTGGACACAGTGTTTTTATTAGAAACAATAAAATACATTTTAATGGTATCGACGTCAGTATAAAAGATGGAGTGAGATGCATTATAGTGTGTACAGCATATTGGCTTTTTCCCTTCATAAAACTTTATTGAACTGAGGGATAACAGATACTGTTTTGCATGAGCAGGAGGTGGCAGCTCTGGAATGTCACCGTGAACAATTCAAAGATTAAAGAAATAATAACATATAAATAAGACACAAATATGAAAAATGCAGCAGTGTCTTCGACATATTATCGTTACTGTGATTTCCTTAATGATACCTAACAATGTTTTTCATCAAATGTGTATTCAAAAATAAAAAAAAAGAATAAATTAGTTTGGCAGATGAACCAGAAACGCACTATACTATTACTAATTCATCTGCAATACCACCATCGATGAGAAATACTAGAATTCATATATAACACAACTATTCATGTACAATAACTGCAATAATACTATCTATGTATAATATCCTTATTTTTTATGTTATGGTCAACATCATATGCAATATTCCTTATCATCCTATCATAACTACTTATTGCTAGTTTAGTTTATTATGAGTTTTCTGTTTCACATGATGTACTTATTTCGACTTACATTATTTTAATTTTTTTTTGCTTCTATCAGGAATTTGTTCTGCATTTACTTACTTTACTTTTTAGTCGTAATTGTTTATTGTTTTATTCTCCGTGCTCTGTTAAAGATTGTGTTGCTGCAATGTGAAGTTTCATTATTAATAAACTCTTATCTCTTACCTTCACTTTATACAAATTATGATTTCTCGTTTGTAGTTATTTTTAAAACACTGACGTTATTCATCTGCATCGTGTTTTCATTTAGAACAAATGTCGTTCGAGAAACCCGACGATGAAGTTTTACGTCTGCAGGATTATTAAGATTTCTTAAGAAACGTTAACACAATGTTATTCAAACAGCCGACACGACATTGAACAGTTTTCTGTGATAACAGCTGTGAATTTATACAACCACATCTGTAAACAGAAGTGACCTCACGGCCGCTCCTGTGCTAAATGGAGCTTAATACGTTTCAGATAAAGTTGCGAGTGCAGTTAGTAACTCAGGACATTAAAGTGCAGAGGAGGCAGCGCAGCAATCGACCAGGAGAGCGGCGCCATCGAGAAATACACAACTCAAGTGGCAACAATCAATGTCATCTTTTACTTCCTCGGCGTCGCAGCGGTGTCGTGATTTCACACACACACACACACACACACACACACACACAGACACACAAGCCATCTACGTCTTTGTGTTTTCAATTCTCTTCTTATTTACTGTTTCTGTACTGAGTTCACCGGTCTGCTTTGTACTTTTGTTTATTGGCGTCGCCGGATCCAGACGGTGGAAATGTTATTTATTGAGCTGTCATCGACCATCACACAGATATCACCTGTCAAACCAGATGTGTTGATAGCGGAGGAAACTATCTATATTATTGTTATCACCCCCCCCCCTAACAATAATTACAAAAGGTGGATATAATAACAATATGTCTTTTCTTCCTTTTGCCTTTTTGTGGATTGAATAAACTGAGAAACACTTAAACTTCAGTCGAGCCTTCCCTCCTTATCTCCACTTCCACACTGTCCTCGCTCGATGAAGTCCAGGGTTTACAACTTCATAAAGCCACAACACCTCTCCAAGATAACTATCCATACCAATATGAGTTTTTTATTTAGCCCCTACTTGTCTCATTGCCGCAGGGCAGAAGCTGATATCACACAGCGGGATTTTAAAGGCATTTAAAGGCTCGACACTTGTGTGCATCCACAAGCTTATTACAGTGATGCAGAATGTTCTCGTGCACGCTGCTTATGCGAGGTATGTATTCATGTGGCGGTGTTTTGTAATTTGCACATTTCCACACAGGAGGATCTCTGCTTTATGATGCTGGAGGCGCCCGAGGAGAAACACAGGGACAGGATGAAGAACTGCCAGATGTGTGGAAAGGCTGCAACTGATCATTTCTATCACTTCCTCCTCTGGGCGCAGGCCTGCGATTGTGTGACATGCCTCCGCTCCAGTGGAGAGTCCTGGCTAAACGAATGATGAAATGAACCAGATGGGAAAGAGAACAAAAAACAGCTTCCCAGAGAAAGAGAAACAGAAACAGAAAAAAGGAGAAGTAGGGAGAAACAGTCCAAATGTCAGGCGGAGTCACAGGAGAGTGCACCATTTCACACAATAGTGATCTCAATCCCACGGAGAAGAAAGAGCAGAGAGAGAAGTTACACTCCAATGGCCATGAAACTATTGATTTCATAGAGACAGCCTGGAAAAAAGAAAGCACAACTTCTCCGGCTCCGCGGCCGTGCTCGTTGTTTCTGTGGCTCCGGCTGAATTCCTCCTGTGTCTTTATATTCCACTTGGCGCCCGGGTGTTGAGCACCATCTTGTTTGTTGTATTCACACTAATCCAACAGTGTGCTACATCACCGCCTGCGTGTGATCCATGACTTCAGCCGTCAGGGGTCACATCAGCCTTGTGCACCTGATGATTGATATGTAGATGGACGAGCGAGCTCCGTGTGACGCTCTCTCTCTCTCTCTCTCTCTCTGTCTCGTTGTCGGGTCGTGATTGATGACACCGGTTGACCAAGGTCAGGATCCTGATATTTGACCTCCACCGTGAATGTGGCCGACACGGAGATTAATGCACCTTAATAAACCAGTCACAGGCACGGCGTTATGGAGTGTGACACCCAGTCTCACCAGTGGCAGAGGTTAACATGCATCTATGGGAAAGCTTTGCCCCCCCCGCTGTTCATCAAAGGCCGGGGTTAGTTGAGCAGAGCATGCTAAGAAACCCCTTTCACGAACACACAAGGACACAGGTTCATTCTAAATCATGCCTTGCATTCATGTGGCATAAAAAACACTCCACCGCAGATCCCCATGTGAATCACGCTGTCACCGGCGTCTCCTTAGCACGGAGGCCATTGCCCTTTTTCAGCGGAGTGTGTCACACAGCGCGGCTCGACAAACTCAGAAATCAGGGAGGGATACACAAAGGTCATCGGCTGACAGCGCTAAGACACATCGTGCCCCGAGGAGATCCTCGGAGGAGTGAGCAACGTACTGATTTCACCCTCCATGGTTTGCACGTTCGGGGGGGAAACCTCCATTAGTATTCAAGGACAACAGTGATGCTTCAACAGACATTTGAATAGGAGGCGATTTCTCTGGCTCTCAGGCGTCGGTAATGAAAACGGCTGCAGGCGGTAAAGCATATTATTTGTAGATATATAGCGATAGGGTTTGGACTATAGGACAGGGATTCTGCTGCAGGACATTTAGAAATATCAACACATACATGAGTGTGTGTGTGAGTGTGTGTGTGTCAAAGAACCATGATTTCCAATGAATTAAAACAACGAATCCTGGTTTCATCTGGGACTGGAGCCAAAGACAAAATGACATGAAAGGTCTGAAAATTACAATTTAAAGTCATTGCTGGAACATTTTACTGAAATTTGTATCCGTCAATTTTTATTCCAACAAAGGTCAAAACGAAGATATCAGATATTAAGATATATGAAAAGATGGTCGAATGGTTTCAAAGAGGGATCCGACCACAGAATTGCAGTTTTTACCCATAATTCAACGTGATTACTTTATTTCCTGCAGACGTATTAAAAACCACTTCTTTAGATATTTTCTGTGCTGCTCCAAATTACTGTCAGGTGCATCCTGCTTGGTTTAATTATGAGATATGTGCAGAACAGGATTCCACTCACACCTGTATGTATACAAGGTCCCACTACTCCCAGTTCATGCCAGGACGAGAAGCACATTACCCAGTCGAGGGAACAAGAAGGGAAATGTGTGTTCCCAGGTGCTAAGTGGTTTCAATGATGATGGAATGTAAGGATTCTTCCTCGTTAGCCATCTCAAACTAGGTAAGAAGAACCTTGGTCAGGGAGGTGATGGTCATGTTCAGAAAGCCGTCACAGATCCTTCTGGCAGTTTGACCAGTTCAGGAACACTCCATCAATCAGTTCTTCTGGTCGATTGACGGAAGCAACTTGAAGAAGATGTGACAGTTCGCTTGGTGTTTGCCAAATGACATTTAAAGGACTCGGGCGCGTGAGGGTCAAAGATGCTCCTGTCCGATCAGACAGAAACTTGAACCTCGGGGTGAAACACAAGTTTAATGCAATCGGTGTTGGTGGTGCCAGTATGGTGTCAGGTGTGAGACTGGGATCGAGGCAGCCGAGTACAGAGAGGGTCACCTTCAGGACGACAGGGACCAAGGAACTTCAGGTCTCTGAGTGACAAGACGAGGCCTATAATTGAGTTAATGGTAATGTCATCATGAAGTGGTGTGTGTACACAGACTTTTTGTATTGCCTGGTTGGGGTTTAACCAGCTCAGGGAATGCTTCCCCCTCGTGTGAGGCTTCTCTCTTCCACTTTGTGACAGGGATGAAAGGTCAGCCTTGTTTCTCAGCTGAATGCTGGACAGGGCTGAGTTAGTGGAAGCTGGGATGAGCTGAGGGTTTCCACTGGGTGATCCTCTGCAAGGAGTTTGTGTCGCTGAAAAGAGCTCTGAGCCCTTTTCTACCTGCTTGTTGTTGGAAAGGTTCTCAGCATCATCTCTGCAGCTTCAGTCACACGTTTGAGAACTAGCTTGAGCTTAACTGTGGCAGCTGATTGGAGAATGAAAATTCGGTGGAGCCGTTTAGGAATTTATCAAACAGATGAATTCAGCGTTTATTGCTCGTTCAGCTGTGAATCTTCGCTGCAAGAAGCCGAAGCTCTGAGAAAAACCTCACTTTATATTAACAGAAAGAAAGATTAATAAGAAAGTGGGGCCGGGCTAAATAGAAACACATGCACCAGTGATCTTATACACACTCTGAATGGGAGCAATATCTCCACTCGCTGTAATAATTCAGTGATTCATGAACCCAG
This sequence comes from Pseudopleuronectes americanus, assembly GCA_038501795.1. Taxonomy (NCBI): domain Eukaryota; kingdom Metazoa; phylum Chordata; class Actinopteri; order Pleuronectiformes; family Pleuronectidae; genus Pseudopleuronectes; species Pseudopleuronectes americanus. The sequence continues at coordinate 550,810 of CM076736.1, read as the reverse complement.
ATGTGAGCTGAATGCCAAGGAAAGGAGAGAGAGAGAGTAGGTGTGTTGGAGCGAAGGTGTTGGGCTCCATCAGTTCCTCCGACTCTCTGTGAGCAGCCGCGTGTCAGAGAGTCTGAGAAAAGAGCAAATGAGATGGGACCGCCGCCTGTTGGGTCCATGTGTTTGGGGAACACAGGGGTAGATAAGGTGAGACAGAGAAAATGAGAGGCTCGGTGTACGTGAGAGGAGAGAGGAGAGAGGAAGAGAATGGAGAGAGGAGAGTGGTGCAGCAGGACGGAGGTGGAGGAGGAGGAGAGGGAAGAAGACGGGGGTGAGACGGGGCGTTCACAGACAGATTGCCTGCTTACTGCTCGCCAGCAGCAGACATGACATTTCAGGTTTTAATTGAGGAGCAGTGCTGTGCTCAGACTCGCAGCTTCCTGAAAAAGGCTAATTCCACATTTGTTGAAGGTTGGATTTACTGCAGACGTCCTGTTCCTGAAGCAGATGCTCATAGTTTATTAAATCATGTGTAATTTAGATGATTGAAACGTTCCTAAATGCAAATTGAGGTTGTTTGTGCAAATTTGCTTTAATTCTTTACAATTTTATTTAATGTCAGACTGTGTTTATGATGCCATAATCACTAAATTGCTGTTGTGTGACAATGCAGCCTCTGAAATACCTTATTCAACTAAAATGACACTCATAGATATAATTTTCTTTCTATTCTATTTATTGTTTTCCTTTATCTTCCCCATCAACTGAAAATGTGTGTATTATCATTTGAATATTAGTATTTCATGTTTTTCGATAATCTTAAATGGGGCATTATAGTGAATGAAACATTGCAGCGAATTGGAACTGAAGACATTTTGTATTGATTTTTGTAAATGTCACCGTCAGACATTAAAATGTTCCATGTTGCTTTATGGCAGCAAAGTAGATTTTCCACAGGGATGATGTTCACGTCATTACAGCTTCACTCCACTTCTTCACTTTCCTGTCTGCACAACTTCACTTTTACTTTACTCGACTTCTCTCAGTCAACACCGGCAGCTCAGCTCTCACTCGTCTGTTTGTTCTTCAGGAGAAATAAACACACACACACACACACACACACAGACACACACACAAACAAAGCCGCAGCAAGAAGCGAGATGAGCGGGAGTGAAGCAGCGACAGCGTCTTTGTGACGTGACACAGAAAACAATAAACACAGCACACGTCTAATTTGTGTTTACTAACACAACGCTGGTGCACGGTCTCACGTGCACGGCCGCTGCAACGTTCTTTCAAGAGAAAATACGTGGAAATGTCTATTTTTACCTTTTTGTCACTTGATCAAATCCCGCTGCCAGGAATATTAAACTGCAGGTAACCATGGCGATAATAGGCCACTTTAAGCACAGCATGAAGTCAGGTCTTTTTCATTTGTTCAGTGTTTATTATAATAGTTATAATAACTTTGTTTATGTAAATCTTTTCAAAAATCTATGTTACAAAGTGCTTCACAAGCGATCAAAACAGGCACAGCAAAAATGTAGAACTTGCAAATTTCAAAAGACAAAATTTATTTAAAAGAACAATTTAAAAGAACTTATACTTACGAATTTGGATTAAGAGTTATGACGTCATCCTCCTTCACAATTTGTTAATAACATCCATGAGAATCAGAAGCCTGGACATCAGGTAAATCAGAGCATGTGAAACTTTTAGTTCTCTATCAATGAAATTAAACCGATTGGAAAATTAAGAACATGCATAGAAAAAATCAATTAACTCACTGGTGTGAGGATTTTACAAAGTAAGAAAAGCTTGAGTGCTTTAAAGTTTAAAAGCTTGATGAGTAGAACTTTATATCATATATGTGTAACATCAGCATTTCCTAATTAGAAAGGACGTTTTGCACATGATCATTAGTTCATGTTCAAAACCATGTATATGAATGTGTTGCATGTTAGATGTTGGTACATGGAGAAGTGTTGGTACTTGAGTATTTCTTCATGCTGACAGACCTTGTGGTTGTTGCAGCTTCGGCTCCAGCTCAGTATTTTCTCCTGATTCCAACTGAAAGCTGAGAGTTGTGACAGTAGCTTCATCAGATATTCTCCCTGCTGGTGGAACGTTAGTCGTGTTTGACGAGCCAGCGGGCGTCACTCTCCGGTATTTGACTGTGTTTGTTCAAACATGGTTTCCCTCCTCATTAGGGCCGTGTCTGTGCTGATTGTGTTTTCATTCGGCCGCCGTCCTCTCGTCTCGACTGTTTTCTCCGGCGCCGTGTGAGCCGAGCCCTGCTGAGACGCTGATTTCCCGAATAGCGTTTGTGTCACAGTTCCTGGGAGCCCTGTCCCTCTTCAGTAACAGACATGATTCTCTTTTCTAACGCCCCTAATGGCTCCCCCTGTTTTTCTTCTTGTCGCCGCACCGGCAGCGGCCTTTAAAAGTTCCTCTTAGGGGGAATCACTTCTTATTTTAGACTCTTCCTGCGACGGGAATGTGGAGACGCTCCGAGTTTTACATCTCACAGTGCGTTCCCAGGCTGTGATGGATGTCATGTTTCCTCTGGAGCTTTCTCTTTATGACAGTCACTTTCCATTCCAGCGCGTATCACCACTGCACAGGGAGCTGTTACGTAACGGGGCTCGCTGTTTTACGCAGAATTGATTTATACATCTTTCTGTAATGGGATTTTGTCTCTTTCTGTTTGCATGTGTGTTGTGTTTTGTTTGGGGCCTTGCTCGTTTTCTGCTCTGACCTCAGGTTCCGATGCTGAATGAGATGTCATCCTCCCATAGAGAATGTCTGCCGCAGTTTGCCAACAGGTGACGTGTCGTGCTGAGTTTCCTGTGAGTTTCACGCCTCTGGCACAGGAAGTCACTGTAAGAAGTGACCTGCGCCACAGCCTGGGGGCGACGTCGAGCACAGAACCATCGAGTTCACCGTGAAAACATCGTGCCGCCGAATCAGACTCCTGATGTTTCAAATTTAGGATTATTACTCCGAGGTGATTTCAACCAAGTCCCACAAGCTGAGTTCAGTAAAAACTGGGAAACGATGGTGCATGTTTAATACAGCCTGATAATTATGGCCCTAACTGTTCTGTAAATGTGCAGCAGTTCAACAATTATTTTCAGGAACAGGGGAGCAGAGGTCCAGGTAATAATGTCGACTCAATGAGGAACTTTAATATTTGGTTTGGCTCAATAAAGTTTATTCGGAGAGAAATCAAATATTAGATCTTGGGGGAAAAAATCGACCTCAGGAACGTTTTTAGGAATTTAGGCTACTCACGCTTTCAGATGAGTGTATGATGTCATCTCTGTCCAAACAGACAAGCCTGAACACGTCACATGACTGTTCACGTACACTGGGCACGACCAGGAGTAAACAGGAAGCAGTTTGTTGCAACGATTAAAAGTAAAAACTGTGATTTATTTCTTTAACTTCTTTATAAATCATCATTTGCAGAGACACATTTGTTGCTTGTGAAACCCTCACAAATAGAAGCTGCTGCTCTCTCTGATCTGTTGTTGGACTAATTCTGCTCAATGCCTCAGATGCAGCAGAAGCACTGAAGGGATCAGTTTGTTCCCAGTGCTCCTCCAGGGTCATTAGCAGTCCACCAGTGTTGAGTGAAGAACAAGGACGTCCAGACGGAAAGTAAAAGCCAAACATGATCATGACTAATGAGCCTTTTTCTGAAAAGTTATATGTTTTGGAGGTATTTCTGTCTGAATCTAAAGGGCAGCGTGAGTGTGAAAGAGAGAGAGCAGGGGGCAGGGGGGGGGACATGCAGCTAATGTTACCTGCACTGTATTCAATTCAAAGGTATTGCTGTAATAATTGTGTTATGGTATTGTTATCGTATGGTATCGATGAACGTAAGGAGAACTAGATCCTGCAGTCATCAATTTGATACGATGCATTTTCATTTCATTGTGAGTCCGCTCCTCAATAGACTTGGTTTTTTAAATTGAACATCTGTCACCGATGATGAGTTGTGTAACTGCGCACTTAGCGTGTGACTGGAAATGCACTGGCAACACAAAAAGGTTCCCGTGTTTGCACCATCAGAGGAACAACATGATCTAAATGCTGCAGCTTTCAACAGGCACTCGTTTCAAGTGCACGCTGAGAGGAAACACTGAATAATGGAGGATGGGGAGCTGATGTTGCCAGGGAGAACCAGCGTGCCACGTGGAGCTCCACCAGTAGGCCCACTGGGTCAATTACAGAGGTATGCAGAGATGAAGACTCCCGGCACTGCTTGTGCATCACAGAGCCTGAGAAACAACAACGTGGTGTAATCCTGTCGAGTTAAACTGCTGTTTCCCCCAAAGAGGCATCTCTGTTGTGTGGAAACAAGAGGACCCACCTTCTCACATCGACCCCGGATACCCTCAGCGGGCTCAGCAGACTTCTGGAGAAGAAGCTGATGGACTTGTCAGTCTCTGGCTCTTCATACCTGATATGGCCTGAATGCAGATGAGTAATTGACAAATTGCCTTTTCGCCAGAAGGTTCACTCGGGAGGTAAAAGCCCCGGGTTCAGTCGGCAGCAGCAGGGGAGGTGGTGCAGGCGGGGGTGGGTGATTTATAAAGAGGCAAAGACACGTCTTCTTCGGGCCTCTGGCGTTGACAGGCGCTTCATCAGCGTCCAGATTGGGTTTCATGGTCAACGAGGAGGCAGCGATGCGGGGAAGAGGAGATTGGCATCTTCTATATTCACTGCTTTTTAGACTGCTTTATCATAATGCTGCTTTCCACCGGCAAAACACTGGGCATCAGGCGAGAGAGAGCGTGGAGACGCCAAGAGAAGTCACATGACCAAACAGGGGTGCGTGTGTGATGGAAGGAGACTTTAAACCATCAGAAGATCCAGTAGAATTAATGATGGACCAAAGGGATGGAAATATATCTGATGGGTTGTTTGAGGGTCAGTGATGAGTAGTAACATCTCATATCGGATAAGGAAGGAAACCACTGCTTTAATAGTTAACATCAACTAATATATAGAAATCAATTAAAGACAATTCTTCCTTTAAATGTCATCTCCATCTTTACTGTTTCTGCTTTACATCCTCTTACTCACCGCCCACTTGTGGCGGCAGCAGGGTATCGTCTCTGGAAGCCGAGTTTGACGACTAAACATGTTATCAACTGAAGAAGGGAACATTGGATTTGATCTTTATCATCGTATTTATAAAAACAGAACAGCAGCTTTATCTCCTACATTTTAAAATCTGCTAAATATGAGCTTGGATTGACAAAAAGAAGTTCAACCCGGCGTGAGTGACACTCAGCGCCCACAGTGCAAACCTTCATCTAAATAATCTATCGTTCATTAGAGGAGAAGAAGCAGCGCAGGGAGCGTGGGGATAACTAGCGTGCTGCGTTATAGCTGCACAACCGCGTTTCCCCCGCCGGCGCCCTGCCGCCCCGTGATTGACTGGGAATCTGAAACGAGAGTGAAAGTGGTTTTGAGACGGCATGAGAAGAGATAACGACAACAGAGATGGGGGTGATATCCAAAGTGAGTGTTGGTTTGTCACTTATCATGTCCCCCCCCCCTGCTGGGAGTCTTGAGGTGGCGCTATGAAAGAGGCACTTTGAGACGACACGCAGAAAAACCCTCTCTCTCCACACACACACACACACACACGCTGGAACAGGACATTAGAATCCGTGTTAATGGAGGCGCGTGGATCATAATGAACAAAAGGGAAAATAATGATTACCATTAATGGTCCTGGGGGGAGAAGGGGCGAGTCAATGGGAGCGCTTCTCATCGGCCTCTTTAGGGCCACTGAAGACTGATGCCTCCCTCAGTGGACTGTTGTTAATGTGCCATCGGGGGGGCTTCTGCAGAGCCACTGCAATGAATAATAAGTTTAATGATGTTTGTTCTGTGTGATGACACATCCACAGTGCTGGATAACCACTTAGTATTAAACCACCACTCAACTGCAGGCACCCAGCCACTTACACTGCTCCCCTCATTTTGTTATTCATAGTGGTGCGTAGGAATATATTTCAATATTACGCTGTAATTGATTCGTCTTCCCGCAAAATTATAGATGATTATGGACGTTCTCTCTCTCTCTCCCTCTCTCTCTCTGTCTCCCTCCCTCTCTCTCTCTCTCTCTCTCTCTCTCTCTCTCTCTCTCTCTCTGTTGTTGTCCAAAACCGGGCAAGGTGAGAATAAGCAGCTTCTTATTTCTTTCAAGATACTTTGAATTTTGAATAATATGACCTTTTTAATATGCCCTCCCATCTCACAGCTGCATGATGGTCCAGCATGTTTGTGAAAAGTTGCAATTGACGGGGTGCAATATGCCTCGGTCCGGACGGGCGTTATTATTATTGACATCACTGTTTGAATTTGAATTATTCCCCGGGAGGAAGGCCTGCTTCAGTACACACAGCTCAACTGGAGATTGATTAAAGGATGATGGCCACTAATGAACTGGTGTTTACACAACATCTACGAAGCCTCATTTCCATTCTTCTGTTTATTTGACTCCTGCAAAACGGTTTCATCCAGACGAGGAATGTGCACAGAATGAAAAGAAATCAAGAGCCAGACTTATTAATATGATGTAAATAAAGTTATTTAATCTGAGGCAAACTGGCAGATTCTTTAGGTTCACATGTTTATTACTCTTAATGACGATTCCCTTCTGTTTTGAGACAATGCGACTGTTTTTAATGTGGAAATATATTAGAAGTTGAAATAAATCTCAAATCGAGGAGTAGTTTATATATATCGACCTGATAAAAGCATAAAGAGGATGAAAACAGAAGACACAAATCGAAAATGATAAAAATCCCTAAAAAAACTGCTTCTCTACAAAATGTGAGACCCACTCTGGGACTTGATCAATCCCAGGGTCTGTGATGTGTCCTGAAGTTTTGAGAAAGATCTTCTTCTGGCAGAAAACTGCATTCCCAAGCAATAAGTGTGTAGAAGTATCCACAGCAGATGTATCTGATAGTAGTAATGGGTTCTTCCCAAGAGCTCATCTCTCCATCAGTTTGGTGGAAATCGCTTCAATCCTTCTAACATAAAAACCAACTAGAATATCACATAGTAGAGCTCAGACCGTGGCCAGCATCAAAATCGCAATATTGAGTGGCTCCTTCCTATAACACTTCCTTTCCACTAAATTTTGTGGAAATCCCTCCAGTAGTTTTTGCATAATCCTGCAAAATATCCAAAAGAGAAACCAACAGAAACATAACGCCCTTGGCCTAATTTGTTTAAAACGAAAAATATCTCTTGTGTACAATGTGAGCGTGAGGAGCTGGTACTTTAACTGCTAGATTAAAATGTAATAAACAATGTTTGTGAATGCACACAGAGCTCATAAACGAATCCAGCCAAAGATCTGTTCTCATTGCTCAGGACAACATTAATAAAAGATCCTTGATTATAAAGAATGTGCTGTTGCTTCCACTAACAATGAGCCAAGCAGTTAAAAAACAAGAGCAACTTCAAATTAATACCATTCTGCTCCTTGAAAAGATACAACACAGGACGGAGGTGAAGGTCAAACTCAGGATTCATGTATCACACGACTGAAATGTCATGAATATTAAACCCTGTATTTCCCTGCACTCAGTGACCAAACTTCACGTTCAGCGTCATAGTTAATGAGATGAAATCATTAGAAATCCAGAATCCTCCACCTGCAGGTATGAACATGAACAGCAGGGGCTCAAGTTGTCACTATAGTTTCATGAGTGTCATCATTCACAAGTTGTATCATCTGTATGAGATGTTCCTCACAGGTTTATCTGTAAAATCATTACAGATTTAAATAGTTTTGTAATTAAATCAGAATTTGAAACAAATATGTTCAATTCATTTGTATAAAACTTGAATAAAACTTCACATACAAAAATGATTTGGCTATTTTACTTTTATTTCTGAATCGATAGTTGTGAATGAGCCTGAAACACAGATTAACTTACACGTTGCAATATTTGTATTTCATTATTTGTATTTTATTCTCCCTCATGGACATAATTAATCAATAATCCATTAAACATAATTCATAAACCTCGTCTGCAAAGTATTCTACATACACACAACATGCAACTTGTTTGTTTACTTCATGGTTAACTAATGAGGCGTCTCTGCTCAGTGAGTCGATGGAAACGTCGGCATCATGCTACCGTCATAGATGCTGCGTGAAGAACGGGCTCAAGGCAAATCCTTTAGCTCGGTCACCATGGAGACACATCAGCGGATCAGGGAAGAAAGCGTCAACAAGAGGGAAAACAAAGGGTCAGCCCAATTAACCTGAGGGATGTGCTTAGCGTGCCGGAGTTTCCATGAACGCCACGACGACTGCCGGCTTTAATTGGTCATGGCGAGAGGTTGTACACGGCGCTCGGATGTTTGAAGCTTAAGGGGCAAACGCTGTAAACATAGAATTACTTGCTAATTAATTGATTGGGCTAATTTTAATTACACAGAGAAACGAGACCTGGTCAATCAAAGAGTATCTAAGGATTCCTCTGGTAAAAACACTATAAACAGGGGATTTGAACCATCTAGATAATTTAGTTTGGACAGGAAATTGAAATAATATGATAATAAGTTAGCAGATGAAAACTTAAGATGTAATATATCTTTTTCATTAGTCTTTTCAGCTGGGTTTGTTGTGGATATTAATGCAAAACAAAAAAACACGCTTAGTGTGTCGAGGTCCAATGGTTTCACCTGTAGTCCATTAAAACTGGAACCACTACAGCAGCGTTTGTATTCACAGGGAAATCAGCGTTCTGCTGCTCACGGCCCGTAACACAGTGTTTCCATGTTGCAGCTCGTATCGACCCTGAGCCTCGTGAAGCAGAACCCTCTTTAAAGAAAACAGCCCGGCTCAGGGAGGCGGCGTGTTTACACGGCTGCGAGTTAAAGTTAGAATGTTAACACTTTAGGAAAAAGGCTGTCCTGTTGCATTTTACAATTGACTGCCCACGTTCGTGCCGTGATGAACGGATCTCTGAAGACACGACCAGCGCTGCAGAGTCATGCAGGACCCGGTTTGTGTTGATCTGGTTGTGGATATTCTGATATAGTCTCTGGCTTTCTCTCTGTGTAAATAAAGTAGGAAGGATGTATGTCCAATGGAGTCTTTATGTCCAAACCCAAGAGAGAACTCACAGAGCCCGACGGCAAAATTCATATTTTGGGTCTGAGCCGGATGTTTTCCCCAATTCCGTCCAGGTGGCGTGTGAAAATAGTTCAAGGCTGTAAAGTCGAGCCGGACCAACATGACCCGAAACCCAATATCATCAGGCTCAGGTCATGTGTCCACACTCGAAGAATTTTAAGTGTCCTCGCCAATTAATTATTATCCTGGAAAAAACAAATCGACTCGGCGGTGATGCCGCCTCTCGTGAGGGCAGAATCTGCCAGAGGCTGGTAATTGGAGCCCGGTGCTTTTAGAGGGGAACAGATTAGTCCGGTTTGATATTCATCCACACTGCTCCATCATCTGAAGCCAAGCCGGACACAGCTCCCTGAATGCTAACACGCCCGGGCCTCGATCTGGACCTGGACCTTCTTTTATTCTTTATTTCGTGAAATCGAGTTCAAGTGAGCCCTCAAAGAATCTCATCTGCCCGCGCCCCCTCGTAATATATCAAACAGATGCATGTGCATGTTTGACTTTTTAATATTCAGGATGCATGGATGGGTCCTCGGAGCTCGTCGGGCTGCAGCCGTGTGCAGAGAGTCAGGTAGGACATGTAAAATGCATGATGTGTTTAATCAGTGCACACACACACACACACACACAGACACACACACGAGATGAGGCTGTCAATCAGCAGCTGGGATGATGTGTCGGACGCTGACAAGCACCACAGACGCTCACATGATGGAGATGTTCTTCTTCTCCTTCCACTTCTGTTCGAGTTAGGGTCAAAGTTAAATTTGCTCCGAGCGATATTGACAGTATTATTTGACAGATTATGAAAACTCCCGTCTCGACCGCAGCTCGCTGTTTGCTCTTTTCTCTCGAAGTCAAACTCGCAGTATTGTAATTCCTGCTCATGCCAGCTTATGCATCTCATACATAGTCATACGTTCCTTCTGTTATTCTTCCGTGTCAGCTGTCAAAGTTCAAAGCCTTTGAAATATTTTTTCCCAGTCTCTTTGAAGAAATTCAAATTTTTTACATGGCCTGTTGATTTAAATGCAATCAGACAGAATGTGGCTGCGTTTGCACAACAAAGGCAGAAACCGGTAACGTGCCAAGTCGATACAGTAGACGTCTCGAAAAAACGGTAGAAAATTATTTCACGTGAATTATTCATGACTCAGTTGCACCGTGCGCATCTCTCACGGCCAGTGGAGAAACCTGGAGCTGTTGTGGTATGTGTGTGTTTTTTGTTGTCTCCAGTGTGGAGTTGAAAGGCGGCGTGCTGACAACTCGAGCGTGAGAGTTATTCCTCAGAATTGGAGCCGTAACATTAAGTCTCCTCACCGTCGTGGGATCCCCGGCGTTTGTCAAGTGCTATTATGATTTCGGGTTCTGAACGAAACATGGAACGTATCCAAAAAAACGACATTTCGGCGGCGCGACACACACACACACACAGAACAAACATGTACACACAACGCAGGGGCCTCAAGGCGGCTTGTGTGCTCTTCATTAAAACGTCTGATATCAAAGTGTGTTGCTGCTACACGCTACCGACGGCTGCAGATGGAATGTGAGCCGAGCCGCCCCCGGCTACTTGTGTCCAAACTCATAATACAGTGAAAGAAAGGAAAATAGACAAACACACACACACACATAAACATATCAAAGACCTACACACAACCTTCAAACAGACAGCCAGACACACACAGGCTGTAATCCCTGCCTCTTAGCCTGCTGTTGTTTTTCTCCCAGAGTTTTTCTGGGGGTCTAAATGCTTGGGCCTATCGCCGCAGCAGATGGGGGGGCACAGCTGGTGTTCCCCCCCCGCGCCACACAAGTGGTGCCAGTGGAGATGGATGTTGAAGCCTAATGTATGCGGGCACACAAACAGAATCGCACTCTCGCAGTGGAAAGAAGTTAAAAAGGGAGAAAATGGGGCAGAATGAAATTTTCCCGACTCGTCCCTGAAGCTTTCGTCTGTTTGGAGGTTTGAACGAGCTGCAGATTGGATTTCTACCTTTTCTCTCAGAGGTGTTTAAAGACCAGAGGAGCTCCTGGTCCCAGAAGAACACACGTCCCCCCCTGGTGGGCAAATGTCCACTTGTAGAAAACATTGCTCCCACTGACTTAAGCCTTCATATGAATGTATGTTGCACATCTTGTTTCTAGGAACTCGACCAGGAGCTGAACCAATGTAGTGGCCTGAAATGAGTTTGAAAACATATAACCGTTGATTATAATTCAGTTCACAATCCCAATCCAACCGAAAGGAACAATATAATCATATTAGATCAGAAAGAAACAGGGAAATACGGAAAACAAGTTGTGCACTTGAATGCATCCAAACACCCTAATGTGCTGGTGGCTCATTGGTTCGCTGCTGGCCGGATGCTGGTTTGATCGCTGGCTGTGGTGACGGGAAAGATCTGGCAGGAAGTGATGGCACTGGGCAGCTCACTGTGTGTGTGTGTGTGTGTGTGTGTGTGTGTGTGTGTGTGTGTGTGTTTCAGTTATTCTCATGTTGTGGGGACAAAGTCACATATTCATTGGGCATAAAAAACAAGTCCCAATAACATATCTATCTATCTATCTATCTATCTATCTATCTATCTATCTATCTATCTATCTATCTATCTATCTATCTAGGCTTGGTCCTGGTTGAGGTTACGGGTCAGATGTGATTCGTGGTTAATTTAAGGTTTGGGTTAGTTATGGTCAAGTTAAGGAAAGCGTATTAAAGCTATTGAAGCTGCATTAATGGATGGAAGTCGATGTAAAGTCAGAGCGCAGCTGCCTCCCGTCTGCTGGAAGCTCCCAATTGATGCTAATCAGTTAATCGACACTGGGAGCTGATAGGGCCGCCTGATGGAGATTCAGTGTGACAGTATGTAAATATAGGGGAACAACAGATTAAACACAAGATGACATCGGGTATTAGGGACAAATAAGAAGCATCAGCAGCTCCCAGGATGTCGTGGTGATGCCACCAGGGGCTGGAGAGCACCGATTACCAAGTCCACACCTCAACAGTTTGTAAACACACGTCCACAGGTTGGTTTGTTACAGACACACACAGAACATGAAGCCTGGTTAAAGGTCATGTTCACACGTCAGCCCCAGGAAACATGATTTTTTGTACATTAATGAGCAACAGTTTTAAAGATCACCTCTCAAATCTGTCTTTTTATAAAACAACCTCAACTCAAGAACCAGATATTCACAAGCTCTGAAGCTTTTCATCACATCTTATGATCGTCAGGGTCTCGGAGCCTTAAAACTTTAGTTGAAATCAAAGTAATTCTCCTACAATTTAATATTCTGTGAGAAGAAGGTTTAAATGAATGGAAACCTGAAGCTGTCAAAAGGGTCCGTGAAGTTTTGGACACGGGGAACCGGTGATTACCACAGAATGTGTGTCAGCGTGGGGACGATCACAGAAGAGAACTCATCTTCCCCATTTATCTGAGTGGGGCGTTTCTGTCCATGTTGGTTTATTTCCCACCGTCATCATGAATCTAAGCTGTGCTCAAAACTCTGCATCAGTCACATCCTGCACATTGATGTGTTAGATATCCAGGGCTGTGTGATGAGGAGCAGAACAGATGAAGTTGAAAACACCAGTAATAACATCAGTCATTTGAATCTGAAGGTGTCAGGGTCACATTTGCTTCTTTAATTCTCCGTCACATCGCTTGTTCTCGAGCAGATTGATTTCTGCAGACTTTGAACAAATTGCTGTGTTGGATTATTCATCATAATGACCAGAAAAATCTTTATTTGTTTTGTCACCACTTCTTTGAAATCGACTTTTCCTCGTGCCCTTGAGTTCAGTGTTTTTCCCGCAGTGAACACATTTAGATCCACTCGGCTTTCAGTGGATTATTTGAGGCCCATAGGAGGGAAGCAAAAAATTAAAATTATATTTATATAATAACTTCTTGTCCAGAGCATATTTTAAAGTCATCTTTGGCATGAATCTAATTGCAGAAGGGTTTGTATTGCAAAATAATTATCTCTGTTCTCTGACCTGATGTCAACTTCTCCTAAACTTGACCCCTGTCCACAGTAAGAAATGTGGATATTTTGCAGAGATAACTTTTCCCTCTGCTTGTCTCACATCTCCTTTCCTCCTGTAAACAACTGCGTGGATTCTTCCGGTTCTTTTCTCTCAGTTTGGAAACTTCCTGCAGCCGAGGTCTTGATATTCACAACACTGGTTTGCTCTGCTCAGCAGGAGCTTCAGATTTCTGGAGGTTGCCACAGGACACAAAGTAAGTTTGGTTTATCCCCAAAAGAGAGTTGGGGAATTTAATCGTCCTAAATATACTTCCTGCTGTACAACGTGTAAACTAATACCAGTTTATAAGTGCATCCACATTATCATAGTCCTATCCCCCTCCCCCCTTTTGCTCACTTTGAAGTTGACTCTGTTAAAGCCACTCTAATCTCCCCTGATTTCAGTAAAGCATGTTTTACTGTGAGAAGAGGCTGTGGAGGAAGGGGGATAGAGACCCTTTGAAGAGCCACTGACTAACACTTGGATTCAGAGCGAAATAAAAATGATATTTTTCTCTCTCTCTTCTGGCGCAAACTTCAAATGGTGGTACTTTATCTAATGGTAATCCAGATCAGGGAGCATCCAGGAATCACTGCTGAGTAAAAAACAGGGAGCTAGTTGTACGGTAGGAGAAGTTGTGGTTGTGTTCATAGTATAGAAAGAATATAGAATTTCCTCGTCTTTCCAAGTCAACATCTTTGTTCTTGTCTTCTATATGACTCGGACATTTGCTTCCTCACACACAGATGCTCCGGATGACTTCAGGACATTCTCCAGCAGCTCTGGAAACATTTCAGGGATGATATGAAAAATGGTTTTCATTTAGTCCCTGGAGAGAAAAAGGTAAAAAATCAGAAAAGCATAAATTTGTGGCCTAAGCGTTTCTTCCCAGGGTGAATCATTGTCCAACACGATCGACTCCTGACTTCTTTCTTTTTTTGTGAAGTTGTTCGGCATATTAGAGGAAGAAAAGCTCACAGCTCAGGGAAGGGCTGAAACATAATGTCCCCTCTTTTGTGCTCCGTGCCTTTCTATTGTGAGATTTGCAGTAATTGGAGCAGAGATTGGATCAGCGTGAGTTTTTTTCCTGTCGAGAGCGTGTCACCGCGGTCTAGACGAAAATACTCTCAAGACAACGGATCTCGCCGAAAGAACTACGGGCCGGCTGTCACTTGTAGTTTTAAGTGGCGGGTTTGAAGTTGAGCCTGTTGAGGGAAACGTGGTGAATATGCACCGATCGGCTGCAGCAGGAGGCGGCGGTGGTTCAGTCCGGATGGTGAAGGATGAAATCATCACCTGCACCACACAGGTGAAGAATAACAGCTCCTCTCAGGTCTGTGTTCATGTGTTCACATCTTCTATCCTTAGGAGAACTTTGAACATTTAAAAAAAGCTCCATCAAAGACAGACTTTTTTCACTGTGTTTCAGATTAAGGAACAATGGATGTGATCTTATTCTTAAAATGGAAAGAACTTTCCTGTAGTAATGCTTTTCTTTCTTTCACACACTGCAGAATCACTCAATACGGAATCACATTAAACTGTATCAATCACTGGATGTTTTTTGTCTGTATATCTGTACATTAGGTTAGAAAAATCATTTCATTTATGCGATTGCTCTTCGCTAATTTCATCGGAATTGCGGAGCTTGAGTTTACAAACTGCTGAGCTCAGCACGCTGACAGAAGCTGCTGTCTGGAGTGAAAATAGAGAACAAGCAGCTTCAGTGATTTATAGTTGTACCTGAACAAGGCCGAGCTGGAGGTGAAGCTGTTTACTACACTCCTTCATTTTCCACATCCACTTCTGTCACTCATGTACAGTTCCTTCAGGAGATTTGCATTTGAAGCAGTAATTTAATCGGGTATTGAATCCTTAAAAAAATCCCGGGAGAGGAAATGTCTTTGATGAAGTGGAGGTGGTTTCCCAGCAGCCCCACAGTGGCACGTTCTCCTGACAGGCTCCATTTTTCATAATTCTGCCGTTTGATTACAGCTTCGTCGTGATTGATGAAGTTCCACCGGTCGACTTAGAGGCATCATGCGGTGTCTCCACATGTTGACACCTGGAAGACGGTCCAATTCTGAAGAGCATTTTGTGGCCATCTCCTTTTTATGGTCGTGTCTAGAGAGGATTGTTTGTTGCCTGCTTCCTGTGGCAGTCTGCTCTGATCATGTGGTGCATGTCAGCAGTTTTTGACAGGAGAGGAAGAGGAAGATGAAGAGGAAGAGGAAAAGGAAGAGGAAGAGGAAGAGGAAGAGGAAGAGGAAGAGGAAGAGGAAGAGGAAGAGGAAGAATTACTTCTGCAGACACTGATCTGCAGACACTAGAACGTGCATAAATGTGGATGAAGATGTCCTCACATGTAGATATGCACAGTATGCTAACATGGAGGAGGTGGGGTTCATGACCTATACCACAGCCAACCACTAGGGAGAGATCTAAATTGTTATCTAAAGATGATTTAAATATTTCTAGCCTATATATATTTCTCTTTATCTTTTTTCTGATTCAGAATTGAATATTAATAATGTCATCAGGGCACGTTGACTTTTTGTTCTCTGGTTGTTACTGCTTGTTTTCAGAGCTACAAATTGAATCTCTTTTAACATTCAAACCAAGCAGTTCTGCAAAATAACCACTCGTCTTTTATTGATGGAAAAATACCAGATTCTTTAGATTATTAAAAAAAAAGGATAACCACAAACAGAGCTGGCCCCAGGCAGCCGGCAGCATCAGTCTCTGGCTGAGCCGTGTCACCAGCGCTCAGTCACCCTGCCGGCGCTTATCAACTTACCCTTTTTCCCATTTCCTCCTTATCAAAAATAATTATCTTTATTCTCTGGGCCTTTTCACGCCCGGCTCTTTTTTTTATTTCCCACCATAACCTGTTATCGCATGTTGACTGGCACGCAGGATTTATGTCATTTATCGCCCTCCTGACATGCAACCCAGTGCGGTTTATTTCTCAATCTCTCCACTCCCCTCCATGATCCCAGCTTCCGTTATCGAGCCCCCTCGCCGCTCCAGAGATACCGGAGGCCGTTCACCGCGGGGACAGTTCAAAGGCTGAGAAGCCGAGGGAGTCGTCCTGTGGGAAACTCTCCACCTGCTGCTCCGGGATGAGAAGACACCACCCGGCCTTTTAATTCAATGTAGCAGGCCGGCACAGAGAAATTATGGTTTTATTCCACCTCAAGTACAACTCAGACCTTTTGACTTATGAACAGATACTGAACAGGCAGTAATAAGGCAGTAATTGAGCCAAAGAGAGACCTGGTGCAGAATCCTGCTGCTGCACAAAGAGATGTTCACCTGTGTGTTGAAGCAGGATTCAGAATCCTGACCTGGAGAATCAGGGGTTGTGATTGTTATGAATATGAATATTAAAGGACAGGAAGACATGTATAACTTGGTCCGCAGACTTCCTGTTTAGACACTCTGTCCACGCCCCTTCTTGCCTCGTGTAAAGTAAGAACACCATGGTCATTAAAAACTTCTGGATAAAGCAGAAGTTCCAAAGTCAAGGTTAGAATTTATTTTTTGCCTCTGAAAATAAATAATTCAAAAAAAAGGAAATATACATCGTGAAAAAGTATGTTTCACTAATTCAAGCCGTGCTACTTAAAGTTTGTAGATTAGAAACTTTAAAAGTAAAGTCATTCTTTCCTGCAGTTGAAGGAACAACAGTTGCTGAACACAAATGTATTAATCAGGCTTTTGTTGCTTTAATATAACAAACAAATGAATGTTTAAAATTAATTATTTTTTATACCGAAACTTTGAAATATGAAAATTGTGCGAGTTCTTGGGACATTGATTAACTTCTCAATTATGTTGATTAAAAACTTAATCCAGGCGGCTTTGTGTTTTTCTCAAAAACAATTTACCACTGCATATTAAATATAGATTTTTATGAAACAGCGTTTGATTTTACAGCTCACAGTGACTGAATTATGTTAATGTAATCAGTTTTTTGTTTTTATTGAAAAGCTGAAATGTTTAGGGAGTAGGAGACAGTGTGTTTACTGTGTGTGCTCTTGAAAAGTTAAAGTTATTAACCATCCTGTTACATCCGAGCCAATTATTAAGAAAAACAAATATGCACAAGTTGAAATTTGTATTATACGAACAGTAGATTAACACGATTGGCTTGAAATTGATGATGGCAGATAATTAGAATTATTCACCCAAATAAAATCAACTTTTCTTTTTCATCTCATTCGCCTGCATCGACTGATCGGTCTCTATTTTGATCTCAAAACTTGAAACCAGAGAATTTCAGGCCCTGCCTCTGTCTGGTTTCCGGCACCACATCCTGTAGACATCGCCCACTTTGACATATTGGTTCCTTTCACCCCTGACGGAAATCTGTCCAGGAAGCAAACCATTACTATTGTCAAATTGGCACTGCAGTTTATAGCTCAATAATGCAGCCATCGCTCATGCTGTCACTGACCATCACGTGCTTCACATTAGCTCCGACTTTGACACTGATTTATTCCTCCTCCACTCGCAGCTGCAGGAGAAGGAAAAGAAAACATGTCGTCAGCATCTGCGGTGCCAGGACTGTCTTTTTGCCAGTATTGTATTTTTTTTTCTACTTAAGAGCAAAGAAACTTGATCTTTCTCTTACCTTCTCCTCTTTTAACACTCCTGCGTTAAACCCCACCCCACACCCAAAGTGCCACTTGGCCGAGTCGGAGCTGCCTCGTGTCCTCGTCTCCACCGGGTCCTTCTGCCTGTTGTGGAATACCCATAAATAATGTGAGACAAAAGGCTGCTCGGGACACACTCCTACGGGCCGGCTCGTTTGACCTTTCCACAAAGAGAAACTCGACAAAAACAAACAACTCCCCTTGACACAAGGACGCAATCTAATTCGCTGCACGGAGGCTGAAACAAGGCTTTCCATTTTCAGAGTCTTTCGGGGGAAACCGATTCCAGCTCAGCACACCCACATCAGGACTGGCACATGGAGCCTGAAAAGAAATCAATGGCAGAGGGTTTAACAGGCTAACCATAATTGGGCTCATAGTCTCGGGTCTTTGGAAGTTTTGTAAATACCGACCGAGAATAACAATCTGGGTGAAAATAGCTTGTGTCTGTCGAGATGCGGCTCATTGATTTTTCTCTGTTTTTTTAAATTATTTATTTATCCTCTGTTCTGCTCCGGCTTCTGAGCGCCCGGCGAGATGAAAGCAGCAGAGAGAGCGAGAGAGAGAGAGAGAGAGGAGAGAGAGAGAGAGAGAGAGCTTTGTCAGACCTTAAGATATTATGTGCACAGACCGGAATGTTATCATATTATCATATTATCCACATAGCTGGTACATTATCTCTTCGACACTGAAACACGTTAAGTTCATGCTCTGATCCACCGGAACTGACACGTCTGTTCTGCAGCCCGATGAGCATGTGTGTGAGAAGCACTGCAGGGACCCTTTGATTAATATATATATATATAAATATATATATATATGTGAGAGGAAGCAAAGAATTAAAAGGCTGCTTGGTTTTGCTTTCAGTGAAATCAACTCTCAAAGGGAAACGTAGCAGAACAGAGGAGACTTTTAAATATTAGAAGGTATGAATATGTCTGAATAACACTTGGATGACACCACAGGAGCAGAATGGAGGTATTTTAGTTTCTTTGAACAAGTGGTCTGTAGTTACGTCAGTTATTTAATATGTTTTGTGAACTCAAACACGTGAACTATCCCTTTAATGTATGCACGTGTTGTGCACATGTTAGCTGATAATGACTGGTGTGACACTGACACTTCTTTTTGCATAATCTTCTGCATATTTTAATTTAATTTGAATGTTCATGTATATATTTCCTCATTTAAGTGTTGATTATCGTGTGAGGTTAATTTAACGTCACATAACCAGTCTACAAACAGAATCACACCCACAGCAGGTACAAGCTGATTTAAATAGTCAAAGCTTTATTGTATATTACACAGTTTCTGCATATTCTGAATACATTTTTTTTTACTCTTTCTCTCTCTGCCATGGGGATGTGCCAAGTGTGCCCTGTCGCATTGTGTGGCGTTCCCACTGCGACAGGTAATGGGCCCTGCTGTAAACTGTAAAATGTTTTTTCTTGCAGTGTCGACAGGTTTGGATTCGGAACAGCAGGGCATTTACCTCCCAACCCCCCCCAACCCTCCACCTCAGCTGAACAGCAGAGCACTGGCAGGTTGATGCTTCATATAAAAATTAGTTTTTATTCTCTGCAGGTTTACAGGAGCTGATCCTCGCTGTTCCGAACATCCTGCTTTTGTTTTTATTTTTTGCTGCTGCAGCTGCTGGTGTTGTCGAGTGGACAAAACATCCAGTTTGACAACTGGAGACTGGGATGTGTTACAAACTGGTGGTTTAAAGGTGGAATCCCAGTGATTTGACACAAAGCCTGGTTGCAGGTGTTGGTAGTAGACTTTTGTTCTTATATCTTTGGTGTCTGCAGAGCCGGGTGAGAACTGGTGAACTGCCTCGGGTGATCGTGTGGAGGCATCGAGTTTGAAAGATGAACTTCTGAACTTAGAAGGAATTGAACATCCCTGATTTCGTCGCCAATACACTCAAACCTCCCCCAAACCCTGTGTTCAATAAGACGACTCATCAAATAATGAAATAGTTTGTACGTTTTGGTTTTCCAGAACCCAAAGTGCAACGTTTGAGTGGTTATAGTCAAAGTATCACATCATGAGTTCTGCATCACTTTGCTTACAGGTCGGATTAATAAGGCTCATCAATCATTTGAAACTCGAACCACTTCTTCAAATTGGGAAATCAAAGGATCATCATGCATTGGTGGCATTGATGACTTATCTGTCCCAGTAGCACCGGTCGATATGTAAATCCTTCTGCCGAAGTGTCAGGAGACAAACGACTTCATTTCATCTCATCAGTAGATTTGTGGGGAAACGTCTTTATTGATGACAGAGTTGTGCACTAAAATTATCTTTTAATATGAAGTCATGAATTATATTATTATTTCTATATAACATCACAACTACACCATATTATGAGATAAATGTTAGAATTAGATTTTAGTTGTGAGGCCATTTGATATCAAATATCAATTCATTGGAAAGAGTTGAGAAACCTTGTGTTTAATGTTGATTAATTGAAACTATGTAAAGTTTTAATATAGTCTAAATTATTCCTGTGCTGATAAACGCAGTAATATAATAATTCTGATGCATCCTTCCCCTCAATCTAGACTAAGATATTTGTGTTTGTTTATTTCTGTGTTATAACATCTTAACAACCCCCCCCCCTACCAATTAAACATCTCCAAGTTTTGCCACTTAATTCAAAATGTACTCCAACACTCACACTAATCAATCTATCAACATTAGAGAAACCTGTGTTGTTCCTCACTCATCACATCCGACTCCCTCACATGCTCTGTGCTGTATTATCAGCAGCTGGGGAACAGGAACTGTTTTCCTGACTCAGACACTGATACAGTGCTTTGCCGTCCATCAGTAATTACTGTCACCGCAATTTCCTGGTCGCTTAATTAAATATTTATGAGCGTGCTCGCCCGTATTTTTGTCTGGAATCACTATAACAAACAGGAATTTAAAATTAATTGCCTCACGGTGGCTCAGGAGACGGCTCCAGCGATCACACAATAATTTGCTGTTGCAATTACAAACCATTGTTCACCTAATATACGATGTGTGTGGAAAGTAAACTTTTCCCAGATCCCACAGTGAACCGCTGCATAATTAACATATAGGACACCACTGGTTTTTATTTACTCAACAAATGACCAGGAGTTCATCAGTAGGTCCACACACTGTATTCCCACAGCCCCCCTCCCCCCTCATCCTGCACATAACAAGCTAGAGAAATGACTCATCAATAATCATTG
This sequence comes from Pseudopleuronectes americanus, assembly GCA_038501795.1. NCBI lineage: Eukaryota > Metazoa > Chordata > Actinopteri > Pleuronectiformes > Pleuronectidae > Pseudopleuronectes > Pseudopleuronectes americanus. The sequence continues at coordinate 529,726 of CM076736.1, read as the reverse complement.
TCAGCAGTAATTACTCAGTCAGCCTCTGTGAAACACTTGATCAATGCTCATGTTGACAGATTACTTTAAAACAACAGCTGCATTATGATCCAGCAGCAGGAGACCCCTCCCCTCGGCCCACGGACGGCAAATAAAGATGCATCTCCCCTTTGTATGAGAAATAAACTAAAAAGTCCTGGGAGCAGTCAGTTGTCTAGTGACTAGTGAGCATCGCTTGTACCCTATTTTTAATGATGCATCATGGGAAACAATGAGTGCACTCTGTAGGCTCTTGACGATCACACGGTGGCAAATCAGTCTCAGCAGCCTATCAATGTTATATCATCAAATGACCAATTAAAAACAAACTCTGACGTATTTATCAGATGTGATCTTTAACTTTTTGGTTTGGTCCGTGTCCCGTCCACTAACATGGAAGATGCTGAGTCATGTCGTCCCATCGTTATCTGCAGTCTGTGCATCTGTCAGCAGCTGGAGCCTCCCGGCTGGTAATCAGCGTTAGAGACCAAACTCAGGAGAAAGTGTTGTTGTCCTCATCGTCTCCTCTGTTGTCTGAAAGAGTCGTTAAGAGACGACGGAACCAGGTCACGTAAATCTTTCACCTCCCTGCACATAACAAGGACTGAGACCAGCTGACGCACTGAGGAGGTGTGTTCTGACACCGAGTGCCTGCAGCTCATCACTCCTCATGAAGCACGCTGGGCTGCAAACGAGAGCACAGGGGAGTGATCAATGCAAATTACCCAGAGTTCCCTGGGATTCTGCAGATGGGTGCTGTGGTGGAGGAGGAGGTGGTGGTGGAGGTGGAGCGGAGGAAAACGCAGGCAGGGCAGTAAAACAGCTGCAGGAGAGAGCAGGTAAGCAGGAGCCGGCTCGTTAGAGAGGAGCTGAGAGGAGATGTTTGAGGAGGTGATGTAGCACCAGCTCAGGATGTCAATCCAAAGAAGCTTGTTCACGTTTTATCTCATCCCCGAAATGTCGTAGAGCATCAGTGTGTGTGTGGATGTTGAAATCTCATGTTCAAACCCACAGGGGTGTTGTGGAGCTGTTGGAGTATGGAATCAATTACATGTGCAAATAGGTAATAATTACCAGGAAAAGGGTTCTTGTGCCTGGAAGACAAAACACGTTTCATATTCCCCACAAGTATTTTAATTATCTCGCTCCCCCAACAGCAGGAGTTGAGATGAGGTAATTATTGTGTTTGGGTTTGAGGATATTTTGTTAAACTTTTCCTCCTTGTTCAAAGACTGTTTGATAATCTATATTTGGGTCAGAAACAGTATTTGTTCCTCAAATATTAGAACTACGAAAACTTGTCACGTTGCTAAATGTTTACTTATTTCTCCTGTTACATTAAATACCTTGTGGTTAACATGAGGTCACCAAAATCTATGTGCCAATAAAAAGGCTAAAGGTTCACACTGGAGAATGATGGAGCTGTCAATCAAACACAGTCTTAAAGAGTCTTAATGTCACTCAGCAGGGCCGACAGACCCAAACCCACCAAATTACAGAAACTCAAAGATAAAAGCTCCTTTTTTATTCAACGGAGATCCTTGAATTATTCTGTGGGAAACTGGTGAAATGTCAAAAAACATGTAATAAAAAGAATAAATCCTTTGATCCGTGCAGAATTATAAATGAGTTCTTTCTTGGTCCCAGCCTTTCACCAAATGTCATGGAAATCCGTTCAGTAGTTTTGGTTTAATCCTTCTGATAAACAAACCGAACACAACAAACAACAAATTAAAGATAAATAAAAACACCTGCGAGTCCTGTTAATAGATGTTTGGGGTTTTCAAGGCTGCAGCATTACAATACATGAAGCTGCTGTGCACGGCACCGTGTCCACTCAGGCTTTTGTGTTGAAATATCCATGAAATTGTGTTTCTGTGACTTGTTGCACAGTTTTTAATGAACAACTTGCCAAAAAAAGATCTGGGTGGTTGAACTTGTTACTGGTATTCTCCCCAGGGTCGTTCTGTAAGAACATTTAGCACAAAGTTGAAATATACTAAAGGATGAAGATGTGAGAGTTTGCCCGTTCTGCAGCAGTTCAGAGGACTTTGAATATAATATCACACATGCATATGATTTCCTTTAGTGTTCCTGAACCCCTAATCGACCAAACCTTAAGATTTCAAAGCACTTACTTCCCTCCGCCCGCTTCACCTGACAGGTTCCGGTTATTTCCACCTGCTGAGGACACGTCAGTCTAAATCGAGCAGAACCATTATGACTTTGCGACGTATCTTTGTTTAGCATGACAGGGCACTTAATTCCTGGCCATGCTGAATACAGAGCACGTTGAGCCGTGCAGCCACGAGCCGCCAGCGAGGTATGAAATCAAGTGTCAGCTCCTCGGAGAGTGAGCGACTTGTTCTGCAGATTGTTACCTCCCCGTTTGGGCTGAGATGCAATTTGTTTTCTGTCTGAAAAACTTTGACAAAACAAAAAAAGAGAAAAAGAGCAGAGTAACTAACGGAGAGTGAGCGGGTTATTAGAATGCAAATGTAATAGATCTGGTGTGCCGCTATCGGTGGCCATCACGGGGAGAAAGAGTCACCGCTGCGGAACTTAGGGAAACATGACATTTAGGAGATAATCGCTGGGTCTCTCCGCCATTGTTCTTCAACTTTTCAGCCGTGTGAAACCCCCCCCCCACGCTGGTTGAGAGGCTATCAGAGCTCACAGCACGCCGCCCGATGCCTGTCCTCTGATAGGAGAGAGAGAGAGAGAGGAAACTGCAACATGAGCATGTGATAGAAATGCATATCAAAGTGGTTTGAATTTCAAAGCCACACATTGTGGCTCCCCTCGTTTCACAGTGATCGGCTGATCTGGAAAGAAAAAGGAGACGGGGACGAGAGGTCACATGGTCGAAACCCGCGTCTCTGCCTCCCTGGTCTCATGGGACGTGTCTCCTTACAGTAGATGCTGCGGTGAATTCACTTCATCCCTGTGTCAAATACATTTTTTCTGGCCCCGATGCAAAGTATATGACTCGATCCCCCCCCCACCCCACCCCCCCCCACCCCCTCACTCTGTGAACATTATATCCAGACAGTTTGTGCTGCATAATTTAACTCCATCTGTGGAGAAGTGTGCGAGCTGGAGGAGGAGGGAGGCGTGAGGAAATGTGGTCTCCTGTGTTTCTCGCTGCCGCTGTTCATTCTGAAGTATGAACAATATCTGTCAGAGCTGCGGGACTCTTAAGGTAAAGGAAAGTATGGAGGGCGTGAAATATCTTTGCTGGATTAAAGTCGCCCTCCCTGGATTCACAGACACGTCTTTTTGTATTCCTTGTATTCTGAAGGATAAATTCATTAACCGTCCAGGAAGGTGTTATAACAGAACTAAACAGAAGCGCAGTGATCTCCGGAGAAAGAAAGTATAATAGGTTTGAGAAGCATGGATGAACTGGATCTGTCCAATGAGAGATGAGCATTTGGTCTGTTTGATGGCTGCTGTCTAGTTTACCTTGTTTGTACATCTCTACATTTCCTGCTGTTTTCATTAATGAAGCCAAATAGTCCAACATAAAGTCTAAGAAGCCTCTGCGTTCAGCTAATAATTGCAATGTCAAGTCCACTGTGTGAGTCCAAAGTGCCTGACGGGAATTAATTGGATGTTTGTGCTGCAGTTTTCTTCCAGAATTGTGTATATGCAATGAAATACAAGTGCATTTCGGCCTGGAAGCCTAAAGATTGGCTTTTATAGTTTTGTCATGTATCAATTATAGTATTTAATATTTTAGTAGTTTTATCTCAGTCATTTTACTTCTACCTACTTAGAACTCTACCAGTTGTGTTTCTCCTCCTGGTCACCAGTCAATAGTTTTGTGGAAAGCACTAATAGCTGAACTAATTAAATCAGGTTTAATCCTCCTCACCTCCAGATAGGAGCGTGCACAGAGGCCAGGGTGCTGGTTGGGGTTGGAGCCCAGTTAATGAGGTTTGCTGGGAAGCAGCAGCATCCCAGCGCCATGTGGTATCTCCGGGTTTCTGCCCCGCGCCTCCTCTCTGTTGACCTTGGCTCATTACCGTGCATGGGAAGAGGTGATGGTGGCGCTGAGACCCCTGTGGTCCAATTCATTACCCTGCATCCTTCACCCCGTCCCCCCGGGGAGCGCGCCAACTCCACAGGTTCAAGGTGACGGTGGAGGAAAGAAAGAAAAGCAGGAGAGAGATAAAGTGAGGGAGAGCGAGGAAGGAGGAAGGAGGAGGAAGGAGGAAGGAGGAAGGAGGAAGGAGGAAGGAGGAAGGAGGATTCAGATTGTCCACAGGGAGGAGTGACACTTAGGCGAAGGGTCTGATTAATGAATGCCCTTAAGTCGTGATCCATTAATGAAATACCGTCGCGAGTGTGAGGACGAGCTAAGTCACTGGAGGACGTCACTGTGGGGAGAATAAACTTTGTCTAATTCCCCTGATGCACATTAAACTCAGTGTGTTGACAGTCCTGTGTTTTAGAGAAACCTTTCAACATTAAGGATTATGCAACAGTCCTGCTGCGGGCTTTGAGTCGTCCTGTGTGGAAGTGTAATTATGTCAGTGTCTCTGATCGAAGCAGCAGGGTGAGGTGCAGAAAGCCCGACTCATCATCTTTCAGCGGCGCTTAATTAGCTTTTGGAGGTGTCATGTCTGAGTTGTTGGCCTCGTCCTCAGCAGGAATCCTCCCCTCCTCCTCCGTCTCCTCCTCCCCACCCTCGACCTGTCAGCTCCCATATCTCTGCTGCTGTGTCAGACGAGGCCTCTCACCTTGCGGGGGCATCGCCCGAGCCCTGCTCCTCTTTTCCCCTGGCAGCCTGTCACCTGCGTGCACCACCCATCCCCTCACTTCCTCCCCTCTCGCTGTCTCCTCGTTTCCCCATTTCTCGCTCATTTCCGCGATGTGATTTTAAAGCGAGCCGAGGGAGCGAGCGGTTGACCCACCGGCGGCGGCCTATGGCTCGCTCAAACAGCTTTTTGATTCCTTGTCGCGCCTTCCGCTCTTTTCTATTTCCTCTCTCTGCCCCTGCTCTCGTCGGTTTCGTTTGATCCCACAGTCTGTTTCCTTCTCCTGTGAGTTTCCACCAGTCGAGCTGGATAAAAACTGCTTCATCCCGCTCACACCTCTGCTAACTCTACTACACTGAGGATAGCTGCCATTATATGTATATATATGTGTATACCTATAAAGACTAGTAAAATATGTGCATGTTAAAGTCACTTTAATCCAAGATCGAACTATTCTTTAAACCTGTGTCCTTCGAGGAAACATTTCATCACTAAGCTAATTTATCCTTGTTTTTAATTTAGTTTGGAACATTGCAAACATTCAGCAAACTTAAAATACTTAATGCTTCATTCACGGCTTGATCTCATCAGGTTGGGGTCATGGTAGTTTAAAAAAACGTGGTCATCTCGCTTCCAGTTTCAACTGCCAAATTCCACGAAATGACCGAAAAGTGCTTTTTCTCCTCAAATCCAAAAGTTTCATATTTACGCCCACATTTATAAACATTGATTTCCCCTGTTGTTGGTTCACTCCTCTTCTTCCCTTCCTCACTACTCCAATGAAAACCTCCTGATCACTTGCAAGAACCAAACAAGTGCAGTGAGAACAGGGAGTGCTAAACCAGACTCCTTCTGCAGGCCCGTCTCTAATGAGAAGACGCAGTAAGTAGAGAAAACCCTCCCGTGTGGGATTGTGCAGGATAGTTGCTCACTTTCTCTTTCTCTAATGGGCTGGTGCATGCCAGGCAAATGCGAGCATGCCCCTGACTGGCCAAGGTCCAGTTCCTCCCCAGCCACTGGAATGATCACGCTCGTTATCTCATTTAGCTCGGGGGTCGACTCCAACATCACGATCCCAGCCTCCTGGCAGCCATCGGGTTAACTGAGGCACTTCTTCCCCCTGCAGCTTCTCCCTCTTTTTGATTTCTCTCCGGGGATTTCATGCCATCTGGTATTGTCAGTAGTGGTGAAATGTGGGGGGGTGGGGTAGGGGGTGCAGGGATACGTGAGGGTGAGCAGTATCAAAGGCTCCTGTCCTGCGGTTGATCAAGGGAGAACTCCTGCAGGTGGCTGGCGGGCCTGTCTCAGGAGGAACTTCACCGCGGGCGTGGGAGACATCACAATATGTGGGTTTCTTTTTTGTGTGTGACTTTGTGTGAGTTATGTTTTCATTATGAATGTATTGAGAGAGGAGAGCGAGGAAAGAGAAAAGGGAAGGAGAGAGACTTTTGTATTCGGCTTTAGGTACGAGCATATTTCCCCTGTGTAGACTTTAATATCCATTACCTGAAGTGCCTGGCACCGCCAGAGCCACGGATGGAGATCCCAGTCACTCTTTATCATAACTCTGACATCCAATATTAAAAATACATTCAAGCATGATTGAATGTTTGATGGTGTTATTCTATGACTGATCTAAGTGTCTGGCGGTTGCATATCATTCGGGGACCGGTGCATTTGTAGAAGCAAACATAAAACCCTGCCAACTGTGGGAGCTCTGGAGGATTCCCTCTCACCAGTGCTGCTGCATCCCGACAAACAAGAGCGTCTTGTTTGTGTCGTCTGGTTCCTGTCGGTGAAGGCAGAGGACCGAGACACAGTTAATCACACGTCTTGTCCAGCATCCTCACATTAATCTTAATTGCTCCCTTCCGTTATCTCGGCATCTTTTGCTATCAGGTAATAGACTTCAGGGGCCGAAACCTTTCATGAGCGCTCGCCCTCCACATCAAACAAGATAACGTGCATGTGCTGCAGCGTCAGGAAGTAAAACGCTGATGGCCGCTGACACACCGTTTAGACAGGAGGCGTCACTCATCCAGCACTTAGTCCCAATTGTGATCTGCAGTATAAATTAAATATGCTGGGGAAATGGCTGCAGCCCTTTAAGCAGCATCTGCCGGCAGAGAGATGGAGTTTTTTTCTGAGGGGACAGGCAGAGGAACCTCTCCGGGGATTTAGCTCAGTTTCCAGTGTCCAGATCAAATGAAAAATGAATCACTCTGCAGAGGGGAGAATATATGACGCGTGACTAAAGGGGATGAGGAAGCTGGTGGTTGGGCGGGGGGGGGGATTCTGAGGAGGCCAGAGGGAGGTGGAGTAAAGTAAACTGTAAATGTTGGAGGGTGGAAGTGGAACCAGTAATGGCATCAACATTTAAAGAGACTCTAATGTACGAGCTGGGTCTGAATCACAAGATGTTCCTTTCTATTCCTCGAATGTATTTTTAGCATTTAATTACATTTTCAACATGGTACACTTCCGTGTGGACTCTCTTCATACGTGTTATGGACACGAAGTAGATCTTCAGAGTGTTTTTCTCTGCAGCAGATGTGCACTGAAGGGAGAAAAACATGTGTTTCATCATTATAAGTGGTTTTGTGCAGGTGCAACATTCAACAACCTTTTTATTCTGCATTACTATTCCCGGGTCTTACAGGAAATGTCCTTTCTCTGTGATGTAGAACAAACTGTTCTGCAGCTGCTGCAGCACGTTGGCCAAAGACAGATTTCCCCAGTCCGCACAGACTCTGCTCTGCCTTTATTAGATCTTAGGTTTCGAGCTTGGTTTGCAAGAAGAAAATCTTGATCTTGAAATATAAATATAAATAATCTCAAATGCACAGCTTGTTTGTTTATTTAACAGATTTGTGTGGGAAACTGTCTCATACAGGGTAGAACAGAGGATATGCATTTCACAGATTAAATATGCATATATGTAAAGTGTAAGTTTGTGTTTGCTGACAGCAGCGTCCTCACACAGGAGACGTGCAGGCGGGATCCCTTCATATGTCGACAGAGGACGAGAGCGACTTGGTCTCAGAGGACACACAAACACGAGTGAACAGGGCTAAACGCTCCCCACCCGGCTGAAGCACTGGAGAGAGATGCACGCTCCGATACTCTAATAATGTGGCATTAATATTTAAAATGGTAAATGGATTATTTTATGAGATTCATCCACTTATCCGACAAAGTTCCCTGGATCCCACACACATTTATTCCTGAGCTTTTATTGTAAACGTCCTTCTGATTTCACACAGTCAGAGCTTTCATTTGAAGCCGATGTGGAGAGCGGTTTTATTTCTTATATTTTTCTGTAATTTAAAAGTGAGGGTTTGGAACATAAACCCTGAATTATGAGACATTACTCACCTTTGAAAAGCCGCCTTTCTAAAAACCCTCTGGCTCGACTCTGTGGAAAGAGAAAATCACTTGACCCTGTGAATTATGAATGCAGAGGAGAGAACATAGTATCATGTTTTTGATGAATATTTTAGCCACGCATGAGTTCATCATTTATGACTCGGAAGTGGCTGCCTTCCTGAGAGCGTCCGCAGATTCCTCCTCTCCCCGTGTTGGTCTCCAGGTACTCGGGCGTTCTAATGGCCGCACTCGAACGCGGGTGACGGTGTCGCCTCTTCCTCCGGCGGCAGCTGGAATAATGAGGCGCTGATGAGTCACACCGTGGCAGCAGAGCAACTCAATTACCTGACGACAACAAACAGAGACGTGAAGAAGTGCAGTTTGACGATCTCGAGGGGAAACCAGGCACCGTGTTCTGCTGTCTGGTGGCTTCACGGTTTTGTTTGAATGCACTCCCTGGTCTACTCCGGTGGATTTCTCCTGTAGCTTTTGTATGGATGCCGGTTTGCAGGGTTAAAACACACACTCACTGTTCACCTGTCTGTCTCAACACGGAGAACTAAGAGGGTGAATTTAGCGCTCATCGTTTTCTGTGCACAACATGTCAGCAGCATCTGAGTACTCTGACATTAAAATCAATCGCACAACAAACCCTGACACGCAGCAAACACACAAAACACAGCTCAGGCTTGTTTGCACATGAGCGGGAAGTAATCGTCGTTTTGTGAAAGGATCTGTTTTGCTTGCAAACATTAAAGAACATTTGCATATTTACATGGAACATGTGTCTACACATCCTCCCGATAACCAGAAGTGAAGCCAAAACATTGTTTATATGAACGCTGCCATCTTGTGCCGATGGCGCCAGAGAAGTGATGGAGGCGCCAAACTTCCCTGACAAGCATCAACACGTTTCTTTCCCTGTGAACAAGTCGCCTATAACACAGATTTAAAATCTCTCGGATGCTTGTAAAACGTTTTACTAGTTATATAATATAAAATTAAACAGACCAGCTGTGGAACAATGAAGCGTCTCAATGACTCCTGTTTGTGGGTGTTTGTTTTTTAACAAGAGAACATGTTTATGACACTTGGATAAATCACTCAGACTTTGCTCAGTGTGTTAATTTTATGTGTTTGGACATTTAATATGAAGAAGATAATAAACTAGGTGGGAGCCCAAACATTACACCAGCGTGTCAGCTCATGTCAAAACAGTGGGCATTGATTTGCTGCTTTAACAGCCTCCACTCTTCTGTGTGGCTGCAGGGATTCAGCCACACGAGCATTAGTGAGGTCAGCCACTGATGTCAGGAGGTTAGGGCTGCGCCCGCCACCGCCGTCCCCACGGGGGCGGGAGGAGGTTGAGGTCAGGGCTCCGTGCTGGGCAGTCAATAACAATACTTGGTGCATTTCATTTGCCTGTTCCCTCGCTCCACACTAAGGATAGCATGATACTGCTGTCAGACATTCACTAGACTCTAGATAATCTCTAGAAATTATCTGGGAAAACACTAATGTCTGGATAATGTCCCTATGAGCCCATGTCATAATACAGATAAGCTGGTGGTGATAAGGGCCTGAGCTGATGTCGATGTGCTGAAAACAAACACACATGACCAGAGAGAGTCTTGCACTCTAAACAAATCAGGACTTGCCACACTGACTTCCTTTTGCACAACTCCCCTCCTTCTGAAAAGTCTAAAAACACTGTCTCTTGTAATTACTGCAAACAATCGCACACACTTCCTGATGATTCCCCCTTGACGTGGGCGAGGGCGGCTCTCTCGTACACACACACACACAGCGAGGACGGTGGGCGTTTATTAACACAGGGCATCAAATTCAAGTTGGCAGCCCCAGAAAAAAATAAACAGTCGTGGCTTTAATTAACTCTGCAGAAGAAAGAGTATGACTAAGTCAATATTTATCACGTCTGGCGATGAAGGGCCCACGCCGGCTCCCCCCCCCCACACTCGGCCCCGGCACTAATTACCTGGAGGCCAACAGGAGCGCCGCTCAGAAGTGATGAGATGCACCGCGGATCGGTTCTTAAATTTCCCCCAAGTGCGCCGAGTAACACAAAGCAATCACATCGGGAAACACACACACACACACACACCCTCGAACTATACTCAACTTTTTTGGTAACTGGTAATACAACGTGCAGATGAAAAGATAAAAATAGTTGGTGAATCAAACTCACTGCACTCGATGACAAGTTTGATCAGGAGCAACACAAACCACTAAAGGTTGCAGGTTTAAATCCCGTGGGGTCGTTCCTTTGTTGTGTCACTCACTGAAAGATGCAGACTCTCTGGTGACCTGGAAATCAATAGAAGTTTTCCACAAACCAGTTAAACAAAACTTTTTCATCCTCCTACCTGGTTCATCTGCAATCAAGCGGTTGTGATTCTATTGTCAGCAAAACAAACTGAATTGAACTCGATCCACAGACTTCCCCGGCCCCACAGTTTATTAAAAGTTTATTAATATTGAACATGTCGTGCTTCAACATCTCATCAAACCTGACGCTGCACTTCCCTGGTCCATCAGAGAGCGAGTAAGGGAGGAGAAGAAGAACCGGGAATCCACAGACGACAGAAAGATTTCTGGAGTTAATAGATAGATAAGTCTCGGCCACTAGATTGTTATAAAATATTGACCCTAACCCTTATTTTCATGAGAATGAAGAAAAAGGGTCATAGTATCCCAAAGGCAGGAACAAGATGGCAACTTCTAGCACGGAACATACAAATAATAATCGAATTCATTCTTTAAGGCTTCTCTCTCTGTCAAGGTACAAGTCATGAATTCCCTGGGACAGTTCAACGTGCAGGTGGATGAGCGCTGACTCTCTGAAGGAGACTTTCATCTGACGAGTTTCAGGTTTGCCGGGTCACAGCGAGCCGGCTGCGAGGGCAATAAGCCAAAAGATATCATATTTTCCTTTCACAGCACGAGCACTCGCCTTATCCTCGACCGGGGGGTGGGGAAGAAATATGTCTTTGGGTGAGGAATTTTTAATTAACTCCCCATTTAGACATTTTGTATTTGGTATCTGGTGCCCCCTCTGCCCCTCTCTCTCACAGATCCTCTCTTCTTCTCCTCGCTCTCCCTTCTCCCTCTGATATGAAATGGTTTCAGGCACAACTCGCCTCGGTGTAATTGTCTCCAAAATGGCGACCATGAAGGTCGACGCCCGAGTGAGGGTCGTTTGAATAATTTCATTACGGCACGTTTTTTAACCTGCAAAGCTCTTAATCCGGCGGTGGCCAGGGAACGCTAATGACTCACCTGCCTCGGTGCCGGCGGATAAGAGAGAGGGAGGAAATATCTGGGTTATGGTTTGGGTTGTGTGTGTGTGTGGAGGGGAGGGGGGGGGACTACCGCCATCACATATTTGTACACACATGATTCTCTTGATGGTTCTATTCCCAACTGAGTCGTGTGAAACTGGCCTCCAGCTGTTAATGAGACGATGTGAGCTTCACTCATCAGTTATCAAAGAGCTCATACGCTTCAACATATCAGGGCCTCATGTGCAGGAACCACCTACCAGAGAGGAAATAACGCTTTTCAATGGGAAATTGTTTCTTTTTTAGGGCGAAGGCAGTTAAGGGCACTTCTTCGAAAAGTAAAAACTGGGGCAAGACCATTCTTGAGAAGGAAACGGGGCCTATTGAACATCACTGTGGAAGTGTGTTAGCCAATCTGAGACTGTCGGAGTGAAACCTATTTCTCTTTCTCGGTCCCCAATTCTCCCTCTGTATTACGGCTCACTAACAGTAATTGAAGAATCTCCGTCTTACCTCTGATATGATGTGTCAGCCCGAATGAAATACTCGACTCCGCTGTGAGACCTAGAAACTGAGAGGGAAGAAAAAGTACAAAGACTTTGTCATTTTTTTTTGCAGAGCATCCGATCAACAACCAAAAGGTCCAGCTCCTCTCTCAGAGCAGATGGCCGGTGTCAACCCTTTGAAAGTCATAATTTCCTAAGTTTAGCAGGCGGCAGGATTTCACACTTTGTTAATTTGTATTCATTGTGAAGAGACGGAGCAGCAAAGGAATTTCTCGATGAAATATTCATCAGAATCCCGCAGGGCTCGTGCCAGCGAGACGCCAGCACAACAAGAGAAAGCAAATAATATCCAAACTGGATTCTCACAGGCTAAACACTTTGCCCTTCGCTAACCAGTCACAATTACACCAACTTAAGAGCCGCTCTCCTCAGACTGGTGCCGATACTCCGCCCGCGAAACAGACACACAAAGGACGGAACTCTTCCTCCGTCTTCTCACGACAGACTGGCACGATGAAATGAATATTGATGCCCGCTGCCAATGCAAATGCATGCTAATATTCTCAACCCACGTTTAAAGATTCAACACTGCAAACTTTCTGAGACACAAAATAAAGAAGAAGTTGAACATAATGATTCTAGCAGCTGCATCGGCTCCAAGGGCATGAAATTTAGATTTTTTTTTGCTTGTAGATTTCCAGGATTTATTGACCTCTGTCTCCATCGCTATCTTCGTGCTTCGGTTTCTCTTTGCCGTGTCGTAACCCAGCTTCTCTCCATAAGTGAACAGACAGAGCCTGCAGACGCACGGCAGCTGGTGGGATGTAATTCACTGTCTTCTTTGAGTCGTGTTGCCTCAGGGTTCAGCTTCAGTCCAAATAAGGCCACGCCCCTCCGTCGCTGAAAGACAGGCGGCTTCCAAATGGCGTCACTGCACAGAACCATGAATATTGATGTGTTTACTCCATCTTTTTTTATTTTTTGCCTCTATGCCAACTGTGACAGTGTGTAAACTAATGTAACGACAGCCACATTCATGCTTTACGATTGAAAGAGTCCCAATTCTGATGCGTAATGTTCCCCCGCGGCACAGATCTGATTTACAAGAAAAAGCATAAACATGCATGGGGCACACACATTTGTTTTCGTTTCTGATCTGCAAGTGTGGTGCAAAATTGGATCCCGGGGCATGCAAATGTGCCAGCGTCTCCATGACAGTACATAAATCTTACCTAATTAACCTGAGAAAAATGTCATGATTTCCTTGCACCCTCGGCAGCGCGGCTGTTACAGTGTTAGCCCGGATGCCTAGAAGACAAACAATGGAAGGAGACCAAGAAAAAAGCCCAAAATAATTGGTGTTTGGGGGAAAGCCCGGATTCAGACGGGAAGCACAGACATAAGCAACAACTGTGTTGGAAACAAGCAACAGGCGGGAGGCAGACACTTAGGCATATGCTGTTATTATTTTGTTTTGACTCCTTGTCTTTTCCTGGAGCTGATATCAAAACAATGAAAATTACATGATTTAAGAGAGGCAGGCAGGACTTGAATGAAAAAATATCAAAAGCAGATATTTAAAAGATCCATCACCAGTCGGGTTTTAAACTTCTCAACGTTAACTTCATGTTTGTGCAGTGGAAGAGAAAATGTGTCAGTGTGTGGTTTTAACCATCATTTCCCACTCACCTCCATGTCTCCTGCCTCCCTGGGGGAACTCTAATATACATTTATATTAAAACTAATGCATGAGAACAAATTACATTTCAACAGAATGTAAAAATAAGTCCTCTTATTATTGTTCAGCGGAAGGAAAACTGCGACCTGCTGTGTGTGTTTAAGCACTTTCGGAAGTGATAAACATCTGGCTGCAGGGACGGCTCAGGCGGGATAATGACGTGCTTATAATGAATGTTGAGCTGTAATCAATGACCTGATGTGTGGGTGGCAGAGCCCTGTGGGACTCCGCTGTGTTGAGAAACCATCTCAGACATGACAGCACGTCACCGTATGGAATCTGATTTGTTTACCGTTGCAATAATTGCACGAGCTGAGTTGTGGTCACATCGAGATAAACGCTCCTTAAATGAATGCATCACTTTGCTGAGGTGACTGTAGCTCAGCGTTCAGCTCGGCGGATTGCTCAGCGGGTCGTTGGCAGCGGGTGAGGTGGTGTGAAACCGCTCTGCTGTCTAACATTAGCTGGAGCTGGCACGCTCTCCCACAGTCAGGCTGTCGCACCTTGTCTCAACGGCTTCCTGGCCAAAAGGAATGTGAAGGCAGCATCCTGTCTCTCTGGTAAAGTTGCAAATAGTTCTTCTACTAAAGCAGAACACTTTCCACGAACTTTACTCAGAGTTGCTCATAGATATGTTTTAATAGAATCAGTGAATTCCTTCTTAGACACAAGAGCAGACGGACGTTGTAGGTAAGAGACAGACGAGAGGAATGTCTGGTGCAGTTCATGATTAAAAGAAAATATCATTCTCATCTGGGTGACCCTGGTCTTGCGTTTTTTCCGAGACTGAGATTAGCTGAGTATCAAGAGATAACTCTGTTTTTGAATCTGGCATTGAGTGTCATCCTCTTTTAATTGGCTCGCGGCAGATCTTTTTCGGTTGTTTATTATTCTTTTAATACCTTGTGTACTTGAGCAGCTCCCTCCCGTTCAGGTGCAGATTCCCTTCCCCTCAAAGCTGCTCAGGAAAAAGCACATGCACTCTAATGTTGTCATCTAAACGGTCCACCGGGGCACATTTCAGGTAAAGTGTCGCACTCAGTTACGAGGATTCACCGGATCTTTACTCACTTTCTCATTTCTCCCGCTGCTGAGCTGCTATCACCTGCCGTACCCACAGGAGTCAGCGTATCAGCCCGAGCACCTGGGGGCGGGTGGTCGTCTTATTCAAGGTGCACTAAGGGTTTTCCCCCGTGGTTCCTTAACACCTTGCATCCTTTGCCCCCCCCCCATCAGAGGAGCAATGTCACCTTTTCCTTATACTTATTTTGCTGACGTTAGATAATGTTCCCCGTGGTGGTGGTGGTGGCCTTTTCTTGCTTGTACCTTGCCAGCGCCTGATGTAACCCTATTAGCACGGGAACGACATTATGGAGGAATCTCATTTGATTAATGAATGACTCCCCCGAACCCTCGTTGTGTGTTGCGTAACACAAGGCGATAATGTGACCCTGTGCGGTTCCTTGAGTTTCTCCATTTATAACGGTGGCAGAGAGGTACAGGTTTCCAGAGGAGGAGGTGAGACTGTGGACAAATCAGGAGCTCAGTTATTCTCGGGAGACATTTGTCTTTGCCACTGGGCCGGAGCTCTTCAAGCACAGGTGATTTGTGCAAGATTAAAACCTCTTAACAATCTCAGCAGTCATTAGAATGCGTCGCATGCTCCCAGGTAGTTCGTAATTGATCCTGTGCGATTAGAGCTTATGTCAAATAAGCCTACAGGAGCTAAAGTCTCCAAATTGTCCTCGGTGCCAGCTCCTGGAATCAGCCGCTGCTTCCCTCGCTGTGGCCAAAATATTCACCGAGCTGCAGCACCGGCCTCGGCGCCGAAATGTCACGAGTCTCTGAGCGTGATAAGCAGGAGGAGTTCCCCACAGCCGGGAGCTGAACACACTGGACGAGACGTTTCACCACCAGAGCTTCAGATTCTGAGTGGAAACAAGTAGCAGACATGATTGATCCTCCCAAGAGACCGAAACATTCAAAATTACATCAATATGAGGAGATTTAATAAAGCCAAATTATATCAGGACAACTCCTCTGGTAATAATGCAGTACATTGAGATCGTATGCTGTCCGAGAATCTAATAAAAAGCTCAATGGAATTTCTATTTCCTGATTTTGAACTTCTAATTATGGATAACTCCAGAGAGCACGGCTCCGTCTTTTATCCGGACAAATCTCAACGACTTGTTAAGATAACACATTTCTCTCTCAGAGCAGCAGCAGCCGCCCGACCCTCTCTTCCATTTGAATAAGCAATTGACAGATCTCTTCCACGCTCGCTGGAGTCTGGAGGAAACAGAACTTTCAACCACTTGGGCTTTTGTAAAACACATCTGACAGTCTATCCTCAACCATGTCCGACCTGAAGCTAATAAGAAAGGGACGACTTGTCCTGCTTGTTAACCGCGGCCAGAAGTTTGAGGCTCACATGGAGAAATACTGACCGGTAGTACTGAGGCCCGGGATAACGATAGATGGCTTGTCCTGCTCTCTTTGCTGTCAGTACCTTATTTAATCAAACATCTGGCAGGAAGAATCATGAGGGATTTCGATGTAGCAGGATTTCAAGCTTACAAGTGAAAGATTTAATTCTGAAGCAGAAATATGAAGCGAAAACTATTTCATGATGTGGTTTTAAACTTATCTTATGGTTCCATGTGCCTAATCTCCCAGTAAAATAAAATCCATCACAACTCCCCAAAGATAAACCAAAGAAATCTTAAAGCTGCTATGAGCCCAGTTCCTCTCAGATCTACTGACCCTAACTTTAGTGTCTTTCAGTTCCTTGATTTGATTTTCTCACCATTTTGATTCCATCTCACTGGTGTCAATTCCAGATGCAGGCAGCTGGTTTCTCAATATCGATTGTGTGCTTCCCTCAGGAAGATCAGGAGAGCGATGCATCACTTAGATCTTTCATTTTCCAGTTTAATCAGTTCTTCACACTCTTCCACTTCACTTATTCACACACATTTCTGTGATTCAGAGAACCAGTCGTCTGATTGGTCGTTCCAGCTCAATCACCAGGAATCCCGCTGCAGCTCTAATCGCTGAAGATCTGTTTTGTCACTTTGATCACCAAAATATCTCCTCAACTATTCCTGTTATGCACATTATATTCAACTTTTTAAGTCCTAAGCGTTTCGCTCCAAAATCAGACAATGTTAAGTTGAAAGAATTTGGACCGGGATCGTATCGTCCTCATCCTGCAGCTGCTTTATTCATATTCAGATTTCATTCCTCTTGAGGAATAGGATGGCTACCTGAGCCGGTCGGCAGCACAATGACATTGGAGGGGAATAAGAAACGAGGCGAGCCGACAGGCGGCAGCATGTTGCCTCTGCAGGGCTCCATCCACCAAAAGGAACTGTTGAAAGCGCCGCTGCCCTCATTCTGTTAAAAGCAGTGAGAGATACATGCTGTTGGCGTTTGAGCGTGAATTCAAACCCGAGGGGCATGGATCTCTCTCCCTTTGATGCTCATCATTTGCATCTTTTTACCCTGTGATCTTTGGTCATGAGCGTAGATCGCACAACATCTGGACGAGCCCGAGGACGCAGATTGTGCAACTTGTTAAATGTCACAACTGACTCACTGATGGCCTTAACACACCAAACCTGAGGGGGGGGAGACCTGCTGCCGTCGTTGTCATACATGGCACTTTGGACAAATGATGCCATTTATGAAATGACAGTGGAGACAGCAGAATCCAGAGGCATTAAAAGGGTACTCGGTCAGCGAGTTACTGATCTGGAACCATTTTAATGTTCTTCTCTTTTCCTTACTTTTCGTGTCGAGATGATAATAAGATCACGTTAATTAATTCCTCCTGTGCTGCTGTAATGTGGTATCATCTGCTCGGTGACATTGCTTCTCTGTGACAGCCGGGCCATCGGGCTGCGGACGAATCTCTCTGACGCGCCACGAGCGACTAATGATGTTCCTCTTTCTAACCGGCTGTCATATCCCATTCTCTCGCTCACCACATGACTGATTTTTATCCCTTTCTGCAGGTTCAATTGAGTATTTAAAGGTCAAATTGTATTTTCTCGCGAATTGAAATAGAAGACATCCCTGGTAAATGTCAGTGTCGAGCCATCACAGTCTCTAATCAGCCAGGAGAGATCTGGATAGTGAAACCCAGGTTTTGGCTGTAATGATGACTCTTTGGTCTCATCCTGTTGTCACTCTCCCCTGCCAATCAACTCATCTGACTAATATAGATATTTTTTAATATTTCTATCTATGACAGATATCAGCTATTCACACATATCAAATTACAAGTCATGGAGCCAAAGCTGCTGGAAATATTGATATAATACCTTGTGTCTTTCTGGAGAAGACTATGTTGTTTGCAGTTGTCTTTGCAGTCGCACTTCTAACAGACCAAATAAGTTTCTGCCTTTTGTCTCCTTAAACCCTGGGGGACTTTGTATTAAACCTGTTAAGACTCATGTAAAGCATATAAGAATGTAAATCTTATAACCATTCATTAAATTTGAATTAAATATAGTGCAACACGGAGCAAGAACAGCACAAAATGCGTCTCTGTAGAAATACTTGTGTACTGAAATATATGATGTGATTATGGCAGAACACCAGGCGGCTCACGGCCTTCTATGGTATGTATTTGTGCTTGTATTGCATTTTAATGACAAGATATCCTCGTTACACTTTCCTTCCAGCACAAGGGATGAATTTCACTCACAAAAACTTGTTAGAACTTCGACTAAATCCACACTTTACATCTCAAATCGCAGAATTAAATGCAGCACACAGTTCCTGCTCCTGAAGTGGGAAAAAAGTCTGCCAGGTATATTTTCATTTCATTTGAAGTAGCAGAAAGGAGAGAGAGAGAGAGAGAGAGAGAGAGAGAGAGAGAGAGAGAGAGAGAGAGAGAGAGCTGCAGTCTCATAAATACAGACGGCAGCCTGACGGTAGAGAAACGTCACCGTTAGCCTGAGAACAAAAGCATGAGCATCCATCAGGCATGAGCACAGCCTCCCTCCGGGGAACCAGGGCAAACAGGCCTCTCTTCTCTCCGTCTCTGTTGCAGCACTCACTGCATTATAAGGACGGGCCCTCCCAGCCGTCCCACTGTGCACACATAGTAAACACTAACGTCTCTTTTACATGCACAAGGTGTGAAAGCTCCAGTTTAGTATTCACACCCACCTGGTGTAAGAAGACAGAGGGAGCTGGAAGGCCGCCCTGACCTTGCTGGCGGAGAATATCTTTCATGTCTCGCGACGGGAGGAGTCGCTGTAGCCACCGCTAACACTTGTGGGCTAATTGCAGATTTGAATCTGGAGCCCAGACCGAATGACACTCAGAGCGAGGATTTCCAATTAGGCGAGCAGCGAAGGCGGCAGAGGAAGTTGCGGCAGGAAAGTGTTTGAAAGGCGTTTGCTGAGCAACTGTTTGGAGTTGTGTTTGTTTGTGCGATGAATAAGTCATGAGTGTTGAATTATCTGGCTGGTTACAGTGCAGAAACAAGGCCGGGGCGAGCAGCGGAGCAAGGATCCAAGAGACTTTGCACCACAGAGATAAATGAGCCAGTGAGGAGCTGAGGTTTGACATGCTGAGGAGCCTCCACCGGGCTGTGAGGGAGAAGGATGTGAACGATATGGTTGAGTGACGGGGGTTTAGCTATAAGCACTGCTGCTTCACTCTCTGCTCAGCAGGGGGGGCTTCCTGCAGAGGTCACAGGTCGAATCTCTGTGGGAGCTGAGGAGGCCCATCACCACTCAGCCAGTAGCAGAGTGCTCCGGCAGAATGTGGAACCTGCTAATTGTAGTTCACTGCGGATCAGAACACAGTCAAAGTGCTTAAAAGGAAAATGCTCCCTTGGATATCTCTAAACTGTTGTAGACGGTTTAGTTGAAGTTCAATGAAGAAAACGACGGATCATTTCTCCTGCTTTTATTTCATGATAAGGAGACAGAACCTTAATCCTTCATCATCCTGTGTTAAATTCAATAAATCAATCAAACCGCACCATTAACAAAAGCTAAAAGACGAATGCATCACAAAGTTATCAATAAAAGAAAAGACAACAACAAAACAAGGAGAAGATGATCAAATATACATAATCAAAATTTAAGCAAAATAAAATAAAAAGATGAGAATGAACTATAAGTTTATACACAACATAAAAGCAGTTTTTTCTTATTTTATGAATACCAACACGTTGAGCTCAGATCCTGTGGAGGTTGTGTTCCAGCGACTCGGAGCGTAGCGGCTGGAAGCAGCGTCACCAAATGTTTTGGTTCTGCCCCGTGGAAAAGTTAAAAGAGACGAACCAGAGGATCTGAGGGTTCTTTCTGCTCCATAAAGCAGCAGCACGGCTCCTGAGTCATCTGGTGTAAGACCGTGTGGGGCCTCGAGAACTAATAGAAACTTTCAAATCAAAACTAACAGGTTAGATTTTAACCTAGTTGCGATTTTGGTAGGCCTGATACCCTGTATGCATTATAATTGCATTATGAATGCACAGATGGATTTGGTTCGTTTTGTCTTCTTAAACATATTATAAAGACCGTATATCGGATCTAATTACCTGTCAGTCTCTAGAGCATCATGGGAAGTCATTTACACAAACAGTGCATTGTATCTGCTGTGTTTTAAACATATGGCTGCTGCAGCATCAACTGTAACGTGAGGATAAACAGCAAAGAGACATTATCAGTTTTAATGCAACATAAAGAACAGCTGTGGATCTTTCTGTGTCAAAAAACACCCAATCAGACGACACATGACCATCAGCCGGTAGCTGCTGCTTCAGAGGGTGAACGTTGCTTTAAAACAGCAGCAGATATCTGTCGCTGCCGTTTCTTCAGGAGATGAAACACTTGTATTCTACAGCGAGGTAAGTGGCGAATTGTTGCATGACTGTCTCTCCCCTTCTGTTCTGTGTTTGATGGCCTCGGCTGAAGAAGATGAAAAAGAGAACGGTGCGGATTCTCAGCAAAAGATGATGTGAGGTGCAGACTGCATTGTCTCCCGGCTCCAGCAGGACTCCCCCTGGGTTTCCCATTATCTTCCCCGGGATGATGATTTTCAAGCTCAGTCAGTTCTCGTGGTCGCCAACCAGGCAGCTGAAAGGAAGACGAGACTTCACAGTGTGACAGAAGAACTTTTCCTTCATTGCTATTAAATTCAGTTTGACCCTGTCAGGGAGCAGGTATTTAAAATTTGGGAATTCGTTGTACGGCGGAAACTTTATTCAAGACGTGCGATGCTGAAAGGCGGAGAATTATGAGCTGCTCAGGTTCAGCGTGTGCGAGGAGAGAAAGCACGACGGCTCTCTGGCTTTGAAAGTCCTCGTGCACACTCACCCCAGCAAAGTCTGTTTAGTTCTGCTGAAATAACAAGGTCTCGGGCCCCAGGCCTCGTGTTTCGCTGTTTGAAAATAAGCCAAAGTCTGTGTTGGAGCTGTTTTCACACACAGACCTCGACATCAGAGTGTTGTTACTGCACACAGACCACGCTGGGAGACGGGCGGCGTTTCTCCGTGGTGCAGCTGCAGCACTGGAGGAACCTGCCACCGGGAAAATGATCCTTGACATATCTACACGTATGTGGAGTTCATCCTTGTGGAGAGAGAATGAGGACATCGTGTGCTCTGTGCATGAAACAGGATCATACGTAGAATAGGGTTTAACGACCAGTTTACATCAAGGTCTATAAAACAGATTCTTCTTGTGAGTGGCAATCAGCAGTTTAGGTCACCTGCAGGTAAACGAGGGCCTGAACACAACGACTCGCACGCATCAGTTATCTGCTTTTTTAATTTATCTATATTTATATGCTCGTTAACAGGGGTTATAGCCAAATTGTCAGCATTGGAAAGATAGATTTCCACCAGAAACCCAAGAATATTGGCCCCAGAGGCTAATTCATTCGATGAGTTCCAACATTGACATCACAGCGGTTAGTCTCTTTATTTCCAAGAGAATAATGCAAATAATAAAAGTTTTCTCTGAAATGCAAAGGAAGTAAGATATGTCTCACCTCATCAGGGGACCATTCGTCCTCGGCTGCCTGTCAGCTCCATGCAAACTGCCTTTCAACAAATCCACACCCACACAGTGCGGCTTCTGTATTTAACAAACCTGAGAGTACCAATCAACACTGCAGTTTAATAAGCAGGCGGCTCATCCTTGGTGATATAAAGATATATATATATATATACACACACATATCCCATCAACCAGCCAAGGATACACAATTCAGCTCAGAATCGACAGTTCACACCTGAACAGTTTCCCAGTTAGTGAGTAACTCTCTCACTTCAGCTCCATGTGCCAGTAACCACAGATATCATTTCCGTTTTTAACAAGTTCATTATGACAGATGGATCCTTTGTCAAAGTGTTTGTGTGAGACAGAGAGTGGGCGGGACAAGGAGCTGCTGTGACTGAAAGAATATCAAGATAAAATCAATATTTCTAGTCAAAGTATGGGAAGTGTAAAAGTTGTGGATGTATTTTGAGGACACATCTGTAATCTGAGTGATGAGACCTTAAATAAACAGCAGGTAATATCTTCAACTCGTACTTAGTGCATCAATGTTTCCTGCTCGGCTGCATGATTGTTCTTTTATCTCGTCCTCGCAGCGGCTGTCGCTGACAAACAATGTGATGTGTCACTATTCCAGAGGTTTAGTGGATTCTGCTTTTTGTTAATCTCTGTCTGAATCCCTCAAAAGCTGAGACTTGAGGGATGATGTGCAAAGTCTCCTCTACTGGGAATATATATTATCCACATCACAGGATGGAAGACATTAGATGTGGATATATTCGGACATTGTAAAGATACAAGATTTAAAGGATAAAATTATCTTATTTAATGTTTGGATACAACTTGCTTTTCTATGTAAGATATCATCTTTTCTCTGTCTTCAAATGTTTCTTGTAGAAGCAGACGAGGGAGACGTCCGTTTGCCCAGACCTTGATAAGACTCTATAACAATCCTCCCTCTGAGCTGAGCAGCCTTAGTTTTCCACGGCCGACTTGCTAGATCCCCAAGTAAACAGATGTTTATGCACAAACACGCACCTTCATGGTCTCAGGTGGACGAAGCCACTTTAACGTGAACAATAAATATCAGGGTAACAAACATAAAAACACCTCAAATGCATGTTTTTCCTGTTTTCCGGAAACAGATGACACTGTTTTATTTGAAATTACCCCTGCAATTCTTTGTTGTTGTTTTCAATTGAGGGGGAAAATCTGCGACGCGGCAAAACACACTACACAGGTCGTGCACGAGCCGAAGCGAGAGAGCCGGGGGGGGGGAATCCACCCTCAAAACAAGGCAATTTCAGGGAGATCACATACCTGCAGGCAATTCCCTCGCACTGAATCCATTGGAGATGAATACTTTGTGCTCGGCCGATTGGAAACACGGAGTAAGCCGACGTGGCGTCTCCGGGAGAAGGAAGCGATGCATTTCTTCACTTAGCTCACCGAACAAACCCCGGCCCGGCCTCTCTCTCTGATTGCCCGAGCTGCATCAATCCAATTCAGATGTTTATTCTTCTCTGAACTCCGCCCGCTCCGCTCACTTGTTTTGGCTGACGTGTCACCGGGCCTGTGTTCTCACATCATCACGGATCTGATTGTGTGGTGATTTCTCCAGGGGACACAAAACACCACGGAACCAAACAGAGAGCATTCCACCCACCCATCCAGAGACTTAGCAAAGATCATCTTTTATATTAATGCACTCTGGTCTGGGCTTTATTAAAATGCTGGGCTGTTCTCATTTTCATAATTACTGTGCTATGGGTAATATATGTGTCCTTTGCCCTTTGCCTGTAGAGGGAGATAATATCATGCTTGATGCTCTGACTTTATTGGATCATGAATTTTGAGCTCTAATTGTGCGTGCCATTTTTTAATTAGCAAGTTATTACAGGAGGTCGCATTGCAGATGTGTGAGACACTCCTCGCCTCTGCCGCTGAGTCAGAGTGTTTAACTGAGGGATTGACACCTCGCCCCCCCGGCCTCCACACCTATCTCTGTGTGGGTCGGCCATGACACCGATCCCAGTGCACGCCCACTATCTATCTATCTATCTATCTATCTATCTATCTATCTATCTATCTATCTATCTATCTATCTATCTATCTATCTATCTATCTATCTATCTATCTATCTATCTATCTATCTATCTATCTATCTATCTATCTATCTATCTATCTATCTATCTATCTATCTATCTATCTATCTATCTATCTATCTATCTATCTATCTATCTATCTATCTATCTATCTATCTATCTATCTATCTATCTATCCATCTATCTATCTATCTATCCATCTATCCATTTATCTATCTATCTGTAAAAATATGAATTTAAGACCTAAAAGTCTTGAATACATACAAATGATACATGTTAGGACTTGATTATGTTCAGGTAAGTCTTCATTATTTTATCGTTCTTCCATCGTATTTAAAAATTATGTATTTTAGAAGTTGTGTTTCATAAATTTCATTCATTATGATCTGAAAATGTCTTAAATTGTACCAGAGGAATCTTAGAGCTCAAATCGTAAAAAAATAGATTTTTGGGAGAATTGCATGAATTAAACACACTTTTTAGTTTGAGGTTTGATAAATTAAACATTGCTGCTAATTACAGGTGCAAATACTTTCACATCTTTTACATTCCTGTAAACCAGCACCTCATTAAAGCCAATTATTGTTTCACCCGTTAATGTGAAGCTGACACTAAGAAGAAACTGTTTCAGTTCACAGTCACAGATCAAATCCTCCCTGGGTCCTGATGCCATTAACATCATCAAAGGTTTTGTCTTAAATGTGGTTATGGGAACTTCATGAATCTGTCATTTTCCTGGAGAACCGCTCATATGAGAAGCTCAACAGTCCACGCTGCACTTCGCGATCTCTGCAACGAAAGCCGCCAAGTATGAAGTCAACTGCATGAGTGGTTCCTGTAAAAAGAACAGACGGAGAAGAGACTTGATTTATCCATGTATTCATACGCTGTTCTTTAATGGTGCTACAGCCAAATATGAAATCCATGGAGACAGAGGAAGGGTCAGAATCTCTTTGGATCTTAAACCTTTCTATTCAAAGTGTAAAATCAATACATAGTTTTCAGCTGATAGCAGCATTTAGGAGGTGATGTACACTTGTGGTTTGGCTCGTGTCCCCTCTCGACCCGACCTGAAACCACAACACAACACAAGAGGGATGGGAAAGATCGATAGTTTAAATGTAAATGTTGTGGCCGAGCTGAAACCGGGTGCGGCTCCTGAACACGGTAAACCACACGCTTCTAATTTCCCTCACATGTAATAATCATGTTACTTTGTGCATCGGCAGAGAACATAAGCGGGGAATAACATACTTGGAGCTTCAGAACTGATTTGTGCACAAGTACTTTATGTAAACATAGTACTTATATGTACTTATGTATATGTTACATCATTCAATCTCAAAGGCGAACACTCCAACCAGTCCAGCTTCAAAAATATGCCGTGCACATCATTTGCAGATCATGTTTTAATAGAATCATCAGACGTGATTGATACCGATATCTCTAAATTGATGTAATGTGCGGTGTGTGTGTTTGAGGGTCATTCTGTTTCTCTGCTAATCACGAGTTCTCCAGTGGCAGAGATGTGCACCTGAGAGTCACATCAATCAAACGCCGGGCGACACCTCGGAAATGTTGTGTAAATGCTGCGGTGGCGTTTGTCAGCTGAGAACCTGCAGAGAGGAGGAAGCTCGTCAAACTGGATCTGTAGAGACTTTCTGTCACAGACATCAAGGGACACGGTGTCGTGTGTGAAGAGAATACAAGTTACTGCATTTTTCCCCCTGAGAGAAGTGAAGAATGTGACAGCTCTCTCATATAAGTCAAAGAAAAACCAAACCAAACACACTTTTCAATGTATAGATCGTAATTACTTGAATGTGTGTGTGTGTGTGTGTGTGTGTGTGTGCTGTGTGTGTGTGTGTGTGGCCCTTGGTGATTATCATTTTCCTATTAAAGGTAGTAACTTCACTCAGACCTCCCCCACCCGCAATTATCACATCCTTGAGAGTGGGAAATTGAATTGTCTGAGCCCTTCACACACAGATTAACACCTGTTAGACCAGCATCTGAACTGGAGAGGATGAAGACAGTTGATTAAATTGTCACTCTACGTATATTTCCGCCATTTAAAGTATATTAAATTCGAAATCGTACTGTATTTACGTGAGTATAGTTTCTTAAACGATGAAGCATTTTGTTCCCTATGAATAAAATCAATAAAACAGTTTTTAAACCAGCTGAACCTCAGTGTGTCTTCATCTTGAGTTTTACCCGTTGATATAAATCCATCCCAACAAACCTTTTCCTGGCTCTGAACTGATTGACCCTGTTTGCTGCAGCTCCTTGTTCCTTTTCACAAACCTGTCAGATGTGCAGAGACTGATCCCTGTGACGGATTAATTAATCTGGACAACTTCCACATCAGAATCTCAGAACGCAGCCTCTACACAGGGAAAAGGCCTGATGCTTGTTAATTTATGTGAAGCTATGCAAAGCAGAGGAAACACAGCACATTAATAATTCAGACGTACTTAATTGGTTAATTAGGACGGCACACGCCCGTCTCTGCCTTACTGCTCTCCTGCATCTCGCTCCAGTGTGGTGTAATCTAATTATTTAGCGAGCGTCCGCCTGTAATTCCACTTCCCGGCTTTTTCTATTTCCGTCGGTGATTGTGTGAAATATTCCAATCAACTTGAGTTCCAGTGTTTTAAATTGTTGGAATGAAACACCTGTTTCTCCTCAAATTGCTGTGATTGCATCTGTCTGCAGGTTCAGTGCTGGGCCTGCAGCGCCGAGGGGATCCTAATGATGGATTATACTCCAGCCCCGGGTTGGAACCGGGCTGCACTCGAAGAAATGAGCAGTGTGAAATTGAACGTGATGAACATCGGAGCATTTCTCTCATTTAAACCTCGTGCACGGGAACTAATGCAACCAGCACATGTGACTTATGGAGTGTAGTGAGGTCTATGTCGGGATTTAAGGTGTTGGAAGACATTCTGTTGTATGGACTCATTATGGAATTGGGATTTTAATATTCATCTGATGCCGATACTGGAAATCTTGGACCTTCTCATGGGGTTCGGCCTCAGTGGTCCACCCGGCCCACAGTAACACATTGACACAGGTCTTCAGTGAAGAAGGAGACGTCTTGTGTCCAGCAGTGAACGCTCTGCCTCGAACCTGTGAGCTTGGGTTTGATTATTTCAGCAGCTGAATCCATATGTTTGGATGCAGAGAAACATTTTGATTTAATTTAATGATGATTTTGTGCGTCCACCTCAGAACGTCTGATTAGCGAGAGCTGGCAGTTTCCATCACAGATGTTCTGACTGAAAAAAGCCACAGCAATAAATCAATCTCCACGCTACAATCCCTTACTACCCTCCAGTTAGAGGGGAGGGCCGAGTTCCCCGGGCGACTGATTTCCTGGAGACTCTGGAGGCTCACAGTCCCTCTGCCTCTCGACTCCATCTCTTCATTACCCTGCTGCTACAGAGGATTCCTTCTCTCCGGTGACTCACATCGTATGATCACCGGCTCCTCGTGGTCAGAGTGTGTGTTCAGGTCCTCAGCTTTATTGCCCACATCGCTCATTAAAGCGCTCCTCCGAGGGATGCAGTGGCAGTAAATGCAGCAGTGCTGGGCGAACCGCTGCCAGACACTGTGACGGCAGGATCGATGGTCTCCACAGCCGGGGTGATGACCACAGGGTCACTCCTCACGTCGGGCAGCTGATCATGTGGGAGGATGCAATTGTGGCCGCCTGAATGGGTTTTTTAATTCAAGCTTTATGTTGGAAGGACATGGCGGTGTTGCCCTCCAGGAAGCAGCGCTCAGCCTATTGGAGCACGGTGGGGTTAAGTTTCTTCTACGAATCTTTTCTTTTTCTTCCAGTTCCTGCAGAGAAGGCTGAGGATGTACAGTAATTGTTTTTGGCCTCGAGTGCCGTGAATCACATTCAAAGAACTTTAAATTTTGTAGCGGCCGGATCCACAGGGAACAGTGAGTGTGAGCGAACTCATAAACACGAGCACAAAGGCACTTGAGCGAGAAGCAGCATAGCAATGAGGGACGATTTCTCCAGGATGTCACGAAGCTGAGAAACTGATACCTGAAGGTGGTTTATACTGTGGGTGTGAATCCGGATCAATCACTAGGGAGGTTATTTAAAGAGAGGAATGAGATTTCTGCACTTTCCTATAGTTGATATTCTCTTTAGCCATCGTTTCTGGCCTATGTTGCTGAAACAGGGTCTCACATTGTGCTGAGGAGCTGCAGGAGGAGCACATGTTTAACTGTGGTGCTTTGCTTTAATGCAAATGTTTAGTAAATGTAATGTTTACGATCATTTGCATGTGCATAAATAAGTATGGGCTACAGTTGTGTCATATTACTGCTTTTATAAAGACAAACTGAATAGTTAATCTGTATATAAACACGTTTTATGTCTTGTTTTAAAGGTTCTTCTTGAGTAAATATAAAATACTTGTTGGGACATTTCAGTCCGGACAAATTGAGGGACAGATATCCCTGGAGTCGAGCCGGGAGAGTAGCTAAAAAGCATCTGAGGGCGATGATGATCTTAATCCGAGTGTAAGACTCCGGGATGAGATTATCTAATCCTTAAAAAGCTTTTAAGGAAGCGAGGCCGAGCAGATGCTACGCGTCACCCAGTTTGTAAAGTGTTGATTCCACCGGCGAGGCATAAAACGGAAACACACAAGTGCAACGTGCGGCAGTCACATCGTGATGTTGCATAATGGGAATAAACACTTTTGATTATACATTCTCCGACGAGTGCACATTAAGGAGAGGTTGGTGGGTTCCCTTCTGCCAATTAAACACAAAAAAAAACACATCGCCCTCAGTGCTGCCAATTTGGTTTATCAAATTACTCGGTGGAGAGTGGCACTCAGACCTGGAACGAGTCCCCACTTTTTTCCTTTTTGATGTAGCCTGACACTTGAGCCAATTAATTAGCGGTTAATCTTTGCAGCCACCAGCAAGGAACAATTCCCCCATTGTGTCAGGGAACAATCTTAACTTTTCACTTATTGTGGATATTTCAGCAGAACTTACAATTTTTGTAATTTTGTTAATCAGTGAGCAGCACAAAAGATAAAAAAAATAGAGGAAAGTTACAGTCCTTGTCACAAAAGTTCCTCAATTACTAGTAAACTGTTATAAATCTACTGTTTGGAAATCTTTGCCCACATAACCCATCATGAATAATGGAATAATTATTGCAATAAAATGCATGAATAACAAAGATGATAATCCACAGCGAGTCAAAACTGTAGAACAAGTTTTTCGAAAGTGAGAAACGATTAATCCGTCAGAGCGACTGTGACCGCTCTCCGGCGTCATGTGTCGAGTGCAAGCGGTGAAAAGTCTCTGTACGTTTAAAAGAGTTTGCTCTTAATTATCCGAGGTGATTAAACGCTGTGAAAAGCTTTTCTAAATGCACCATTATGGCACTTTCACATTCAATCTACCAGCAGGCCAAGGCCATTACAGCCAGCATGGATTTTGATTACTGATTATATGCTTTGATGACTTCAGGCCTCTCGTCTGCACTTTGCTCCACACAACTGGAATCTGAAAAAAAAATCACACACCTTATTTATAGACATGCATTGTTGCATTGTGTCCGTTTCCCATCATACTTTGCGGTAGCGGCGTTGTGTTGTATCTGACATTGTGTATCTTCTGAGGCCTTAATGACGTTTAGGTGCCGTCCTCGCAAAGATGGAGAGAAGAAGACGTCTTTTCAATCTTCTTTGTATCACGGCGTAGACATAGATTATCTCAAGGGACTTGACATGGTGCATGGCACTATGGAGAGAAAGACTAGTTATCTGTTATTCTACTAATGAAATCTGTGTGTATGGTGCTCGCAAATCTCAAGAACTGTTCATCTTACGAGCTTCACCCTCGACATGTGTGTCGGTAACGGCCCAATGAAGTTCAGAGTTGGATTTGACGCAATTACAACACATGATTCGCTCAATATGAATAATCAGGCGAGAAATGCACATTTTTTCCAGTTCAGGTTCACTGGACTTTCACAGATTCTTTAAAAACAAACAGGTGAACAGCTGTTTGTGCAGCAGCGGTGGCTTCAGGGTGAAAGCAGCATCACCACAGGCCGAGTAAACAAACAGCCCAAACAGGTGGAAGACTGAACCTCAAGCTTTGAGGTGAGGCCTCCTGCATGAGAGCTGCAGCACGACTCTCCTCTGTCGAAACATCTGTCTTCAGTAAGAACAACCTCAACTGTATATGAGTGTCATCCTCTGATTTCATCTCTAGTCCTGAGGAACACAAGGAAATGCAGGTGAGACTGGAAATAATCTCATGAGGACAAACCATTTATATTCACTAATGGAATCTGACCTTGTTCCTTCCTACGTGGGTGTGAGACAAACAAAGTCATCTAAGGTTAAAAGTCATGGTCAGCCCCAGTCAGACCGTGGAGGGCAATTATTAAAATAGATAAGTGGTTTTTCATGGTCCAGCAGCGTTGCAATTTAAATAACCCTGCAGAAGTAATTCTATCAGAACGGCCCATCGTAGAGAAGGCTCGTTTGTTTCAGTGCATCTGATGAACTCCAGTACGTCGTGCACTGTTCCCCGAATCAAGAGTCTCCTGCTTTGCTAAGTGTGTCAATTACATTACGATCTAATCAAAGAGAAGTGAGAGGATACCTTTCATTTGGGCTGATAACCTTTTTACAAGGATACGCAGCTCGTATCAGCCACATCTCGAACACGCTGCAGTCTTTGATGTGCTACAAGACAAAGGTTTGAAATAATGGAATTTCATGCTAATTTAAAAGTACTCGTGTCCTCCTCTGCAGTTTGAGGTTATTTGAGAACAATCGTGGTGGAATAAAGAAAAGAGGACAAAGCCAGGGTTGTGTTTCCTGTAGACCGAGCTCCAGATGTGATGGTGCAGCCTCACGTTATTACCACCTTCTCCTGTTGGAGTGGATGGTAAGACAGAGTGAAGCTCGGTGACAAGAATGTTGAGCAATCGATTGGAAAAAGAAGAAGTCGGTAATTATTTGCACAAATGTGCGTGTGTCCTAATCTTGTGTAATCTGCTCGGCAGCGCTACACAGCAGCTCTCTCTTTATCCCCCGGCTTTACCGGGCCCTGTGTCGTGTTGTCAGAACCACACGGACACGGGGAACAGAGTGCACGGTGCTAATCCCATTTTTTGCATTTAATTACCCACTGGTTCAGAATGCTCACTGCGCCCTGGCTGCAGAAACTGTTTTGCAGGAACTCGGAAGTCGAATCAACCACTCGAGCATCTCCCCGGAGGGAGAAGGGCTTGGCTGAGCAATTGTTCATACTCCTCACATTCGCGTCACATTAGCATATCTGGCGGCTGCCTGCACAGACATTAAATGCAGGTGAAGCACAAGCAGGGTATTATCACTTTGTTTAGAACACAAAGGCAGCGTGTGCGTGCTCGTCCCTTCACTTCGTTTCCCACAGACAACATCCGGGCGCCCTGCTTTGCATAATCTCTGTTCTCAGCCGCTTGTAAGCCACTTTCTCTTTGTGTCCTTTACACAGATGTGTTGTGTTGCTCTCGCTCGTCGGAGACATCTCAGAGGAAACATCTGCACGGGGAAACACAGATGTTTGTGTGGCAGAGTGTCGTGTTGATTTCAGTGCAGACGCAGTGGAAGTGAATGAGCAACTGGATAGTCTTTTATTTCTGAGGATGACGTCTAACAAAGATCGTTTGATCTTCTGTCACAACATGATCCCCCGGAAACAGAAGATATTTCTCCCATTGTGAAAATGTTCATCAGCGTTTGAATCACAAAAGCTTTATAATTACGTTTAAAAAAAGGGTGAAAGCAGCTAATTGGACATTTGAATGAAGACAACAAAGAGACTGAAGCATAACAGTGACATTCCACATCAGAGCTGCTCCACAGATAGCAATTTCCCATCGTGGATGATTGTGCACAAGCCTCCAATTACACAGCCAACAAAGTGAGGAGCAGCACTCAACTTGAGGGAGTTATTAACTCAGGACGACATTTTGAGGGAGAGAAATTGGCTCCCTCTCCGCCCTGTGCGTGTAAACACCAGCTAATACCCATCATGCCCCCCCCCGCCTCCACCCACCTGCCTCCTCACAACCCCGCCAAACATCCACCGCGTTGTGATCCGGCTATTTACAGCTTCCAGCCGTGCCAGTCAGAGTATCCCAACACGCTGGGAACATCTAAACACACGAGGGTTGAGTGATATCCTGCTGATTAGCACACCAGCTCCTTCCTGCTCACTTAGTCAGGTTTCACTCAGGTTAATCCACCGGAGGGTTTTGTTGTGCAGCTACAGGCTTGTAATAGGATCTGCGAGAGCATCTGGATCTGTGAGCTCTTCACTTGTAAGGAACAGGGCGCACCTCGGCAAATCGTCTTAATGGATAATGCCGGATAAAGAAAAGGGATAACGCTTCCTTGTACCGCGTCTCACCAAAAGTAAAATTAAATTGGACGAGTCGCTGCATTGAGGCTGATGTTTGAAATAAATTCCACTTGTTACAGATAAATCCTTGATGTGTTTTTTGTGTTAAAGCGCTTTGGTTTACAAACCCCAGAGGAAAGTGTCTTTCATTCTAGACAAGAAAATGTGTGAATGGAAAGAAAAACAAAAGCTGTGACGAGCCATGTGTGGCTGTTTGAAGTTTAACACTGAATTGGATATTGCATTTAAGATTCAGGCCGTGGCTGCATTGCATTGTGGTTATTTGGAGCCACAGATTGGACGCTGGACGTTTATTCTTCATTCTTCACCTCTTTCTCCTCCTCCTCCTCTTTTCTTTCTCATCTTTCACTGACAAAGCACGAAGAGTAAAAGAAGATTATTTTAAAGGAGGTATGTGCTTTTTCCGATGCTTCAAAAAGGCAGATTTTCTATTTCACA
Source organism: Pseudopleuronectes americanus (assembly GCA_038501795.1). Lineage (NCBI taxonomy): Eukaryota > Metazoa > Chordata > Actinopteri > Pleuronectiformes > Pleuronectidae > Pseudopleuronectes > Pseudopleuronectes americanus. Next base: position 496,997 of record CM076736.1, on the reverse strand, counting down.
AATCTTGCCGACTTGTTGGCAGAGCACATAAAATATTGTATTAAATAATGAACAATCACTTTTCTGTCTGAAGACACAAATAGACATTTCTTCTTCCTTCTGCATGACAGGAAGAAGAAGGGAAGCTTTCGTACAGAGGAAGGTTTTCACTCACACCTGCAGCATTTCACAAACTGCAAATCATCCTGTGTGTGTGTGTGTGTGTGTGCAATCAGGAGGCAAGACTATGTAGGATCCCTGTTCTCTCTCTCTCTCTCACACAGACACACACAAACACAAATTCATGATGTACAAGGAAGGGTCCTGCTATAACCGGGTTGCTGTAGAGACTTTAGTTGTACTAGTATGTTCATATAATATGTGTACAGCCTGCAGCAACGCTTCAAGAGAAACATATTATTTTGCTCTGCTCTGTTGTGTTGTAGCTGTTTTTGTGTGTGAAAAAAAAAGTTCTGCAAAAGTCAGTCCGTGGAGGATGGAAGTTCGTCACGTGACATCACAACAGTCGACGTTTGTTTACATTAAATGCTTTTAAATAATAAAAACTGCAAAGAGAAGTGATGTGAATGTTTATTTACATCACTTCTCCTCCTCACCTTACACCCTGATTGATGCGATCGCTCACCCGGCTCACAGCACAGTGACCTCTGCTCCCTGTGTACACCCATGCCAAGTTTATCAATTACACTCAGGTAGGGTGTCTAGACGAGGCCGCGCGCGACACACTGACACAAACAGTGTAATTACGTCTGAGAAGGATAATGGCTTATTTACCAACCCCAGTCATTGGTGGGGTCGCGTTTCATTCCAGATAAAGCAATTTGCTTTGATAGACCCTCACAAGCTGCTTGTGCATGCAAATGGCAGAATTCATTAACATGGGACTGCTCTCTGCATGGCACAGAGAGGCTATTACCACCAGACACCGGGTGCCATTACCAGACAGAAGCAAGTGAGATGAATGGACCGCTCTCCTTTCACCAGGCACGCTTGATGTTATTAATTTGGCTCCTTGCATGTGGGAGTGGTGTGTTTTTTACTAACGACCCCCTTCTGAGTTGATAATTGTCGGGGAAGTCTTCGGCAGGCGACTCCTTCCACCGGACTGGGATGTTTGGACTGTGCAGCCGGCGTGGATGGGAAAGAACGACGAGCAGCCTGTGATGGAGTGCTGGGAGTGCAAACACACACCCAGTCAGTGTCACTGACATGAGCTGAGATGCCCCATCCCCCCCATCCCCAACCCCCCACCTACCCAACCAAGACTCAATGACTCATTAATCAGGGAGTGTGCGGAAAGTAGGATGACAGGCAGCGGAGAGCGTACACATTTAGATTCTGCAGCACAGTGACAGGGAGCACACAGAGAAGCTGCTGCCACTATGTGCTTGGCTTGATAGCGTCGCCGCTGAAGTGCAAAGAAGCTCAGGTCTGCTTCGTGTCATCGGTGTCGGCCTCAGGTTCACGTCAGGAGCAAGACACGTTCTGCTAATTGTGCCTGAAAGAGCCGGAATCTCAGTGATGTGATGCTTCTGGGATAAATCCTGGATGCTGACACAGTGTTGTGTTGTACTGGAAAACATCCAAGAGCAGAGGTGACAATGGTGGAGGTTGATTGATAAATAATATCTATATGTTAATCGATAAGGACGGAGGCACAGAGAGGTGTAGTGAGGAGCAAAGAGTACAAACAGGTTAGATCACTAATGTTCACCTTGGTTTGCAGCTCGAGGACGGAGTCGGTGCCTCGGGCAGCTTCTCTGTCACAATCATTTAAAAGTGTGTCTACGGATTGACTGATACTTGAACTCAAGAGCAAAACAAATCCTTCTCTCCCCGAATTCCACATCCTCGAATGAGTCAATGATCTCAACATTTTGGGAATTAGCCGCCACGAAAATTAGTAAAACAGACTGAATGTTTCCCAGAGTCAGAGAAACCTCATCCCTTTCAAATATTGCCCGTATTTCCCCTTTCGTTATTTCATCATCTTCTTTGTGGTGGCTGTAAACTGCTTCAGGACTTATTGTGAAAACATTGTGGCTAACAGTAGTTTCCACTGCACACACATAACGTACAGTTAGATAGTAGCGGAGCTTGACTAGAACTATTATGGATTAAAATGCCTTTTACCACCATTTAGGCTCCTTAGTGTGGAGATTGTTTCATCACAGTTGTCTTTATAAAGCTATGGAACAGCCGAACATTACTTTATTACAGTTATTTATTATTAACAGGGGCCATGCACAACACATCCGTTTGATTCATAGTCAGCTACAATATGCACCTGTTGTTTCTGGGCAGGAAGATTGATGCATTGGTTAAGTGATGGTGATGCAAGATTACGAATTTATCATAAATCTGCAAAAACAACATGAAATCATAATAAGAAGCTTCATTTAAATGCACTTTCCTCATTAACTCCAGTGAGACGCAGCAGGCGTCCAGACACAAAGGATCAGGTGAGAAAACACTTGGATGTTTGAGGAGAAACATTGAACCAGTTGGACGTCTGCTGCAGCAGATTGCAAAAACCAATATGTTGTTGAGCAGAATACACACAGAGTCGCACAAGGTGGATTATTTTCAAAGATCGACAATCTAACTCTGCTATTGACCCAAGAACCACACAAACACACACACACACACAGAGAGAGAGGGAGAGAGAGAGATAGAGAGAGAGAGAGAGATGAGAGAGAGAGAGAGAGAGAGAGAGAGAGAGAGAGAGAGGAGAGAGAGAGAGAGAGAGAGAGAGAGAGAGATTATAACTGCAATCACACAATCAAATCTCTGTTTTTATTAATGCACTTGGTATTAATGGTCTGGATTTCCTCTAGTTCTGTAAATAGATAAATAATTGACTACATTATCTGTTTATTATGTATTTTACTTTGCATTTTGCATATTTATCTGTATCATGACATCATGAATTGTTGTCATTCCAGGTTACCGGTTCTGTCGGCGGGGGCGTGTCACAACAAATCTGATTTCCGCCGCTGAAACTTCTGTTAAATGTGATTGAGCGTCTGCACTCGTTGCTTTAATTTAACTTCTCTGGTGTTCAAACCCATTAAGAGCTCATTAATCAGAACTAAGTTTGACCTTGGTTGATTTTGGCGTCTTTCAAAACTTACTTACTATTTCTTCACCTCTTATTTTAATCACTTTCTTGTCATTCTCCCCCCCCAAAAAAAGGGAATCGATGCAGTTGAGCATGAAGACTTTGCTGAAATGTGGGATTAGTTGATTCATTGTAAGCGGCTCAGTCACACGCTCGGTGACAGTCTTTCCCTCTCTCTCGTTAGAACCCCCCCCCCGTGCCGCATTGCACGTGGTAGAATATACTGTACCGTAAGTCAGCGCTCTCGAAGGACGGTGCAGGTGAGCCAGACAGCTTTAGCTTCGGTGATAGAGGACACACAGGAAGAGAGAGTGTGTGTGTGTGTGTGTGTGTGTGAGCGTACTGTATGTGTGACAGTGAAGAAAAGGGAGCGGCAAGGGTTTAAAGATGAGAGACATGCTTGCATAGGAGGGGGGAGGGGGGGGGAGTACATCCAGACAGGAAGGCCCCGAAAGTGCATTGGGGCTGAGAAGCAAAGAGACGGAAATAAAAAAGCCGTCATAGCCGGAGGGAATAAATAAGTAAAAGAGTGAGGGTGAAAAAATTATAATGAAGAGAAAGAAAAAGAAAAGAAGGTTGAGTAATTCCAGGTGAGGTTGGTGAATCAGCAGTTATATATAGCTCAGGTATGAGGAAGGAAGAGAGGAGAGAGGAGGGGAGAGACATCAGAGGGAGAGCAGAGCAGAGAGAGTTCAGGGATTTAGGTGAGAGAGAGAGAGAGAGAGAGGGAGAAAGAGAGAGAGAGAGAGAAACATGGCGGCGGTGCCAGACCTTGTCGCAGGCAGCCGGCGTGCAGATGTTACGATGCACAAAAGGTCCCCGGCGCCCGTGATCTCCAACAGCTTGACTGCCGCTCTGCCGGTGCTCTCCACGGAGCGGTCAGGTGGGCGAGAGACAGATATAATAAGATGGGCCATTGTGTTTGGATGGGAGTGCGGGCGAGCCGGGGCGCTGGAGGTCTAATGAGGCATCGTGTCGCTACAACCGCACATAAATGCAACACAATGCGACCACCTGATCGCCAGCGGTCACACAATCCGGCATAAAATTGAACAGCCTGTCGGAAAACAATGGAGTGTGAAGGCCTCTGACCTCGGATACAAATAAGAAAACGTTCAGAAATGATGTAAAAACACTGACAGATCTAAATGTGTGTTTCTGAACCTGCAGCGGTGGAATGTTGGCACACCAAGCCACTATTAGAGGGTTGGGGGGGGGGCTTTGGATTCACACAACTCAACCTTTGTGTTGTCAGTGTGTGGTGACACTTGTGTTCCCGTGCTGCCAACACGAGGTTGTCGCTCTGCCCTGTTTTTGTCTCTTTTAATTGACGAGACAATTTCATTCATATCATAAACGCAACAAGAGAAGATTTGTTCTCATGTTCTACCTGTTAAATCTCATGTTGCACCTGCATGTGGACACGCTGCATATTCACTGTACACAGGGTGAAGGGATTTCTTTGGAGCAACACAAACAATAGGATGTCAACAGACAAGAATAGCTTAACTATTTCACCTTGTTAAAGAAAGTGACTGAATAAATCCTGTATCTGCCAGTTTACCCAGTTCCGCTCCAGAATTGAATTCCTTGGGTCACACGTCGCCCATCACCAAACTTCTCATGGAAATTGGTTCTGCAGTTTTTGAGTAATCCTGCAAACTAAAAAACAATCACTCATCAGCACTAAATTTTCTTTCAATGTAAATATCAATCACCTCATTTACTTTGTCATCACTATACATGAATCATATTCTCAGAAATCCTGGATCCAGCCCCTGATCCGAAATTGCACCAACATTTTATTGATTCTCTCTTGGCCCACACTGCTTCCTTCCATCAAGTCTCATTCTAATCTGTAATTAACTCCTAACAATATATAAATAATGTTTTTGGTGATACTTGATGGAAGAAATACATTTACAGGACCTTTCCAAAGTATGAGATGCAGAATATTTGGCTGCGAAACCTTTTTAAATATACGCGAACATTTTTCTTTTGTGTCGATCCCCTTTTCACGTGCACAGCGTGATCCTCTATCAACACTCTGAACTGACCCCGGCTCTCGGCTGCAGGTGATTTCACACGCGGTGATGAGTCGGGCCACAGGTTCCCGGGTGATGAATGCCCCCCCGCCCCACCTCTCATCATCGCAGCACCATTAAGACGCCACACGCAGCAAAGTGTGACCATAGGCCTTTTTTCCATTTACGTAAGTGCTCTGGCCAGGAGTCACTGCCGGGGCTTTCAATCTCACTGCAACGAGGCCCCATGGGGGGTGTGAGCACATTAGTGCTGTCGGGGAGAGCTGTTAGCGTATACCACTGCGTTTGAACTCGGCAGAACTGCAGCGTTTCTTTCTCCACTCGTTACGGGATACATTTTCTGTATAGATATGGTAATAACTCTGCACTGCGTCGAGCTGTGATGACTTCAAAGAGATATGATAGAGTGTAAAGGTGTAACGCACACACACACACACACACACACACACACACACACACACCACACAGGTAAGGAGTTTGTGTCGGATCTACGTCTCGAAAGAATCTGAAACTTCTTTGCATTGATGTGTGTTAAAGGACCTCATTATATTTCTGTCAGTCACAGACACATGCATTCATATTCAAGATAATTATTTATTAATTTAGCCAATGTTCTTATCGGGAGTGACTTATGATACTTTGTACTTTTTAAGAGACGTTTTAGTATTGGAAGTTTGTTTTATGGGGGTAATTTTGATTTCTATTTGCATTTTGAGTGAATCATTTCCTGTTTTACTTTGAAACTTCTTCCCTTGCATCTCTCTCTTCGTTTAAATCCTGTCTTTGTCTGATTTTCTCTTTCTCTTGTCCTAAAGTTCAACTCTCATCATTTTGTGTAAATACTCTCTCTGATCTGTATTTTAAAAACCTTTGCATTTCCCTTGTGTTTTATTTTCCAAGTGCTTTCATTTCTTCGTGCCTAAGTTTTGTCGGCGTGTGCACTTTTGCCTTCCTGCTTTATTAAATTCCAAACATTATACCGTCCTGGCTGTGTGGCGTCTGCATTTGGGTCCTCGCCTCTCTCTCCACTTGTTTCTCCAGTCCTCCTCCTCAGAGTCAGGTTGAGCCAAACACAAGATTCCTGCAGGAAGTTCAGGTTCACTTTCAAAGTTGAGCAGGAAAGTGGCTTCAAAACTTATCCAGCATCATATTTTTTTGTGTGACCTCTCTACTGATTTCTTCTCAGGGTCTTCTGTCCCTCAGATACATCACATGCACCATCACGAGGAATACAGGACTGTTATCATCATTTAGAAATGGTTTTGTATCCACATTAATGAAAATCTGGGTTAAAAAGAGTATTTTATTCAAATTAAAGGAGCTTTATCGTCATTGTTCCAGTTATAAATACGATTCAGGTTCTAGAACAGTTGTTTTTAGAAAGAAACAAACACAGACAATAGGTTTTAATAGGGAAACAAACTAATACTTAATGAACCTTGTGTTTTTTCATCCTCTCAAGGTGCGATTCTACCACCACCTCCCTTCCTGGTTTGTTCCCTTTATAATTAACAGCGAGCGTTCCCTTATGTAACTGTGAGTCGAGCTGAACTGCTTTTTATTCAGGGAGGAAAAACTCATTTGTGTCTCGCTTGTCATCACAAACCCACCGTATATTAATTAAAAGGAAAGAGTCATAATATTCCCTCTTCAAATCTAGTGTGAAAACATAGCACCCACTCCAAAACCAGAAGAGGCACCAGTTTGGACTGAATCTGAATACAAGAGGAAACACTACAGTAGCTAGACTTAAATCCGGCTTTACAGACCTGGAATATTCAGATTCTGCTGCTTGAATAAACCCAGTTTGTGTTTTCTTGGTTTGTTTGCGTCTCTGATGCATTTACCCGAGCGTACGTACAGAACAGCCACCGAGCACCAGCTGTGAAATGTGGATGTTATTCATATAGCACAGATGGCGAAGGCACAGAACGCTACCAGTCTTACTTAATGAATGTTGGCAGTAATAAAAGAGTCGCTTCGTGGTGTTTTCAGCCAAGTGGAAGAGAATTCCAACAAAACCCCGACGTGACACCAGGAGAGAAATAATGCAGGAATGGAAATATGAATTCAGTATTATTATATCAGTCATAAAAATACAAAGTTATGTTTTAAATCCTCCTGTTTTCAGATGTAAAGACAAACATTTACATCATTTCAGTTGTAGTTTAATTTGAGTATTGCTGGTGTCTCCGTTTTTCTGCCCATTTTCAAACCCATTCCCCCTCAAACTGTCTTTCTTCTGTGGGTGAACAGAAGTGAATCAACTGCATGTGTCTGATGCCACTCGATGAGGGATGAGTGTCTCAGCAGGACTCTGAGCGGGGGGGCCGTGCAGCCGAGGGAACAGCCTCTAATGAAGTCATCAGACCGGGGAAGATGTTTATCACTCCGATTATCACACAGCCTGAAATCCACTGGGTGAGATGGAACCAGAGAAACACATCAGCTGTGTTGAGAGGTACGTCTGGCAGCTTTCTATCAGTCCACCATCTCTGTCGTCTTGTTCTTTCTCCTTCTCTTCTATAAATGGAAAAAAATGGTGTGAGTGTTAACAACTCAGCAGCGTCTGGTCAACACTTTGCTACTTGTTATTTCATGATGTCACGAAGCCTTGCACTTAGAAAAATGTGTAAAATGGAATTAAAGACCACAGGCGAATTATATTACCATTTTTACATGTCTAATTTTTAATTAATTTAGAGCTACAAATTGAGTTGTCCACCGCTGCACCCAGACATTTTTAAAATATGTTTTTTTTTAGCTTCCACTCCTCATTTCCTATGATGACTCAGCCCTATTTGCAGTTTATGTAACGGACTCTAAGCTCCCTGCTGAGTCACCAGCGTCGGTCCCCGGACCCTCGGGCCCCAGAGGACACCAATATAGGTTTGTTAATACTGTATGAAGCTCTGACACACATTATAAACTAACATGACCGAGGCCACGAGGGGAAATAACCAGTATTGCTTTATTCTGATGTTTCCCACCCTGGTTGACGTCCATGTTTAGAGCTTACGTGATGATTTTCTAATTAATTGTATAATTAATAGCACTTACAAGAACTCTTAGCACTCATCAATGTCAGTCCTCTAAATGTGGAAGATTTCTTTCATCAAGATCCATGAATCATATCCTGGGAAATTGGTAAAAATGTTTTTTAATCGTCCCCTAGTTTTAACAGTTCCGTTTATTCCTGTTTACCATCAAACAAACTATTTAGTGCTGATTTACTTTGGGTCAAATTTGCCTTGAGGCCGTGGTTGAAACCTTCTCATTCATAAAAAATTAGGACTCTAAGAAATGTAGGTTGTATTTTAGCAAAAAAGATCTCTACACTTGTTTTGGTTGTAAAAAAAAGAATTTCTCGTGTCTGGATATCAGGGGATACGTGGGTTGGGCGGGGGCGGGGATAATAAATGTGTTGTGTTGCACGGTTTCATTTGTTTGTTTCTTCCTTCTCGAGCATCATATTAAATAAACGTCCCTCCGAGATTCCGTGGAGTCAGCTGGGACGCGGCCGCGCTACGAGGCAGCCATATTAGCTTTTTGAAGAACTGGGACAAGATTCAATGGCGCCCTGTATGATTTCAATATGTCATCCTCACATGTGGGTCGGCCAAACAGCCCCCCCGGGGGCGCTGGAATCTGAGTCAGGAGAACCAATTGTGTTTCCTCACAGCATAATGAAAATAATCGTAGCCGGTTCTCCGCAGGGAAATCTCACCAACTGTAGAAAAAGTAGCAATCCATTGTCCGTGTCTGTTTTTTCCTTTGGACTAGTTTTTTTATTTCATTGTGAGGTTTTTGCAAATATAAACGAGGCCCTTGAAGTTGCTGTGGGAACATTGTTTGTGTGATGTTCCAGTGACAGACGCCTGAAGCGTAGAAAACAAGCCTCCTGAAAAAAAATTCCTCAAATCGGTTTTGTAAACGCTTTGTTTTCATCTCTCGCCGTCTCGCTCATTTCGGGAAGCGGCTCTTTAGCTTTCAGACGCAGCCAGTGTGTGCGAGTTAGTTGTTAAACATGCAAACCAAACCGGATCAGTGGCAGAAGCTCGTCCCTCGAGGCTTTTCCTTCTTCCTATCTCCAGATCGGGGATAATATGGAGTAATCATGAGCCCCTACATGTTTTACATATACATAATCAGGAGGCTGCAGTGAACACGGGTCCTCTGTGTTACCTTTGGCATGTTGTTATCTTCACACATCCTTCCTGTGCATGTCCCTGCTGCACTTCTCAACTCTGAATATATCATCCCAGTGCAAAGTTAGTTTAAAGGTAAGATAGGGGGAGTATTAATAACTTTAATATTGGCAATCAAGTGTTTCTCGGCACGTTCTACCTAAAGAAGTAGAAATAAAACAAATAGAACGGAAAGGCTGTCCTGTGCTCGTAATTAACTTTTTTGCTATTTTGCACCGAACTCTGGAGACATTTTCCAAAAGGTAAAATAATTCCTTACCACAATAAAGTATATAGTTTTATTAATGCACATATTTGTGATTTGGAATCCTCTTGGAAATGGCACTGTGCTCCTTCCCAGAGATTTGCCAGCGCTCAGAGGAAGTGAGTGGCAGCCGGTGGTGCCAGCCGGCGCTGAGCACCCCCCTTAATGACAGTCTGCAGAGCTCGGGGGCCTGTTGGTTTTTATTGCACTTCTCCTCCCGCTGACTGATTCGCTCCGGGGAATCCAGGTGAAGGCAATTAACCGTTAAGTAGCTGGCAGGACATGAAGAAGAAGAAGAAGAAGAAGAAGCAGCGAGAGAAGCAGCGGCGGAAAGTGACGCTCGACGAGATGCTTCACCAGCGTTAAGCACCAACTTTCCAACCAAATCAAGAATTGGGTTGGAAAGCTCACAAGGAAGAAATTGACCCATGCAACACGGCCATACAGTCTGTTATTGTGTGTAGTTGTTGTCGAGAGTTTAATCCTGCGGCTGCCCTCCCTTCACACGCACCAGATCGAGAGGAGTCTGTGTCTTTGTCCCTCGTGGAGGCAAATCAAAGCGGTTTATTTCTTCTGTCCCTCATTCAGCTGAATGTCAGAAACACTCATCGGCGTTTCCCCACAGATCTCATTATCCCGTTAATTTCCAATTATTTCAAAGACAAATGAGAACACCTGGCATCCACCGGCAAACCTGTCAGGGATGAACACGGGGAGACGCTGCCATCCCCGCCCCCCCCACTGGAGATAAATGGGCCCACGATCAAACCCTCTTATTTTGATTGTTTTTCCATTTTCCAACTAGGCCGGAATTCAAGGAGAACTCTTTGTTTCCCAGCAGTTATTCCTCCCTTCATTCAGGAGCCGGGCTCGGTGTTATCGGCCATTAGACTCTGCGGTGAAGCTCATTTGTGGTTGATGGTGAAAGAGGATCTCCTCTGTGTCTCCAAACATGTGTGCAGCACAGCTGTTCTAGTGGATCGGCTGTTCCGGGGGTCATTACACTGTTGTTCAGCTTTGACCCGGCGCTTCCTAAATTAGTTTACATCCTCCAAACTGTACAGTAAGAGCCTGTGGTTGGACTCAAATCAATACTGGAGCACAACAGACTCAACTCCTGTGGGTTTTGCAAAAAGAGCAGATAAGAGCTGGAGGAATTGTTTAACGGCTGAGCCACTGAATTGGACCTGAACAATATATACTTTTGAATTCAGAGAAAATCATGTTAATTCATGCGCATGTATGTTAATGTGCATTATTGGGCATTTAAGAAGTCAAACTTTAAAAATTGCAATAAAGTTAGTGTTAATACAGTTTCTGAGGCAATGTCTATGATTAACGGTGTTATTATTCTGCACAGTATTTATTATAGTTTACATTTGTTACCATACTTTTCAGACTCCATAGTAAATCCAATATATTATGTTTTACAGTGTAAAACAGACAAGAAGTTGAATGGATTTTCTTGTATTTGACTTTTTGATCATTTTCTAATGTGTACATCAATCAAACATTACATTTTAAACCTTTTACTTTTCAGGGATTTACAGGAAAGTGACTTATTCTGATATTAAATTATATTCTTTCTATAAATTAGTGCTTGAACCTGTCAAATGAATAATTCCCGGCCGAGCCCCGGGCTTCTTTACATCGATCAAACCCCGATGTCACAGATAATCCGCTGTGTGAATTATTCTACACGTGATTTACTGCATAAACTATTTATCTGGTTCGTGACGTGAGTGTTTTTCCCCCGGTGCAGCTCTCCAGGTTCGGAGCAGGTTTAAAGGTTTGTGGGTATTAAAGCAGGAGCCTCTAATTACAGTAGTTTAATTGAATCAATCCCATGAACACTGATCAGACTCGCTGCGCTGACTCGTCCACATTCCGCCCACAAGAGGCCATGAAGTTATCAAGCGCACCTCATTGGAAATCAGTGCAGTAAGACGCTCCACCACCGGGCACTGGGACTTATTACGCTCTTATACATTAGTGATTCCATGTGGCTTATTTCACGTTTAATCATTTAAGCTGTTTTGATTTCCGCCTGTCAGAGCGGTGGGGAGTTCCGGAGCAGGCAGATGAAATGTTAATGTTTGTCTTCTGCACACTAATCATTTCCTTTGTTTATAGGAGGTTGTTGACGGAGGTGTGACCAGGTTCTCATTAGCAGAGAAGCTGTGAGAGATGCTCGCTGCTGCCATCGCTGGTGAATTAACAACATCTCTCAATCCATAAAGTTCAGAAGACGAGATATTCAGGAATATTTGTACTTTAAGAACAAATTCTCATCTGATCGGGATCATTTTGAAGGATCTTGATGGCTACGTTCAAATTAATGCTGGAAAATGTGATTATTAGAATATGTCTAGTCAAATTAATTATCCACATTTGTAACTGGAGGACAAATACAACAGGGACCAAAGTTTTAGTTTTCAGAACAGCTTTGTTATCAAGCTTCATCCTGAAAGTTGTTTTATTCTCTTGTATGTACGTTCTGAAATAGACGTGGAGACGATCGGGATAATTTTGCATCTCCTTGATCAGAAGATGAAATTCTCAGGATAAAATGAAGCTGAAGAATCTGCTCTTACCACGAGGCTTTGTGATCACGACTCCTGCCTGTGCAGGAATAAAAAGGAGAGAGGTCGGGGAGGACGGTAACCGAAGTGTTGCCCCGTAGGTTCTCAGATCAGTAACAAGCACGCATAGCGGGGGGGCCGCGCACAGCGGGCTGCACACCAGCGTGAGCCACAATCCATATCCATCAAAATTATCAAACAGCTTCAGACACCACCGGCTGTCTGCACCTCATCAGGGTGGTGTGGTGTGTGAGGTCGGAGAGAGGCCGTCACACAAACCAGCACGTGGTCGGTCAGAAGCTGCAGCTCCGCCTGACGGTCAACCAGTTCAGTTACTGGTTTGTTTTCTCCCAGAGCAACCTCCTTGGGTTTCATAGTTTCCTGCAGAATATCTCGTCTTTACCAGAAGTTTCTTTAATATCCCAACAGGAGCCAGCTACAAATCTCTGTGCTCCCTTATTGATCTGCCAGGTCCAGCACCTCCAAACGGTTTTATGATGTTACGGCTGAAATGACGTTCAAGGCGAGTGGAAACTAAAACTTTAATAAAAAAATCTCCTGTAGCTATTTCTAATTTTGAGCCCCAGCGTTCATACACACATTTTAACACAGTTAAATACTGGTTTTTGTCTAATATTATGCAATATAACCGATAACAGGTGAATTAAAACATTTTAATTAGTGAACAGTGATGTGTCAGTTCACCTGATGCACAGCCTCTATGCTCCATGTGGATTATAACAGCATATAAATCTGTTTCAATATTCTCGTGGAGGTTTGAGTTTCCTCATGCAGCTTCATATTAGTCACAGGCCGGTGAAGGAAGTCAGCAGCAGCTCGTCCCTGCTCCTCGGATCACACTATGTAGGTCAGCTCTCAAACTGACGCTGTTGATTGAACCACGTTTTTTTTTAACATGTATCCTCCAGTGTTGCTGGATGTTCTGTGTAACTGCAGAGAAGGTGAAGTGAGGAGTGGAGACAAATGCTCGTAAACAAATGTGAGGAAGCATTTTTCCCCTGATCGACTGAATTCTGAATTATGTTATTGTGTCATTTTCAAAGCCCCGGATTCACAGACACAGTTGTTTCTATTCCAGCTTCTCAACTGACATGAAGGAGAAGATGTGGTTATTTTGCATTTTTGAAAATTTAAATTCTAACTTTTTCCATAAACAAACCTGCTGCCCCCCTGAACCACCGGCTAAAACAACTTTAATGATCGCAAGGCTTGATTTTGAAAAGATTCTTTAAGGCTCTTTGATCTTTTTATTTCCAATTCACCTTCACACACACTCCAGAGTCATGAACATTTATAATATGCAAAGCTGCCCTCCATTAAACCGCACTCTCTGTGAAAGCTTCAAACCTCCTTAGAAGCCTCTGACCTCAAACGGTAGGAGAGGTAGAAGCAGCTGGCTCGACCGGCCCTCAGGTCTTACACAACCCACTGCAGAATGAAAAAAATCACGAAGGACGAGGAGGAGCTACCTCTGCACACACACACACACACACCTCACTCCTCACTCAGTCAGAGGCACAAACTGAAAAACTCCTGCAACCTTGACCTGATATGCAAAGTGCAATTAAATCTGCTGATTGGCGAGGGGGTAAACAAACTCTACTGTAAGATGCACAGGATACAGGAGACAGTAGAAACATCACAAGAATCCACTCTGCTGCTTTTAACAAAAGATAAAACCTCGGAAGCCGTTTCCCCAACATATCCTCACGCGGCCCCAGAGACATTACCCCTCGGCCTTATCTCGGGAACATATGGGCGCAGCTTCGATAGATTGTGGCTCCATAGAGAAGAAATCTTTATTCAGGGAGTGATGGTTTAATCCATGTAAACCTCTCTAACACTTATCTCACCGTTCTCTTTTGCACGGAAATGCAATGTGGTGCTGTTTTGGAAAGTTTACACCACGTCCAGCTTCTTATTGAATTGATTCTCGGTTGAAACGAAGTAATTAAACACACTTGATGCTAATTAATTGAGTCTTCTAGTTTTCCTGTTGTCCTCCTCCACAGGATTTATCTTCCACACAGGATTGAGGTGATAAGAACACACGATGACGCACAGACCACAGTGTTCATCCCGGGTCATACTCGGTGCCTTCCAGTCGAACTGGATTCTTAATGAAACGTAGTAAAACCAGCTAATCATGCAGCTAAACTCTTTAGATGGAGCAAATGGTTTCCTGCTCCGAGGCTGCTCCAGTCTGTGATGGGGTTTTTAATATATGAGTTTTTAAATTAACATAAAATATTAAGTTATTGGACCCAAAATAGAGCAGCAAACTTAACTTTCTGTTCAGCTCCAACTGTAAAATCGACTTGCTGCTATGTTGAAAATACAGGAAATATCATGTCTGAGAAGATGCTCTAGAAATACCAATTATTCATCAAGCAACAGATAAAAAAACAGTTTGAAATACAAATATATTCATGATATCTTATTAAAGAGAAAAACAACATTTGATAAATTTTTTATTTTGTCTGAACAAATTAATGAAAGTTTACTGCCAGATTGTGTCTGATCATGTTTTTCTGTTATTTTGTTTAATTTGTTTCGGTAAAACTTTAACCACATTTCAAACTCAATTTCTTCTGGTTTTTCGGTTTCATTAAAACTTCTCATTCTGGTGAAAGCTCCTCCAGGACTCACACAGCAGATGAATTACGGAGCCGGTGCAGGTCACAGTAACAGGATAATTGCAGGTCTTGTATTTTTGTGCCTCGGTGAGAATTTTAAAACTTTTGCAGCCCTCACCAGCTGAATGAAAACTAACATCAATCTTGCCGAGCCGGGGCCCCTGGTTTTTCCAAAGCTACTTTTACAAATGTTTCCCCTTTTCGACGTGTAAACTAACACAACCCTCCGGGGCAGGCGCTGGAATATTTGTAGCCTGAGGAAAGAAGTTTTGACGCTTTAAGAGTCCGGGAGTCATCAGAAAGCTGCAGCTTCTCTGGGCTGCGTTTCCCTTGGCAACCACAGCAGCAGAATGAAGATTTGGAGGAAACTAGAATTACTGCCTTGTTGTTGTTGTTGTGTCTCCGCGGTGAAGCTACAGTTCACATCCACCAGTAACCAGACTCACACAATATATGACCTGAAGACTTTGTGCGACTAGGATGAACAATTTCATAAGTTTTGCTTTAGTTACCCTCCGAAAAAAACGAATTGAGACACAGCTCAGGACTGTAATGAAATTCCCTTCAGGCGCTCCTGAGATTCCATGTTGACAAGAATGGGAAAGCGGTGAGGTAACAAGGATCTTAACCTTTGACCTTTCGACCACGACAATCAGTTTAAATGAAATAAGACAAGATGGCGGCGCACAGGGACGCCACAGCTCTTGGATCCCTGCACTGATCAGAGGCAGCACCCAGAATTTTGTTGTATTATCTTCAAAATGTATTCGTTCGTTCAGTTTATCAAACTTCAGAAAAACCCAAAATCATAATGCCAGCAAACACAAAAGTCTCCGGCGCGGAGGCATAACAATAACAGATGAAAAGGACAAGGATGATCAATCCTGTGGGTTTGATTGACGGCTGCAGCGATCGTCTGATAATCAAATAATTCAAAACGCCTCAAATTGAAAGAAAAGCAAAGAACCAGTCACTGAAAGTCAGATGAAGTTTCTTCTACGTTTGCCTTTGGCTCCGAGGGATCTATGAACTCTCCGCTCGTCTCCTCGCTTCGATCCAATCGTGAAAAAGACAAACATCGATGTGTGAGAAGAGGGAATAGATGAGGGTGGGGGGTGTTGAATCAGGAGGAGTGAGTGCAGGCTGTGAAACACTCATCACTCTCATTTGTTTTTATTTATTTGAATCGTCTGCATTTCTGAGCCAAACTCGACACTGACAACAAGATGGAGACGACTCATCAGCGAGTGGAATTGATCCCGTTTGTGTTCGAGCTCTGAAGTCGGAGCCCGAGTGTTTTTTGTTCTTCATCACATGGAACAAGTGAGGAGTTGAGCTGCTGAACACGATGTGAACAACGTGTAGCAGACGTTAAACCTTCCAGACGTGAACCCGTTTTTTTACAAATTTGCTCGATGGCACAAAATGAAAGCAGCTTCCACAGCTCACCTAAATGACACCACTCTGAAGTTTGGCTTTTCTTTTCTTGTTTGTTTGATAGAGTAACTGATGAATATGAGTCGAGGCTTTGTTCTCTAATGGATGTGAGTGAAGCTTCCTCCATTCTGTGTCGTGAAGATGTCAGTGGTGGCACTTTGACTGGATCATAACAGATATGACTCCAAATAAAGAAGGAGCTATTCAAGAGGAAGTCAAATGTGATAATTAACATTTCTCTGTGTATTCACATGAAGTAGGACGTGTTTATACCTACTACTTCAATAAATATTTTTTGGGGTTCATGGAATTTCATGAAATTGGATTCAGTAGTTACTCTGATACTCCTGCAGGCACACAAAGGTAATGCAACTGCAACAAAAATACATCTAAACATTATAAAAAGTTAAATAACCAGCACTAATGTATTAAAGTGAAGAAAACTAATTGGCTGGTTTTGAGTCTTTGATTCCAGAACAACAGTGAACACTAAGAAATCCTCCAGACTGATACAGGTCAGTTCCCCAGTGTGAGTGAATAGGAGTGAACTCGATTTGGGACGTGTCCCTTTGCAAAAAGCCTCACGCACAAGTAAATGAATAAACCAGTGCAGAGACACCAGCTCCTATAGACAGACCCTCACACACCCAGTAAATTGGACAGTTGACCATGAGGAGACCCTGGAGTAAACTCAGGAGACCAAGGATGTTTCTTTTTGTTTGATTGGTTCAATTGTGATGAAATTCAACTTAAAGTTGTGTTTAATTTATTCTGGGCAACGTCACCTTTTCTCAACTATCATGAAAGTAAGTTATTTATTTCCTCATACGGCAGATTTTCCTAAAATTCGCCAGAAAACATACCGACACTAAACTTATATTCATGTGACTCAGGGTTGTGTTATAGCTCAGCATCATCCTCTGCTCGGTGAATCATGAACTTCCCACCTCTGTAATCTTTACTGCACGCAGCGCTGCAGACCCACTCTCGGGGGAAGAAGACAAAGAACCATTGTTTTTATTTTTTTCACATATCCACTCATATGGATTTCAGGACTTTATTGAGCAATAAAAAATATACACCGAGGAAAAACATAATTTTCCTTTTTCCCCATATTGTAGTTCCTCCATCTTCAAAAATCTGACTCAACGCTTCCAGATGAACGACGCGACGAAAAGGAAAAACCAAGAAGAGATCCACCAAGACCGGTTTGAAAGCCTCTCGTGTTTGTTTCTATTGTTCACTGACGACTTTGCAGAAAACAGATCTCAAACAGATTTGGTTTGAACGGGAGTGAACTCACACACTAGGTGGTCACGTCGGATTCTGCCTCTGCATAGAGTTCTGCCAGTTTCTGGAACTCGGGCCCCCAGTCGTCCAGGTACTTATAATCCTGCTCTGATTGCGTCCCGGCAGAGTCTAGAGGACTGACGGTCCCCGCGGGCGACCCCTGACCCTCGTAGGCGTAGGTCTGGAGCGAGTCGTAGGGCGGCACGCTGGTGTCCATGTCGGCCTCGACCAACTTCTGCTTGATGAATGTGTGCACGTCCACCTCGTCCAGCTCCGCCGACGGGCTCCGGCGGATGCGGGGGGGCACGCAGTGTTTCCGCGCCTCCGGGCGAATGTCCCGCCGGAACTTGAGCTCCTCGGCGGCGGCCGGGTTGCGGAGGGCGATGATGTCGAAGGCCTCGGTGTCCTCCTCGCCGCCGCCCTCGTCGTCGTAGGTCACCACGTTTTCCCGGATGTCCTCCTCGGAGATGACCAGAGGCTCCTTCTTGCTCCGCCTCAGGGTGACGAAGACGACCACGATGGCTGCAAGACAGAGGGACAAGCGTTATACTGCAGAACTAAAACAAGGACGAAGCCACAAAAAAGAACAATAATCATTTGTTTCCAATATAATTCTGGAAAATACGATAAAATAGGAATCAGACTTTTCAATGATTAAATCAACAAACCGCTTAGCACCACAACTACACGTAATGGGAACAACTGAATGTTGTTACTGCCCTCAGCCATTCCTTTTATGCTAATTCCAATGCCTGTGTGTGTGTGTGTGTGTTGTTGTTGTTAATTCATTGCTCATGACAGACAAACATGTAGTGGTTCGTAAACAGCAAACCAAATGAACACGAGCCCGTTTTTATGTGCACATCTATCCAGTCTTCCATCAGGACACTAAAACCAACCGGGCGTCGCGGAGCTGTAAATCAACACACACATTAGCCGACATTAGCTTCGCGGCGGTGATGGTTCTTTGAATGCGAGCTCTTGAGATGACGAGGATGTGAACATTATCATCATCATCATCATCATCTTCCCAGGAGTCGATCCCGCCGACATCGTGCGGAGGATCCTCTCGTGTAATCGCCTCATCGTTGCTGGTGCCAGTTGAGCCACATCAAAGAAACTCTGCTGGTAAGTAGCTCACGCTCTGAAATAACTTTTTCCGACTGTTAATGAAATCACGGAGCCAAGAAATATTTGATGAGATACTCGGGCTTGGAACTTGTTCCAGCAGCTAATGAGAGTTATGCGACTTTGGGGTTAATGATGACCCCTCTGCAAGTTGTTAACACCAACATCCATTTAATAAAAACGCTGTCAGCATGGGATGCACATTTTTTACAGCAGTGTGATATCCAAAAGGAGTTCATTATGCCCCATCAGCAGAGTGGAGCCACACAGATCAGTGTTCCTGCAGAGAGGCTCCGTAATGAAGTCGTGTTAGAAGCAGGGAAACGATTCAGAGGAAGGAGAAACTCGTCCTATTTAAGGTGGTATTAAAGTTCTGGGTATCCTGGCATCTAACATGGATCTGCTACATACCACCTTTATCTCAACACACGGCTGTGTAACACCCGCCTCTCAGAAGGAGACACCTCATAACACATGGGAGGTGAGAAGCTGACAGACAGACAGGGAGGTGGTGGAGGTGGTAGATTGAGAGGAGGTGGAGGTTTCAGCTTACACGACTCCCAGGATGCGATGATGCATCTTCATGATCTACTGTACTTACACAAGTGATCCATTTTTATGTACATGCTGAGGTGACTCTGGCAGCTGCAAACAGACTATACTGCACTTTGAAAGATTTAAATTTAGACGGAAGGTGCATGAGCTCGAGCTCCAGCACCAGAGACTCCACTGAGGATACACTCGGCCTGGAGAGAGAGAGGGATGCTGTTCAGAATGTGGCAGCGCTGAACAACATGGACCAAAACAGACCTGATCACAACCGAGAAGCTGAATTAACTCCAGTGTTTTAATGGATGTAATCAAGGACACATGTGCCTGCTAGGGACAGAAATGAAAAGGGAACAAACTGCTGCCTGTGTTTGAACGCAGTCTTTTTAACTAAGCAGTGACACCCAGCGAGTGTCAATTCAGACTCCGGCAGAAAACACAGGATTACCGACCAAAGAGCTGATCCCGTGGGACCCTTAAGAGTCTGCGTCCGTGGAGCGGCTTTACACTTTGCCTCACTGATAATCCAGCCCTGGGCATAAGGGAGATATTGACACGTATGAGCCAGCAGTTGTGCTCGGAACCCAAGTATTCCCATAATGGCACTAAGAGGAGTTCACAGCTCCGCCAAGACCCAACAGTCTCCTTAAATTTAATCACGCTGAACGAGTTGTTCACAATCACTGGTATCAATCTCTGAATGTGCCGGTTCTTTGGAATCTAGATTCAAGAACTATTCCTGGGAAATAGGTGAAAACATATTTGTTGGAGGTAATAAAGTAATTTTGGGTAAAACATTGTCTGGATTAAAGCAGAGGTATTTTTGAAATGTTTATTTAATATCGAAAGACATTAGACACTGAAAACGTTGTTGATATAAGAACATGATAAATCAGATGGAGACGATATAGAAATAAAACAAAAAGACATTGATTCTGTAGAATTTGCAGGAATATGATTTCACTATTATAAACCAAAAACTTGTTTTCGACCCGTTTCGTTCATTATATATATTCCAGTGGGGTGAGTTCTATCCAGCACTGCAGTATTCCATAGGTCCCATATATATATGAGGCTGAGTGCTTCCTGATATTGACCATTAATCTGTCAAGGTTTTAAAAAGGTTTGTTTTACTGTTATTCAGGACTCCTCACTGTCTCTGCTTGTGCAAGCGAAAAATCCCACTTTCCTGTACAACACAGAACTTTACACTACTGCAGTGAAGCTACTCTCTCTATTTCTTATTGATGAAATTCAGGTCATTTCCACGACAATCTACATATATTTCATCGCCTGGTGCCGTTCCACGCTCGTGTTTTTAATGAAATGTCCACAGACTGTTCCTGCACGTGATTAATATGGTGAGAGAAGCTATTTGTTTGAGAAATGTTTAAAGCAACACATCACACAATGCAGAGATGAAATTTGCATATTTGTAGGATTTGGATAATGCACCATTTACTATAACTCTATGTTATTATACCCTTTTCCTCAGCTTGTGATCTACTTCCACTGTGTAATGCACTCTCTCCATTAACGCTCCCTCAATGGTCCATTCAGGTCGTTTCATTTGCCAGGACAAGGCCGGCTGGGATCTAACGGCTGCACTTCACCACTTGTGGCTCCGAGATATCTATTCGCTGCAGGGACCATTGCAGGAGAATCTTATTTATGCTGCATTCGTACCCTGGTTATGAACATTACACTGGGAGAGCGTCTGGGATTAGAAAATAATGCGTCGAGTCCAAAAAACTGGTCCCAAACTTATAATTCAAGAGAAACATTGACTGATCTGACTTAGTTGAGTCCAGAAATACATTTTTATGCTTTTCTCAAAATTCTTCATTTAACCCAATTAGTCCCTTGAACTCAATAAGTAAAATCCAATGATAAGTATTGATATCTCATGTTATTTAAGCGAAGTTAAAAGGCTGATGTTATCAAATGAGTCAGTTCACTGATGGTTTGAATCCCTCTCGGTTCTGCTGCCGGCTTAATGAGGACGGCTTATTAGAGGGCAGAGATAAAATACCAACATTAATTGGGCGCACAGGAAAAAACAATCAGACACAAACAAATCACAGTGACAAGTACAACGAGCAGGAATCGAACTTGTGAGTGATGTAGAAGCTGATGTGCTGACTCAGCTGCTTTTCTTTCACATTTACATTCAGGTCAATTTGGGGCCTGAGTTTGCCAGAAAATCCAAATAACTAAGTCCTTTATTTACTACCCATGATTGTCGTATAATTGTGTTTGGTGTATTTTGTTAAATTGAAAAAGCCTCAATGTCTTTGTAGCACAATATGAAAAAAGCATTTTGCCTACAGTAAAATGTAAAGTGAATCATGAAAGTCTAAACTGAGCATTTTCTAAATACTACAAATTTACGCCCAATATCTATGACAACAACATTCACCCCTGACATTAACATGTGATGCCACTGACTTAAACAATGTACAGGTAATGTATCCAGGAGCAGATCACATGTGAAACCCTGAAGGTTCAACACTGAACCTGGTGGAGCAGAGATGAAAACCCCCAGAGGAACAGGGAGGTGTGTAGCATCGCTCCCCAGTGGGTTTTAAACAGGGACTATAGCAGTTACTACTCATGCATCTGCACCTCCAGGACGCCCACGTCCTCGCTGTACATACATCTGCACCACGGATGGTGAACTATGAAAAACGATGCAGGAAAGTCAAAATAAATGGCTGTTACATGAGCTGGAGTCTGATTTATTCTGACTGCGACATATCTCACATCCCCCCCCGAGGTGTTGTGTTACCAAACCGCTCCGTGCAACTGGAAAGTGTGAACCCAGAATGCAACACAGGTCAAACCCTGACAACATTCATATTTAGGTGTGATCGGCTCCAGTCCCTCGCTGTTTCTCTTCCTCTCTAACTATTTGCTGGTTGCTGATGATTAGTGATTCAGCGTGTGTGTGTCTCTCACTCGAGCGTCGGCTCCACACAGCGGCGATGGCCTTTAGTTCGACTCAGCCAGAGGCTTTGGCGTGGAGGAGGCAGACAGGCAGCATGAATATGCATAACCTTCACGCACTAATATCCACAGACGATCACTAAAGAGAGGAAGGGAAGGCAGCGGCGGGGCAGCCGTGTTTTGCTGCAGTTTGGTTTACCACATTTCAGACATTTTCTAATTCATTATTTTCCAAAATTCAAGCTTGGTGTTGCTTTATATTAATTTGCCGTCACCTCAAAGACTGGCTGCCATAGTAACCAGGCCCTCACACTCGGTGACATGCCTGTTGGGCTCTGTGGCAGCGGACTGGTACCAGTGTGTCTGAGGCTGTTTTGTATTCAAGGTGAGCGACACGTCCGTCACACATGAAATCAACAAGTGGTATCTGTGTTGGCTGTCACCACACTCCTCCACGCCTGTCCTCCGCTCTCCCAGTCACAACACGCCATGTCGAACACTCGCCACGCAGCGGGAGGAGGAGGATTCAGCTGCATCGCAACAGAGCGGGTTCGAATTGAATTTCAAATCGTTGACAAAACGTGATCCGAGGTCTAATCTGGTTTTGTGATTCGAGCTGCCATGTTGGAACATGAAGCGCTCTCAGGCTGCGGCTCCTCGCTCCACTCGCTGGGGGGGGTAACTCTGAGTATTCTCTCTGTTGTGTGCGCCTCCTTTCTCAAATCACACTGACCCTGTATTCTTTGACCTCACTGCCTTCCTCCTCTTCACCTCTCCTCCAGCCTCCCTCCTTCTTTCAGTCCCTCTTCTTTTCTGCCCTTCGGTTTTTCTTCTCTCCTTGCCCTCGCCAACATCCTCTTCCCTCATTCTAAATTCTACCTGTGTCCTTGCATGTCTATTCATCCCTCTCTCCTCCCCTGCCCTTGTCAGACCCTTTCAAGTCCTTCCCTCTCTCCTCTATGGTCCATCTCCTCCGTCCAAGCCCTCAGGATATTTGGCCCCCGGGCAGCTCCCACCCCCCCGCTGCAGTCCCAACTTACCCAGCAGGATGATGATGCACAGCAGGATGGCGATCAGAGCCCCGGTGCTGAGGCCCGCTGAGGAGAGGAACGCCTCGCCTTGGCACATCCGGATCCGACCGTGGCGCTGGCAGGGGCACACCCGCAGGGTCAAGGTGCTGGTTCCGCTCAGCGACGGCTCCCCCCCCGTCCCACACCACGATGGGCAGCTCGTACAGCTCCTGGGTCAGGTGGTTGAAACGCCTCCGCCTCGCTATGATGCTGGCTGTGCTGTCTGCAATGAAAACAAAGAGCGAGGGGGAAATTAGACCCCTTAGCTTAAAAAACACTAATTGATGGTTTCCTTTGAACGGCGACAGCATCACTCTTCCTCTGAAGCCTGCAATTACATATTTATACCCACATTCATTTTGATTTAAGGTACGGATTGTCACACAAACAAGGATTCACAACATTCTCCATTGTGAACTGCTGTTTTATTTATTTTTCTGGTGTTTTTCTGCCGCTAGATTTCTTTGTGCCGGCGCTAATTAATTTCAAAGGTGTATGTTTACTATTTTCAAACGCGCAACAAAAGAGCAGCTCACCTTGGGCCTCTGCAGAAACACCTCTCGTAATGGAACATGTCACGAAGATAAACCAAAACAAAAAGGCTGACTTCATGGAGAAGAAAAAGGCGAATATAAGGCAGAGAGCTCCAGAGTCAGCAGAGACGAGGAGGTGGATAAACAAACCGCTCTGACACGTGTATATACTTGTAAAATAGGGCTTCAGAATAAGCCTATTGTGCAAATTGTGATGTCTCTGCTTTCTTTGATGCTCGATCTGAGACTGTGAGGCAAACACTCTGAGCAGGCAGGTTGTGCACAACCGCACATTGACGTCCTTATCGGGCATTAACTTGTCTCCTATGCAGCTGTATACATATATTCTGTTCATGGATTTAAAAGCACAAACAGACCACAGACTGAACGAGTGCTCATTTTCTATTTTGCACATTTTGAGGAGAAAAATCACAACCTAAACAACGTACTTCAGTGATTCAAGTACCTGAACGACTAATTCGGTTCCCTCAGTAGAAATGTGCAGATGACAGACTGCATGCTGACGTCTTTATAAACACAATACTTTAAGTTTCCCCCCAAAAGAAAAATGCTGAATCGTGCACAGGGCGACCATTTTCCTTTCCACCCGGCAGGAGAAAATGAAAAAAAAAGCACCTCCGCCGCGGCGCTGTGCTTTCAAGCCGCTGCTCTGAGACCTCGCCTCCCACTCCAATCTCCGCTCCATCTCGGAATAATTATAATGATCGACAGTTGGAATGACAACATGTACTTCAAGCTTTATTAAGTCAGACTCTCGCGGTATCACCGTATCAGCAAGCAGATGGGTGGGTGTGGGAGGGGGGAGAAGGGGGGAGTGGAGAGTGAAAGATGCAAATAACAAGGAAGAGATGAGGAGTGGAGGGGAAGAAGGGGGAGGGGAGGGGGAGTGGAGGCAGCGTTTGTGCCAAAAAAGAGAGAGAGGGAGAGAGGGAGAGTAGAGGAGATGGAAGCCAAGGAGGAGGGAGAGACACAACCCGTGTGTACGTGTTGTTCACCGTCACAGTCGCACAATGAGGAAGAGGCACAATCCATGATGTCGTGCTAATTCAACATTGAACCGCCTCTCGTCCCAGGTGGGAGGTAGAGGGCCGCGGCGGCGAGTGGGGGGGGGCCATTGGCAACCACGTGGCGTTTCCAAGAAAGAGCAGAGACGGCATGAGTAAACGTCGCCCCCCCCCCAGGAAGGAAAATATGCTTTTAAGAGCATTTCACGCTTCTTTGAAAATGTCATTTTGCAAATCACAATCAAGCAATTTTCCTCTTCTCTCTCTTTTTTTCTGCCGGTTGTCTGGTTTTCCATCAACATTACAAAATGAACATGATATTAATATGCACGTGTGTTATGCTCTAACAACCTTGTAGAAAGTCCCTTATCTCAGGTTCATTAGGCCGCGGAGCACGAACCGCTAAACTGGCAAATGGCCTACAACGTTTTCCATAAGCATTAGCATCAGTATCACTTACAAGGGACTGGTGCATAACTTATGCTTTATCCCTGTTTCTCCTTCAGTTAGGGCAGTTAGTTACAATGCATCATATTAACTCTACTGAAGATGCGTGGGATGAGGGGAAACAGTTGACCCTTTCACAAACCGATTCCCACGGACTCTAAGGGTCATATTTCAACTCCTCCACGGGTTTAATGGTTAAATGATTCGAGGTAACCTAACACTCAGGGCATTTAAACCAGGTCTATCCCTGGTTTACAGTAGTAAATAAAAAAGCTATTTTCCATATGATGAATGCAAATATCTCGCGTGTCAACGAGCAGATTCTGTGCATCACGAGATAACCTGAAATAGACCAACAATACACACACATCCCTGCAGACTTCACCGTTGCTACACATGCACCTGGTGATCTCGGGTGCGTGTGAGTAGGTGCCATGAGGGGAGTCAGGCACGATCTCTCTCTCTCTGGAATTGCTTGTTGGAGCTACACAAGCTGTGTACTCTACACTGTCTGTACACTGGTCAAACTTTGAGGTTATGAGTCGTTGGGTATTTAAATCCCATCTATATCTCTATATTTAGAAGAGGTTCATTATGATTGTACCGGCTACTATTGAGTCGGTGAACCCACCGTCACTCGTGGATAAAGATCAGGGATCAGGAGCATTGGCTTGGAAGTGGATGGGTTCATTCAAATAGACAAAATGTCCGTCCAGTGTCAATACTGCTTATCCTGTTGAGGGTCGCAGGGGGAGCCAATCAGAGTGGACAGTGGGCGAGGGGCGGGGCTTCCCCCTCGACAGGTCGCCACTTCATTACAGAGATCGACCAACACACAGACACAAACATCCCTTCACTCTCACATTCTCTCCTGAAGAGTCTCTGATTAACATGAACCCAACCTGCACGTCATGAGAAACACACACAAACACATGAAGAACACAAGTCTCCACTCAGAAGGAACCTGGACTTAGGAACTATGTGCATATGGTGAATATAAATAAATATAGTATCATGTAACGAGCCCTCTTGACATCCTGTAATGAAATACATTAGCAGGCTATTGTCAGATAAATGACGTCACTTGAAATGAGCTGAACAATGTCGACACACACACAATTAGCATCTGCACCAGCAATTAACTCTCAACGTTCTGCCAAAACTTTCTGGCTGAAAACGGCCCTTTTTGAAAAATGCTGTCACACTTGAGGATGGAGCCTGTATTTAGTCCATTATAGTAAAATTAGGCTGTAATCATTTAGCTGTGTGAACCTTCTGTACCAGGCGGAGCAGAGCAGCAGGAGAAGATCTCCTCAAACCTCCCGGCGTTAATAAAAGGCGGCTTTGACTATCGATCTGTTGCTCAGCTTTGTACAAATACTAATATCATTTTGTGCAGGAATAATAAGCATCTCGTGCAGAATGACAATCAGGAGACAAACATAACGATCTCCTTTAAAAGAAGCCCCTCAGATTCAATAGGGATTAGTCTGACTCAGTGAGGCTCAGCTTAGCAGAACAAGCCCGGCGGTGACAACAGATAGAGGAAGGGCGGATCGTTACAAAAGAGGAGAAGAGCTGTCACCATTTTGTATGTTTGCTTCATTAGGCTGTGTTTTGTGTATTTGATGTACTTGTGTGCTCCTCTGTTGTGCAGGAACAACTTGTGCGTGCAGCCACGTCCGAGAAGTTAAACAATATTTATATTTTCCTTTTTTTTTAAATCAGAATGACCTGGTAAACACCTGAGCTTTGCCTGGATAACAGGAGAAATCTAATCAAACATCTCAGAGTGCGATTGTGATAAATTCCAGTTCTGTGTTGTTTGAACAAAGCGAGCTCGGGACAGACAGATCCTCTTCACACACAATCCTGCTGTTTCAGCAGATTACAGGCTTTCGTGAAACTCGCTGCATCACACCCAGTGTGAATGACACAAAAGCTAATTGAAAGTCCCACACAGCACTGACTTGACAGCTCCTGTTTCAACGCAGCTGATTAACTGTAATATTATGAGGTCTCCTGGAAGAAGATGCCTTCAGAAAATCAATGGATCTATTTATGTATGTGGGTTATTTGGAGATCATAGCCTCGGTTTAATTGCCTTTTTAGAAACAAATGTCATCACAATGTGACCGCTGACGAGATGAGAGCGGCGCTGTAAAGTGGGAGCAGTCAAGGTGAATATCTTTAAAGGCATTTAAGCAGAACAGGTTTGTCACAAAGCTGCTAAACAGCTGCTTAGCAGAAGCATCTGCCTCGGTGCTCTGCTCTTCAGAAGCCTTGAATTCTGCAGGAGTTTGACCTGCATTTAATACAGAACATGTTGCCTTTGTCCATAAGAATGTGGATATTTAGCTAAATGGATGTTTTCCTATAAAACAGAGATTTCAACAAACGTTTTCCAAAAGTGCAGATTTGTAAAACGGCTGAATTTAACTCCACAGACGTCTGCATCGCCCGATGAGACGTAGACAGCAGCGTTCCTCTGTTCTGTATCTCATGGATGTTTGATTTCTCTTTGTGTTCTCACAGGGTCGGAGATATTTTGTACAACATGGAGAAATATTTCTTTTGGACAGGGAGGGCTATCGAAAGGAGACTTGAGTTTGATCTCTGCAAACCAACAGGTAAAAGGGCCTTGATCTAGTTCTAAGGTTGAACCTTGGTACATGTCTCTGCAGGATAAAGCACAAAATGAAATGAGATCCCAGCTTCAAGGAATCTGATGTGGTTGCAGTGAGCAAAAAAAAAGCTTCGGTTAACGGGTTCTTTTAAAAGTCACAGTTTCTAAATTGCCGTATCGCAGCCGAGCGTCGAGCCACGAAAATAGAATTTGAGTTTCCGTGATGATCCGCACAGCGAGCAAACTCTAACCGAGCAGGAAAGGAGGTCACCGGAGAGTTAGTTATGTGAGTGACTGAGAGGGCTTTTCGTCAGCTGCACAACAACAGAGGGAGGCATTAGACGCTGGCACGGAGCAGCTACCAACTGTTGGTCTGCTACAGCAGCGAGTGTGAAGAGCTTACTTTAATTATCAGACGCAGGAGTCAACAGTATGGTGCATTGTGCCTCTCTCTCTCTTTCTGTCTCTCTTTCTCTCTCACCCAGATATCAGGAACACAGAGAATAACCTCTAATACTCAGTGGCAGTCAAACGCTATGAGACTCTTCTGACGTCTCAGCCTCAGAGTGAGAGGAGATGGGTGCAGCGGCTTTTCTTTTCGAGAGGGAGTCGTGCAGATGACACTGCAGGAGTTAAAAATACTACTGAGTTATTCGATGTGGGCAAGTAACAGTGTAGGCAAATCAATTGATTCGAGAGGGCAGAGGTAGGAAAATGATAAATCCCCAAGCTAGACATTGAAACATGATGATTTGTAATTTGAGTTTTTAGCCTGACAGTGGTTTCGTTCTTCCTTGATGAGTTTCTGAGTTTGCATCTGTTTCTAAAGCTTGATATGAACTCTAAAAGAATACAGCACAATTGAGTCTGGATATCTGACTCTCAAACAGGCTCAGTGTCCAGAGTTTTTAAAGAGGAGACCGACGGGAAAAGCTCTGAGAAACGTCTCTATTTGCATCTGGGTAATTTGTGCTCTGGACAACTCCAGGAAATGTTTGACGCATGTCTTAAAAAAAGCGTTTGTTCAATTCACGACCGCCTCTGGAGTCAACTATCTTGAATGTGCCTTTTGGTATTTAGCTGCTCCAGCGGAGCTGCTCTGTGGTCAGAGGCTTTGCCGGGCAGCTGCCTCCCTTCTCCCCTGGTCAACTAACCATCCTCTAAATCAGAGCATGCTCTTTTAACAGCTGCCCTGGTTAAAGGGAAGGATGCTGCACAAGGAAATACAAGAGTCCCTTTATGTTAGTGTTTTTTGTTGTGGTTCCCACTTGATTAAATCCCACTCCTGTGCTACAGCTCAGGATGAACCAAAGGTTTTTCAGGGTAAAAGAAAGAATCTTTGTTGCATTGCTTCTTTTCTCCTTCTCCTCATCCCTAACTTCTCCCACTCTGTGGCTCACATAATGAACTAATTCCCTTTGTCTCCTTCAGGTTCTCAGCAACAAACGATTCAAATATGACACATTTTTTATTTCTGTGTCGCGACACATAATCGGGCCCGTCCCACACGGGATTATCTTGCATATAGTTTGAAAAAAACAAGAGCCTGTGGGACGGTAAGCAGCAGGTGATAAAACCCAAACTGAAAAGGTACTAATACTCAAACAGCTTTGAGATGAGCAAAAACATATTCCTACCAATCCTTCAAGAAAGAAGGTTGGCTTCCTGAATGTTTTCTGGATATTTTGCAGCAGATGGCTTCGCTGTGAGAAATCTTTTGACAAAAACACTTTGAGGAGAGTGGGAGATATTTTCAGATTTGAAATGTAGTTTTTGAGGACAGAGGACAAGGAAGACCTCGAGTCTGCATAATGCAAGCAGACGTCTCTCCGGAGATGCTTGTCCTCAAATGGCAGATTAAAGTGTACAGTATCATTCTATCTGTAAAATATCTAATTTCTTTGCCAGAAGGCCGAGATTTCATAAATTATATACATTGGTTTAAGAAATATTTTACTCCCTAATATTGCATCAGCTCCTCAAAATCCATATCAGGCACAAAACATCCATAATACCTAATTTGTGGCCATGGAGGACATTATTATTTACAATATCTTGTTCATATCTCCCAGTATTACACAACAGTAGCAATGAATGGCTGCATCACTGTGACCAGATTGTTGTTATTACCTTTATTAACTCCCCTTCAATGCCACACTGTGATTCACTCACGTAGCATATGGTGAACCAGCACGAGAGGTTTGGCGTGTAGCGGTGCACCGCGGTGCGATTCACACACACACACACAACAGACTCACACCTGTAAACTGATGCAAAACGACCAAATCTTCATTTATTTTTGGACCAGGTGTTTTCAACAAAGATACTTTTAAAAGGCTCCTGCTACAGACACTGGAGAATCTAACACAAGACAAATGATTCACGATCAAGCCGGAGAAAGTGAAGCGTCGTCTCCTCCTCGGAAATACACACATCACACTTTCCATTTCACTTCCAACAACTCTACTTGGTCAATATGTGTAAAACTGAAGCAAACTACTACGCAATAAATTATGTATAACCGATTTGCAGTTTTTAAAAGATGTTAATTTATTGTCCTTGAGGAGATACGTGCGGCGTTGATGCAGTCGATCCTTGTTTGATTCATCTCAGCGTTACGAGTGGAGGGCGGCAGAGGGCGAGGGACGTCACCCGGTGCCACTCGCCCTCTGCAGCTCCGTGTACAGGAAGTGGGTCCGGGGAAGGATTGTGGTGGAAAGCGACCGCTCCGAGGGCCAAAGTGACTTATCTCTTAATATCACTTTGAGGTTTTTCTTTCCTCCTCTCGCTCTCGCTCTCTCTCTCTGTCTCTCTCTCTCTCTCTCTCTCTCTCTATCTCTCTCTCTCTATCTGTTTCCCTACTGCTCTCTGGCTCAGAGATCCGTCTGGAGAGCCGTGAACTCCTCTTCTCAGCAGGCAACGGTGAGATATTCTGGCTGAGAGCTTAAGAAAAAAAATAAAGTAAACTGTGATTGCAGACCAACCCCATGCGCTGTATTCACCTGAGACGGTTGCCATGGTAACACCCCATGTTGGACCTGCACTGGCTCAGAATGATGCACTCGGGGTGGGGGTGGGGGGGCAGCAAACTGGGTAATCCATTCGACAACTGAATGTGCAAAACCACTACGACTCAACTGCTCCCAGTGGATCCCAGTGAAATCACCGCTTTTCCCATTAGACGCATATTATCGTCCCTCCCCCGAGGTATCAGGAGATCACCGCGGCTTATTGGATCTCGGGGGTGTGAGAGCGATGAGGACAGAGCCCCCCCCCGGAGGCGGAGTGCAAAAAAACTCATAAGAAATGCAAACAAACATATTGATCAGTGTAATTACCTTCGTTGTCCTTCAGGGTGAAGTTGGGATTCACCGGCAGCTGGCTTGGCAGAGCAAAGCTGAACCGCTGTCCGTTGGCGAAGTCGTCCTTATCCACCGCGGTGACGGTCTGGATCACCTGTTGTCCGGGAGACAAGAGGACAGGTTTACCTCCTGAAGACAAACACCTCCATCATTACACCCCCCGTCTGATCCCTTCTAATTACACCCAGGACAAGGGGTCGATTCAGTCGTTCCATGTTTTGTTGAAATTACACCAACTGGTCCTGTAACACATCTCCCTCCACCCTTCCTCGACAGACAGTGGCTGGTTTGGGGCACTGGGCTTCCAGAGCATGTGGCATTTGGCTGGCATCTAACACTGACAGTTGGGCTCTCAGGGCCACCTCGCTGCCACTTGTGTCAACTTGTTATCCTTAATTGGTAAAAGGCACAGTGAGCGCGGGGATGGAGCCGCCGGTGAGAGAAAAATGACCTAATATCCCCGTCACCGCGGGGACGTCTTATCTTCCATGTGAGATCCCAGGCATCGCTGTGCCTTTGTGTTTCTCTGTGCAGTGAAACCATGAGCTTTGTTTGTGCTCGGGTTCACTTATGTGGATGTCGCGGTTGATGGAGTTTTCCATCGATAAGGAAAGAAAACACTAAGTTAATCTGTGGGAAGCAGCGTTATGGGATGCTCGGAGTCACGTCTGTGTCGGTTTCAAAGTGGAAACTCATTCTCCATAATGTAATATTTGGTTGTGAACATTATGAGAGTGTTTCCACAATTATCTAGGAAGTCATTGATCTTTTGGTGCTCTGCACACATTCAAGTATAGAATGCTCATAGGTGGACGATAGGGTTTGCATGTAAATGACTACAACTGATAAATCATTGAGAATTATTAAATGTTTTTTATATTAGCTTGAGCAGCTCTTCAATGCATTTATCTCAGGTGATGCTACAGAGGAGAAGTGAGGAAAGGAAAAAGTATTAACACAACAAGATTTCCTCAAATCCAAAAACAGATCATTTTATTTTTTACCTCGACCTTCTGTTCAAAATTAAAACCACTTATCTTGATTGCGTGAATGTTTTTCAAAAGCACTTGGATAATATTTCAATGTTCACCTGCAGTTTAAAATAAAAATAATAAAATAACCTATGATTAAGACAGTGATTTAACTTTTAATGGGAACTGTTGATTTGGATTGACACTTGGCAACTAATTAGAAAAATAGCGAGCACAGTGGTACGAGCGTTGAGGTGCAGACAGATTTTAAAACATTAATGAGCTGCTCCGTTCTTTCTCTCACTGTCTCATTCAACACATTATCATTCTTCCCACTTAATCCCACTGGGCCACGGATCCTGAGGCTACACGGCAACCGTAACTCAAACAGAACGTAAACTTTGATTCAAACTTTTCTTCCACTAGCTTGAATCTATTAAAACTGTATTTAGCTGCGTCTCCCATCATCCTTTTCACTGAAACCCTCTTTCGGCCATTTCCAGCCGCTGATTGCTCTATATCTCAAAAACCCTTCTCAATTCAAATGAATCAAAGACTGCAGACAGCAAATTGGAATGAGCTTCGGTTCAGAATTGTCATGGTTTGCTGATGAGATACTCATTTTGAATGAGGGATGATTAAGCAGCTCACTGCGACGTCTCCACAGCTCTCAGTGAGCAACCCGCACGTCTGAGGGAAATAATGGCTCAGAACAGAATGCATGTATTCAGAGGGAGGGCTGAGCTCGCCACACGTTCCCTCTGAGGTGTGGAGAGATTTGAAGGTGTGAGGTGAGAGGGGAAAACAAACACGGTGACACACACACACACACACACACACACACACACACACACACACACAGGTGTTACACATTGTCTCTCTCTCGGGTGAGTACTCGGCGCTCACCTGTCCCGGCCTCGAGCTCTCACACACGATGACCTCCTCGTCTGTGGCTATTTCTGGCGGGTTGTCGTTCACGTCCAGGACCTGAACGTTCACAGGGACGTGGCTGAGGAGGCTGGGGTTGTCTGTAGCAGAGAGAGAGAGAGGGGGGAGAGGGGGGAGAGAGAGAGAGTGAGAGAGAGAGAGAGGGAGAGCATGTGACAGAGAAGATGAAAGTCAAATGTGAGCCGTTATAACAAAGTGGAGCATCAGCGCTGTAAATTTAAACTGGGACACTTTGTGCTCCTCGCGTTGGACTGTTTATGGGCTTTGTCTCAGACTGCGTCACTACAAAAACACTGAGGGACGCAGAAGTTGCAGACGGCAATTGTGTGTATTAAAGCACATTTGATCATCTTTGTGCGGCGTTGTGTTGTCCCAGTTGGTGTGTGCAGTTCTAACGTAGTACACCGTCTAAGTCTTTTTCTGGTGGAGCAGTGCAAGAGAATATTTCAACATTTGAACTATGCTTCTGCTTTATGGAAATGGACGGAGCCTCGGTCCCCAGCAGAGGAGCAGTGGATTTACTGGGTGGCTTCCAGGTGTGAGTATATTCTGCAGTGTGCAGGGCAGCACTGAGAGATACAGCCTGCTCACTCAGCAAGACCCTCCTTGAGCAGAACAGAGCCGTGCAGGTGCAGCAGTCTTTCTTTTAAATTAATGCTCAAGGCTTTTTATTGACGTCATCTTGTGTCGTGAAGGTCAAAAGGTTTAGAAGATCTAGAATGTTTCATCTGTTTTCAGTGTTTCTAACATGAAACAAAGAGCCGTGAATCCAGCAGCAGTTCAGATTTACAGTGTCGACAAGGCACATTATGACAAATGAGAATTATTCCCTCGTTTTAATTAATATTTGTCTGTTGCAGAAATTCCTCGCAGGCTGGTTCTCCTCTAATTCTGAGGATCATCCTCGTGCTGCAGGATCAACAACCTTCTTCCTTTTGTTATGTGTCTGTTGTGTGTGCAGGGACAGTGTGTTCCAGCAACGTCTCTTCACACACAGAGGCCCGGATCTTTCTGTGTGTAGTTTGCATGTTCTCCCCGTGTCTTTGTGTGTTTTCTCCGGCTTCCTCCCTTTGCTGAAAGCCGTGCAAATTGGGATTGTGTTGACTGGAGACTCCAAATAGACCGGAGGCTTAAAACATGTGAGGGGGAGTGGTTGTTTGTCTTTGTGTGTTGGACCTGTGCTGGACTTGCAACCTGTCATGGGTTTGGACGGCATCTCGGTGTGTAACCGTAGCCTTGAATACTAAGAAGAGGTGAGGAGATAAAGACACATTAGCATTCAGCACCTTCGCCGGTTGGCAGGAGATTCGTCTAATTGTGATTACAAATTACCCGAGTTACCTGATAGCCATTCTTGAAGTTAGCGGGGCCTGCATTGATTTTAATTAATTTTCAATGTAGGAGAGGACATTGAAACAATTGGGACTAATAAGATTTTTTTTTAGGTAATTATAAGGAAAATGCACAAAGCTACTTGAATGCATTCTAATCAAAATGCTAAATAAACTCATTCATCCCAGTTTTCTGCAGACTGTGATTGTTAATCTCACTTTTAACTCATCTGATGTCTTTGGTCTTTGGTTACAGTTAATAATTATATTTAAAACATTGTTTTTGCTCCTCAAATTGGACATTTGTTCAAATTTAATCCACTGATGAAGACCAAATCATTTTATACATTTAAATAGACAAAAATTACACTGTGACTGTGAAAAAGCATGACAGTAAAGCATTTGTGTGTTCAGTAATAGGTTAAACGCACGGTGTAGTTACCTTCTCCCTTAAATAAAAGGTT
This sequence comes from Pseudopleuronectes americanus, assembly GCA_038501795.1. Taxonomy (NCBI): domain Eukaryota; kingdom Metazoa; phylum Chordata; class Actinopteri; order Pleuronectiformes; family Pleuronectidae; genus Pseudopleuronectes; species Pseudopleuronectes americanus. The sequence continues at coordinate 462,013 of CM076736.1, read as the reverse complement.
GGAGGACTGGTCAAGGATAAAGTTTGAACGATGACCAGTAAAGATCTGAAGAAGCTGCAGGTCACAGCCAGTAAAACCAGTTGTGTTCCCTCTGTGCTCTGCCCAGTGAACGTGTGTCCATCAACATTTACAGTGTCCCAGTGAAGTGTCTGTGATCAACACATTAAAGTGAATATCTGCCGACTCTGCGCTTCACATTTTTATTCAGTAGTTATCGGAGACGGGCGGGCGGGGGGGGGCAGCACTGACTCACACAGTTGTTCCGTTTTTTTCTGAACCTTTTTCTTTTGTTGATATTGATTTTGACTCCAGTTTTACACTCCATGAATTTGAACCTGTGCTCTTCTCTCTGACTGTATGATCCCCTCGTGGTGTCTCGTTATCTTGTAGGAAAGCAGAAGAAACTAAATCTTCTGGGTAGAACAATGGGCGTTTACACTTTGTTCGATGCCTTGCACTCTTTAAACAGCCTTTCAAGCAGCTGCATTACAGTGATCCAGGTGTCAATCATTGGAGAGATGTACCACATGCACATGTCAGTAGGCGATGGAGCAGTGTGAAGACAAAAAGCTTGAAAATTACGAGATAAACTGCCTGAAATTGAAGGTTTAATAACAACACAATAGTTTCTATTCACACAGAAACACCTTCAACCTTCTAAACTTCCTTAAACTCTCCAGGACGATGATGAAACTTGGATCTTTCTTCAGATTTAAGTGCTCAGTCTAAGTGTCAGGATTCAAAGAAAACACCTCCACCTCACGAACACCCTCACAGGAGCAAACACACACAGCAGGTGCACATCAGTCACTTAAAGGGGAAAGTATCCTCGGTACCTACCAACCTCCGAGGCCATCACCGTGATGTTGTGCCAGGGCATCTCCTCTCTGTCCAGAGGCTGCGTGGTCCGCACCACTCCAGTGCTCTCGTCGATTCTGAAGTACCTCTTCCCTTCTTCTTCGCTGTCCATGAAATACCTGTCGGGGGGAAAGAGGATTATTATCCAATGTTTCCACTTCAGGTGGATCATTTGATAAATGCATGGGTGGACACAAAGAAGATGAGGGACAAAATGAAAGAAGAGAATCTGATGGCTACGGTTAGCCGTTCTCGATATGCCGGTTTAAAGATATTAAATATATATTAAAGACTTTCATGTTAAAATTGTTGAAAAAAGCTGATTTAATAAAAACACATTTCATTTTGTGTTTTAAATCTGCACTACATGGGATAATGAGGATTGCAATGTTTTTGAAAAGACGATCATACGTTATAACAATATAACAACCACATTTTGCCAATATCTACTTTTCCTTTGACCTACAAATTACCAAAAATCTCAACGCACACACAAACACACACACACTGCTACTGACATATATATATATATATATATATATATATATATATATAAAAACAGAAGAGATGATATTCCACAATAATAACTAACAACTGTATTTTCTAAACTCTTTTAAAAACAGACATATTTAATCTTTGTGGTCAAACAGTTGAAAATGCAAAACAGGGATTTTGACATTGAGACGTCCATGATAGAAATGGGTCGAACTGTTACTGCAAATTCAAAGATTTGATCCCAGCAACAGCCGACCTGCAATATATTCACATGGAGCAGTATCTGGGAGTCTGGTATTAGTATTCGAACTAAAATAGAGTACTCATAAGAAACACATCTACAATGCACAAAGTCCAAAAAGTTCTATGACCTTCGTTTCCCCCGATGCAACCAGCGTCTTTCAAGCCCGATGCCCGAACTTCGGAACACAGGCTTTCTGATAGTAGTTAACATTCTGCAAGGCCAAGTCCAAATATCTGATCATATCAAAGTTAGTTTCTTCAAAACTTCTGAAAGCTGCTTCTGGAGATGATGCAAGACACAAGTGGTCTCGCTCATCAGACGCCGGGCAGTCAGCTTCATTAAACGCTCATCTCCATGCCGGCACTCAATGTTTCACCGGCCGCGCTTCAGTTCACCAATTCTACCGAGGAGTTAGAAAAAAAAATCCATTTACTTCCATATCAAACTATCAAACTATAAAATAAAACTTGCATTAATGATCAGAAATCAAAAAAGCGGTGCGGTGAAATGAAAGAAGCCGAAGGGGAATGTTCTCAAAGCTTCCATTTTAAAAGTCTCTCAGCACCTCTAACGCACATACATGAAAAGAATAATCCCAGCTGCTTTTAAATGGACTCCGGTTCTTGACAGAATGTTCTGAAGTACGCCGTTGTCTAAGTCGAGCAATTATCTTCAATATTTAATGACAGAAGACCATTTGTCCTGCAGGCAGTGTTTACACTGTTGTAATGGCTTTCTAGCGATGCTGTCATCAGGCGAGAAGCAAAGCAGCCGGTGGAATACAAATCAGAAACAACTTCAGCTGCACTTCTCATGACTTCAAGCACAAAATGAGCGTTGTCGTATTTTCCCTAATTCATCTCTTAATGACCACTTTTCATTCTCTGGAGCATCATAGACTCTAAGTTCACTCTTTTTAATGGGTATGGAAGAAGGAAGTATGTATTAAGGGATATTAATGCCAGGATCGCATTGATTAGAAATAATAATTTTTAAGCACACATGTTGCTTACAAGTGTTTGTTGTTATGTTTTATTAAATAATCATAACAGCACAAAAGCTTTCTGATGTAAAAGTTATTTCATGGCTCCCCTGAAAACATTGCAGCTACTTGTGCATGTTGATCTGTTGTGGTTTATTTTCACGTTGCTGCAGAGGTCAACACAACGTATAAGATATTAACACATTATAATGATTACTGTCCTTGAGTTGTACCCTTAGAGGTAGATTCTTATTTGATCATACATTATATAATTAACTACTAAAGATAAAAGTGGTAGTTGATACAAACAGGATGACAGAACTGTTCCTGGTGATCATGATATTAATATGTGAGAGCAGCCAGAGGTAATGAGCCATCACAGCTTTGATTGGATATTTAGACGTCAATTTCTCAGCAGCATCTGACGTGTCACTTCAATGACATGTTTATTCCACCGCGTGCATGGGCAGACTTTTGAAGATGAAAGTGAGCCCGGCTCTGATCCCGGCTGCTGCACGTGGAGCGGTGGCACAGTGGTTCAGTGGTTCAGCTTGTTTTGTTTTGCCCGGGTTCACGTGGATGTTGTCGAAATACCTCCCTGTGGCTCCGTCTTTGAGCCGTGAACATCGGCAGTGATGTACTGAAGGAATGGACGAAGAGGAGGTATCCCACCAGGAGATGAAGGGAAACCCTTTCATATGTAGATTACCGTCTTGTTTACTACAAATCTTTCACCAAGTCCTAAAATCAAAAGAAACTTCTTCACCCCCACGTGCTCATGCCATCTCAAAGTGTGAATCGTTCACGAAGAGGCGCAGATCTCACCTCTGTAAAACATATGGGGCAGTGTTATATAATTCATGTCTGAGCTTCCTGCTGCTCTGCAGCCGATGGCACGACTTTAAAGTCTCTGCACACCTATAGTCCACCCACACAGATCCTTACTGATTAGACCTCTCCTCAGCACAGATTGGCTTTGACTGACAGCTCCACAGCTCCACAGCTCCAAAGCTCCACTCTTGTTAATTTCGCCACTCCCCCGGTTGACCTGTTATTACTCCTGTTGGTACACTAGTGTGACATCATCAATTCCCACTGTAGTTCCAGCCGTTTTCAGCCTGACCAGGTCTCATCAGTCACAGTAATTAAAGGTAAACCTGCATGGGTGTGAAGAGGCTTTAAACTCTGATCCTTCACCACGCAACGGCAAACGCTTCTTATTAAAATATCGGCTGTACACAATCTCATGAGGAGTTTCAGTCTAAATGAACACAAGCAGTGTGGAGTTGAGCGTAATGTCATGAAACGATGAACCTGCTCCGAGCAAAGATATGAGATTAGTCCGCCGCCCGAGGCTAATATCAATCTCTCTCCAGCAGTACACAAGCATGTGTTTAGAGCGCATACAGATGTGCTAAGCTGTTGTATCGCCTCGGGTTACTTCACAGGCTTGCCAACAAAATAACAATATATGTGATGATGCAAAAAGAAAACGAGACAGATTCATTTTGCGTTTTTCAGATTTAGTTGGAGGAGAATCATTTGGGGCAAATCAGGACAGCGTCCTGAACAAACTAATTAGCACCGATCCTGTCAAGTCGTCTTTGAATGCTCTTCCACACAGATATGACACACGGGAGATTCAGGAAGACGAAATCGAAAAAATACATAAAACCTCCAAAGACGCATAAATAAGCAACTCAATAAGACTCAGAAATGGTCAGAATATATCATAAGTATTACTATAAATACAAATACACATACTGCATATATTCATCCATCTGGTGAAGACTGCAAAAAACATTTTCAACCTTTCTGGAAACCAATTAGTTGACCATGTGACGTACACTGGCTGCTGGTCACAGCCGAACAAGTGTAAAGTCCTAAAATTAGCATCACTCTATTAGCAACCCCTCTCTCTCTCTTTGCCCTTTTTACTTCTCCACCGACGTTACTTAACCGGACACATCTTCGAGCAGCGCCGTGCACTGATGCATAACCGATGTGACCGTGCACCCACACAGCAGCTCTGCTTCTCCTCACCATTTGTAATCATTTCCCTGTTGAACGGACTTCTACCTGTGGCGGTTAGCGTCCTACCTGACGGGGCTGTTCCTGCTGTCGGGGTCTCGGGCCGTGACGGCGCCCACCTCCGTGCCTCTCGGTGTGTTCTCATACACATCCATGATGTAATAATCCATAGAAAACACCGGGGCCTCGTCCACGTCCCCCACAGTTATTTTAAGGGTGGCGGTGTCTTTGAAAGAGCCGAGAAAGGAGAAACGAGGATCCACATGTGTGTTGGTCCCCTCGATGTGGAGCGTGTAGGTCTTCTTCCTCTCGTAGTTCAGGAGCTGTTGGGAAGAGGGACCACGGGGACGTGTGATTAGTGCAGTCGTACGATGTAGTTACACTTCGTTTGAACCGTGCAAGTGAGAGTTTGCTGCAAATCTGCTTAATCAGCCAATGTGTGTTGAGAAGAAATGTGGAGTTGTCATTGTTAAAAACTCATTTGTCATTTCCTGCTGCATAAACCTTGAAAAAGTCTTATTTCTCACAGCTGGCCTCCTCCTTCTTCTCCTCATTTACTGAAACTCTGCTCGATTCTTCAGTGCATTAATGCAGATAGATTCTACAGCACCACCAGAGGTCAAAACTCATCATTTCACATTTTGAAACACCAACAGACGTTCCCCTGCTCATTATTCTCAGATATCACGATCTTGTTTTCAGAGTTGATGAGAGTCGTTACCTTTTTGAGGCTGAGGATTCCCTCCCTCGTGTCCCGGTCGGTGGATATGGAGAACGTGTTGGCCCCCTCGGAGTTAATGATGGTGTACTTGATGTCTGCGTTGACGCCGAGGTCCTCATCATTGGCCTTTATCTTCCCTACAGGTTTACCCACTTGAGCGGATTCAGGGACGTACAGCTGGTAATTTTCTGTGGAGGAAAAATTGACGTTTAGCCATTTAGAGAAAGAAGTATAAAAAAACCCAGTTTTAAACACAGACTGATCTGCTGCACATCGTTTTCTAAATGTCATCCTAAAAAAAGGGCTTTGTTAGGCAATTTGAATGTGTCACCCTTTGTTCCGGAGGGGATGTCATTAAAACACTCTGCAGTGGTTCAATTGAAGCTAAATGCTAAGCTGAGGTAGATAGCGCTGCAGTGGAGCAGATCAAACTCGGAGGCAGACGATTATTCAGAAAATGTTGATGGTTTTGAAATAGTTTTTCTTTCGCGGCAGCACGAAATGAAAAAACCCTGGACTGAGGCGGATTGTGTTTGATGAGGCACTTTCAAAGGCAAAGAAGCTCGGCTAAATCATTACTTACATTTATCATGGAAATGGGGAAGATTCAGTTTTCAAAACAGAGGGTTTGGATGAATGCTCGTCTAATTTTGCTAATTTAACTGCAATATTAGACGAGTGAGCCACACGTTAATTAAGTGTAATGCATCATAGTGAGGAATGCTGAATGAGGGGAGGTCTCAATAATCCGTGACAAATGGTTCATCAATATGTGCAACAATTTGGTCTTTGCAAATAATGACATATTCAGGTGCCTCTTTTCAATGAAGCTGCAAAACCAGAGATTGCACTGTGAAAAAAACATTTAATGTGCAAATGTACTGGGACCTTTGTTACTGGGGAAGCACCAATCTGACTTTTTAAGTTCCAAAACTGATTTCCCGGGGAAAGCTAGTCGGCAAGATAATGTTTATTCGCTCTTGCAGACGAGTCTGGTTATTTATTCTGATTTCCATTCATCCTGAAAGTGGCTAAAAACGATTATCTAAATCGGTCTGTGTCTGGAATAGAGGTAATGATCAACAACAACTAACAAACCTTATTCCAACACTATCTACTTTCATATTAATCTAATCCTCCAAAGGGATTTTGCCACTTTGTTCCAACATGCGACAGTCAACTGTTACGATGCAGCATTCATGATATGGAACGTGCTCCCCCCGCAGGGCTCTACCTACTTTGGGGAAACTGGGGTGGGTTGTCGTTGACGTCTGTCAGCGTGATGTTGATGGTGGTGGAGCCGGAGAGGCCCCCGACCTGGCCTGCCATGTCTTTGGCTTGAATAACAACCATGTAGTGTTCCCTGGCTTCCCGGTCCATATCAGCTAAGGCAGTCCTGATGATTCCTGCACGGTGGAAGGAAAACAAACCGTTCGTTAAGGTGTCGGAGACATTTATTTATTTATTTATTTATATCAGCATGAAACGATGAACCAGTCAGTGGGAAACGGAGACTAATAATAGTCTTCTGAGAAGGAACAAAACAAGTCTGTGGCAAAGCAAAGTGAAAAAATACATCTAGATTAAGACACAAAGAGATTGTTTTTGAGAGGGTGGAGGTAAAACGCTTTTCGCTGTCAAGATGTTGCTGTTTTAATATTTCTCCAGCAAACCCCTCTCAGTTATGGACGACGCACAGAGTCAGACTTTCCTTTAACACTTTACAAATATGTCTCTTTCATCTTTGATTCTCATTCATCTTCAAGGTAAAGCCTTGACTCTGCTTTTTTCTTCTTTTATATCACGTTTAAAATGACTATGCAACCTTGGATCGGCGCAGATTGGAACTTTCTAAGTCGCCCATTCGATCTCATTTATTACTACAATAACACAGCAAACGCAGCCGTGAACTCTCACAACGCAAACCCGGTGATATATGGCTTCACGTCAGGCCGCTGCAGAGACACTGTGTGCACGGGTAAACTGCGACAGGGAAACAAGCTAAAAGAGACGCACACAGAATCTGCTTCCTGTGTCGCTGGGCGGTCGGTGATTTATGGAATATAATAGGTGCATGTCTTGCTTTGTGTGTTTCTCTTTGTGTGCACATCTGTTAGTATATATTAGTTTTGTGTGTCTGTTTCTGTGCCAGAGGGTTAATTCCCCACCTCAGCTCCTGAAAGCACATCAACACATGGAGCCTGATTTAATATGTTCCATTTGTTACATCAGTGTTCGGTGTAAATCTCCCTTCTCCCCAGAGCCAAGACCCTCTGGCAACCATTGAACTTGTGTTCCTGTGAACTTGTGAACCCTGTAATAATAACGCACACAGTGGTAGAACGGGGAGCATTTAGACCCGGGAGGACGTGACACGGCATCGATCACCTCGTGAGGTGGACTTAGCTGTTACCTCCTGTTGTGAGTGGAAATCACAGCGAGCGGCTTTGGAAAATGAATCGATTCCTTTTGTAGGATTATTTTCTGAAGTGGTTTACATTGACAAAATAAAGAGGATAATCAAATGGTTAGTTTGAGTTCCTTCTGTCGAATCGCTCTCTCATCCTGGTTTGAGCAAATAGAAACTAATAACACTGAATCCGGGGCCGTTAGGATCATGCAGGTGAACATTTACACCACAGGATATTTCCCTTAGGAAATGGTGGAGACCAAACACTGAGCTAAAAGGAAAGAAACTACTAGTCTTAGATTCTCCAGGTGGACAAACACATGACTCTAAATTACTGCTAATGTTTCTCTGTTATTGTTGGAGGTGCACACACACCACACAGCAGGGAAGGAGCTCAAATGGTGGTAATATGAGCCCAGCATGTGAAGATAGGGAGGTATTGCAGTTTTACATTTGCTAGTAAATATCACAAACACATCCAGATGGTTATTACTACATACAGCACAAACATAGAAAGACTTATGAATAGATATGAATAAAATAACCAAGGAAGTAAAAAAATCCCCACTTTAACACCCTTATGTATGAGTATTAACAACTGGATGTGGCAGCTGGATTCAAAGCAAACATTTTAGCAAAGTAATTGCATTGGACAAACTATTAATACTACAGGTTATATTTATATTTCTCAATTACATCGTTAAGCTCTCAATCAGACTGAGTAAATTACCTTTTGCACCAGTTATTCCATTAGTGCACTAATTTTCGAATTTAAACCTCAACAGCTTAAATTTAACAAACTTAATGTTGGAGCAAATTAATGTAATTTTCATGATTTCCTAATTTCACCGGCGAGGCAGGTATCGTTGTGTTTTAACAAAAGGTAATTTGCTTCTTTCTTCCTTCGTGACTCTATAGAAAGAAACTAATCCACTCGCCTCGGGCAGAATAATCATTAAAAGTGGGTCAAGGAGCCGGGAAGCCAATGGTATTAAGATCCGGGGGATCGGAGGTTACACATCATCTGTTACACGGAGCTGAGGTCTCATCCGAGGACTCTCCACCGGTGAATCAACAAAAAGATCAAATATATTCTACACAGCATGATGGAGGAGAATGAAATCATCTAATTATCATAAACACATAAAGTAAAAGAGGAAAGTGCACCAGCAGAAGAAGTTCACCTGATGTCGTATAATGCTGCAGCCAATTTAAATCTATGAATCAGCTGAGAAAACACACCAACTGATTCCTCCTCCTTTTCATATATATCTTGGAGTTGATACTACTTCCATAAAAAGGACAAGGACGGGAAGGAAGGCTAAGAAAGTAAAATGCGACAATGTCCTTAAATTCCTCCTCCAGGCGACAAAGACATGGTGAGTGAAAGAAGTTGTGAGGTAGAGAGGGAACAGATTCAGACCCTTTCTCCAGGAGATCCTCTCGGCTACATTCAGGCGGTTCAGGCTTGTTTAATGTACCAACTCTGATAGCGTCTACTTCTTCTGAGCTGTCATTTTGTGCGCATTAGTTCTGCTCGCAAAAGAACAACCGTTAAGTGGGGCAGCGAGCTACACACACAGACACACACGCTGATGTGTTGCAGGGCTTTATTCCAAAAGATGGCAAAGTCAATACATTTACTTTAAATGTGCGTCTGTTGAAGCTGCAGTTAGATTTGTTTGGTGTTAGAATGTGATTCCATAATTCATCTCCAATTCAAGATAAATGATGATCCCTAATTAAATGGAGTTGACTGACCTCGCTGCATTATTCCTTTCACATGCTGAGCAGACAGCGACAGACTGCTGTGGTTGAGTGGATGAGACAGATCATCACTACGCTGCCCTGATGGAAATGTCACTACCACCAGTTAAGTGCAGGTAAATAATTAACACCACTATTGGGGATGAATTGGGATTCTCTGGGATTTCAAAAGCTGCCGAGAAGTGACTTTGTGTCCTATGTATAAATATCCTTAAATATCTGTGTCCTTGTTGCAAGACAAATTAAATAATAAAAGAAATCGCCCGAGAACAGACATTAACGCCACATGCTCGGGGAAAGAGTTCCAAAAATCAGAAGCATCTATTTCTTGCCACACTGTTTTGTTTTTCAAATGCCAAGACTCAGTGTTGTCCTGCTGCTTTTCTTGGTTTCTCAAAGTGCTCGAAGCCACTTTCCTCTAATGATGCCGGCTCTGTTGGAAATCCTTCGTTATTAACTGCAGTCTTAGCATTACTTAACCCAGTGTGAAGCAAACACACAGACCTTCGCAAGTGGCCAAAGTTTCCATTAAAAGCAACTCTACGACGGATGATCTGACCTCTCAAGTTCTCTTATTAACCCTTTACACATGAAGGCACATCGCTCCTGAGCAATATCTCAGAGCCGTGGCTTCAGAAAACAATAAACACACACAAAGAGATTCCCACTGTCGTCCACAGCAGCACGATGGATCAGCTGTTCCTGACCAGTCGGCAAACAAAACACCAAGGAGGAAGACCGATGGGATTTTTACAAACGTTCAATCACTCACCGGCTTTCGTTCTTAAATTAATTTCTTTTTAACTACACCGAGAAAGGCCACAGGGGTATTCTTTGGGATGTGCCAGCACCTGAAAGGTTTGTCAGTACTTTGACAGAAGAGTCTCAACCCCTGAACTCGCTCTCCTGACCATCTCTGAGCCGAAAACACCTCCCGAGACCGAATCTCCACGGAGCTCCTCGGTTAATTTAGAAAATAATTGAGAAAGAGCAGATTCCTTGAACCTGGGTCCCATTTGACACAGTGGAGGTGGTTAGCCTTTTCCTCAACCTCCCCAGTCTATTAAGAGTTGATACCATCGCACTATCCACCTCTTTGTCTGGCTGGAAACTTCTAAAGGGGGACAATCTCCTGGGTGAACAAAAAGGATTATAGGAGATTACTAAGGCGCTCTTCAATCTCCAGCTTCAGGAATCTTGGGTTTCTGCCCCATCCAATACGATGTTATCCTCGTATGTCTGCACTCCTGGAGTACTTTCTGGAGAACAGGTAGTAAGGTGGTAGATATCATCAACAGCAGCCGCCGTGAAAATCACAGAAATAATATCTTTACTTGCTTCTTTTTTACTTTCTAACTATTCTTCTTTTCGTATATATTGGATTACATATCTGATGGAGAGGAATTGTCCGGACTGCTCAAGGCTACAGTGCAGCTGATTGACAGAGTGACAGCTCCTCCATCGATCTGCCCAGCAGCGAGGCTTAATCCACCCCCCCCCTCCCCCCGCCCCCCGTGGAACATCTTGATCTGTGTCAGCTCCTTCAATAAACTCTCCCAAATCCCAGATCAGCAGAGAAATTAGCCTATTTAGGATGCAACAGGGACTTAAGGGTTGTGCAGTGCGGTGTGGCCTTGCCTCTATGTGTGTGTGTGTGTGTGTGTGTGTGTGTGTGCAAGCACAGATGCGAGGTGGGGGGTGTTGGAGGGCATTCGACTATGGGACTCAGGAGGAACACCCTCAGTGTCTCTGCGGGTAAGTGACAGATGCACGGCAGTGATGGGAAAGACAGGAGTTATGACCCGACTATAAAAAGGATAAATGCAGCCGCGGTCTAAGATGTGCTTCTGCTGAGACACAGAAAGCTCTTATGAAATCTGCCAAGTTTGCAGTTTTGGAATTTGCAAAGCATGTAATCAAATCCATTGCAGTGAACATTCTTAACGCGGTTAGCATGACACTAAGCTCAGCACATTACAGGACTGGTTATATCTCCTAATATTGCTCAGACAAAAAAAGTGACAGAGCTGCTGAAGCAGAGGAAATGTGCATCTTTACTTTTATGCTGTGTGATTTGTATTCAGTGAGCAGATCTAGGGTCAGTCAGTCACTCTCTCTGTTGTCCTTGTGCACCTGCTCTTGGTTTCGGACCGAAGTCACACAGGAGTTTCAAAGGAATAGTTTAATATTTGGGTAAACACAGTTCTGTGCAGAGATGGCTTAGACGAGTTGTTCAATATGAAACTTGGAATTCTGGTTGAGCTATTCATGAGTAATAAAAGATTACTTACACATTTTATCATGATTTTACAGTAAACACATCATCTGTAGCAAATAGGTGTGCTTAAATATTTCCTTCAAAACTATTTCTGCTAGTTCACAAATGAATCTCAGCTCCATCGGTGATGAGGTAGAGAATTAAAGGAGTCTCCGATTGCAATGATTTGGGTTTTCCACCTGTTTTGAATGGGTCATAATCAACGGTCCTCAGTGCAGTGAGAATGAAAAACTACTAAAAACGATCACACCTCTCTAGATTGCACCTTATGTGTAATGCGAAGTGACACCATCTCATTTTGAAATCTGTACAAATATGCCAGTGCTTGGTTGATTTTGAGTTTCATTTCTGAAAACAGTATTTAGGTTACATAACTACATACACAAGCTCTTTTGAGTATCTGCTCCTGATTGAGGACAGAACCAACAAACTGCATTTGACAGGTGAAGTATCTCATCTTAACAACATATTGTACAATCCCCACCCAATAAAATTCATAGTGATTCTATTAAGTTTTGTCAGAAGGTTGGTTTAATTATGGGAAATATTTCAACTATAAGTTTTTGAAATGTTAACAAATGTACTTGTTGCTTCCAACCATATCCAGTTTCCAAGGCGATGTCAATGACTCTCAATAAAAGACAAAAGTTTACTACATGGGTAAGTTTTCACTTCATGTTTCAGTGAAGGTCGAGTGTTTCAGGAAACGCTCACGTTTTACGAGGTCGTGTTCAAACAATGCTTCGGTTTTAGAGCATTTTTTTTTGCCTCGCAGCCATTCAGCTTCTCCGGTTTATGAAAGATATCAAATCAAAAGATCTCGTATCATGATTCACAGATGTTCCAGAGTTTAAATAAGGTCATTAAGATACAATGTTTCAATATCAAAGCTGCAAGGCAACAAAGAATTACTAAGTTTCACAAGTTCACGGTTTCTTCACCGAGGCAGCCTGTTCCATCAACTCCTTCATGTTCCAAGGTTTAATAAAAGCTACATCCTGTTAATGTGGCTCGTTCGTCCATCCGGTTCTCGGCAGGTTTGAGACGACGTTATCACAAACCGAGAATCCAGAAAGACGGCTGTGAGCTGTGTTGCTTGCCGAGGATTTGGGTCAAGTCTGAAACGCTCCTCTAGGGATTCCTCCAGAGCCATATGTCGGGGGCCAAATGCTGCCATTACCCTCTGTCCTCCATCCTCCAGCTCCAGGCTCTTGTAGAATCAGTTGCTGCCGTGTCAGGCCACCAGACCCAAGGTCAAAATGAAAGGTGTTGTGTGTGTGTGTGTGTGTGTGTGTGTGCTCTGGTAATCTGCTAACTACACACAAGCTCCCCGTGCTGGTGCCTCTGCAGTCTGAGCATGGTGGGAGCCAGGTGCATGTGGCTATAAGGAGGTGTAAGCAAGCTAATGCACTGGGAGACAGATGCAGGAGCAGCCTCCGCTTCCCCGGAAAGCGATGCTCCGATGTGGCAGCATGCCAGCACGACTGCTCCAACACCTCGGCTCAGCATAATAAACATCGCCTGCTGGTACAACTTCCTCCCCTTGCTCATTTTCCACTGACCACTGGAGTTCCCTGCCCTAATTTGAGGGAGGGAGGCTGGTTTGCCAGTGGCGAAAACAGCAGCCGACTAATATAAATGAGAATGTGTGGGAGGAGCGGCGCTGTGCAGGGAGTGCAGCTGGCTCGGCCTTCAATCGCACGCCTTGCACTGAATTATAATGCAGACAAGATGCAGAGTCAGCTCCAGCAAAAACCAGTCATGTGATGTGTCCGACAGCCCAGTGCAGAGGAATACCATCACGCTGGAATATTGTTTACTTTCAGAATGTGGTTTCAAAATAACTTCCAGCGACAGGAGGCCTGTGCTCGTGTTGTGTGAGGACGTCCAGTTTGCATCACTTCAGCTTCACCGCACCGCTCGAGAGAGAGAGCTCCATCAATCCCCCCCCCGCCCGCCTTCTCCCAGGAGGGGAAGTCAAAATATTCAGCAATTCATTTGTGTTGCTCATTCAGCAAAGACTTCATGTTTTACATGGGCGGCTAAGTCTGACAGGGGCCAATAGCTGTTCCCGACAGCGATGAATCAATTCATACAAGTGGATTGTGTTGTTCACGTTAACCGGCAGCAGCAGCAGAGGTGAGCAGGAAAAACCTCAGAACACACGTTGGAAAGACAAAGAGAAACAAACAGATACTTGCTCGCTGCACATTTTTTTGTCTTGCACTTTAAAGGGTTTATTAAGAATTAATAGATCTAATAGCGGACACGGACACAAAGGAAGATGGATTTTAAAACCCTGAGTACTGCCCGTTATGGCTTTCTCCTCTCAGACGGCAGGAAACAATGGTTTTTTTCCGAAGACCTCTCCACAGATGTCTCCTCTGACCCCTGAGGAGTTAGTTATGGTGCACAGAGCGGGTTGCGTGCTCAACACCAGAGAGGTCTCTATGAGCAGTCCGTGACTCTACTGTGGCTGCTCGAGCTTTTATGATGTCTGACGTGCTGCAGTAACACAACAGGATGTCGGCCGTGAGAAACACAGATTGTGACAGCGTGATTTACACGTCGCTTTAGGAGATCAACAACCGAAATTACGAGAAAGTTATTGCCCACGTTATCAGTCCCAGTTGCCATGGCTGCAGTCTACCAGTGTTCACTTTGTGGATAAATGCATGTAATCATATCAACACACCTGTTTTGGGGTCAACGGAGAAATATGGCTGTCCTTGTAGAATACTGTAGACGATCCTGGCGCTGTTCCCGTAGGTGGGGTCGTCGTCGTCCAGCGCGACGACCTGCCACACGGACGTGCCTGGAAGAAAAGAAAACATCAAAATGATTCCCTGACAATCGCTATGTGTCTTTGTCTCAAAGGTTTGTAAATGCAAATAACAGTAAAGTATCGTATAAAGGGAATATGTTAGAAAGGTCTCCAAAAAATCGTGATTTCAAGTCCATGGAGGATTTCCGTGCACAAAATCTGCAGCAGCTTTAAGATGAATCAACAGATTTTGTCTTAGCAACTAACAACAACACAAACCTGCAGACACACTCTGGTTTAGCGACTGGTATTAGATATATTGTGGTGGCTATGTACCGAGGTGACATGTTGCCCTCATGTACACATCAGATTTCATCAGTGACAACATGATGAAGCCTTCATTAAAAATCACATTATTTAATAATTACATGTAATAATGGAGTTTTGTGTACAAGCTAATTACAATGTGCAATGACCTATGTATAATGAAAGATCATCACTGGACATTTTACAATGAAGTTTTTGCTTTAATGTGAAAATGCTTCAAGTCCAAGTTGTGTCTTTGCAAAAAAATCACGACAACATCGACAAATGATCTAAAAACTTGCAGCGATGTCTCATTATTTACAGTGTTATTAAAAAATACTGTGTACGAACCAGTGTGGTTCAATTTAACACATCAAGTGTTGCTCAAACAGCATTACAGGCTTCATTAACCCATTCTAATTGCACAATGAGTGCATTGTAATTGCACTACAAGCTTATATAATGGATTAGTATATGTAGGAATCCACAGTGTGGTAATGCTAGGAGCCATGTAGTTTGGGAGGCCTGTAAATCCTCTGGACATGAGAGTTGCTGTTTTCCTTTTGGGGATTAAACTAAATTAAAATTATGTGAAACCTGCTCCACTGTGTCCCGACAGATTTTGACTTTATATTTTATATTTTTCCGTGAGGGGGGAACCTGAAGGAGCAGAGTGAAATGCCAGCCCATAATGAGCCGTGCAGTTCTTTGCTTCGAACCTCGAAGCAAAGAACTGCACAGGGAATCATTTCAACTTCATCATCTCTGGGTTTGCTTTGGAGGCTGCACCGGTTCCGAGTCATCTGCCTGGGAAAGCTCATTAGTCAGGAGCGTCAGTTAATTGGGCTGTTGTCACATCTTAAGTATGAAATTGTGTGTCACCTTTTTTTATCAGTAACATTTTATATTAATACGAATGTCAGGGTACAGACACGTTCTTCTAAGAGATGCACTTCAACTTGAGTGTTCAAGCTCTTTATTTGAGGTACGATTGCGATGATGGGTGAATCTCTAACAGGTCTGATGGTTCGAGACGTTGAAGGCTGAGGTCTCATGAGTCTCCTGTGCAAAATATGTTTCATAAACTCAATAAGACTCGGCTGGGGAGTTTGCTCTGAGGAGTTTTAAGGGTGAGGGTTTTACCACAGACTTCTGTGACCGTGATTAGTCAAAGGTTCTCACAAAGGGACGACAATCTATGAAGACTATTCTGTCTCATAAGAAGTAGCTTGGAATGTCGGTTGGTGATGTCATTATTGAATATTAGACAAATCTTTGTTGGAGTTTAACACCCAACATGTATAGAAGACATGATTACGTATATGGACCCTGTAGGAACAGAGATAAACTCTTTTTGTTTAGTTTGAAAGGTTCAAAGTCTTAAGGATTTATTCACTTTGAGGTTAAAACAGCCGACCGGGAGACACCTCGTCATGAGTATAGAGTTGAGTCCTTTTGGAAAATAAACGTCAAATACCATGAAATTACTAACTTTCTTGCAAAAACATGAAATATGAACATGGTTCGACTTTGACAGATCCTCCTCTTTGTTATAAACTTTGTCCCTTCCTGTGAATCATCGACTCTCATCAGCTGAATGAATGAATGAAACCCAATTGATTGGTGTTGTATGATGGATAGCAGCGTCTTACTGAGAAGAGAACAGGGGGAGATAAATAAATAAACCCTGGATCTCCATTTGAATTCATTTGCAGAGGGTTTGACTCTTGTGCACGTGAACATTAGCACCAAGTAACATCCAATTATTCATAATTCATTATCTAAACAAGCCGCCACCATCAAACAAGAGATTCTCCCAGAGGAGGAAAAGCACAGCCACTATCTCCAGCATGGCCAGTCCCTCCAGTTCATCAACAGGGACACATGCAATGGTGCTGCACCATGTAGAAGTTTTTTTTTACAAACGTCAGATCACCAGGCACGTGTCCAGCTGATCAATTCAAACAGGGGAGGGGGGGGGGAGAACATCACAGCCAATTAGCTGCCACACTCCCAGTCCGCCCCCTTCTTGCACTTGGGAGCACCAGTATTGACGAATGCTGGGGGATTAGTGCTGTGGAGTGTGAGGACAGCTGATTGTTACAGCCGATTTGACGCCGCAGACACCGAGCCGAAAAGGAGTTACTCTAATGGGCACCGGCAAAAGAGGGGGGCGGGGGGGAAGGGGCTAATTATTTCCCCCTTCACAGTCCTTGATTTCCTCCCACGGGTCATCAGCGCTGATTGATTCTTTTTGGTGCAAACCACGATAAAGTTTGCAGCCGAAACTTTTGAAACGAGCAGCACGACGGGTGTCAGTCCATCGATTACTGGACTTTTAAAATAGCCAGATGCACCTCTCGTTATCTTCAGCTTCATGAGGGGGTGATAGTGTTATGAGCCATGTAATAACAGGAAGACATGTTTCTGTCTCACAGTGGCAGCCCCACCGAAAAATATCATATTCACGTGCAGCACTCCCAGAACAAATTAAGACACACACTTGACACATCCAACTTAGAAACCAACACACCAACTGCTAGAGCTGTATGTGTGTCAGGCCTGTGCGCCGATGAATATTCATGAGCGCAACCAGGGAGATATCGACTGTTTATAAAGGGGGCGCCTACAGGTCTATTGGGGTTTGCATATCTAATCGGGTTTCGCACATTTACATCTTCTCGCTGCCGCTCGTTTTTCTTTAATAACTACTTCTACTTCCTTTTCAGCAGCTGACGGGATTATTTCACTCACACACACACTCACACATACACACACAGGGATATAAATTGAATGTTTTCACCAAGCTGTCGAGCGCCACAGATTCACTATCTTCTAGTGCATTGGAGGTAAAATATACCACTGACAGCAGTTTGGCCACCGCTTTGGACAACAACCTGTGTGTTTTCAGGAGGATCTGTGAAATATTTGAGTTTTAGTTTTGAGCTCCTGCGCTGAGACGGCTGGCGAAGGGTGGCTTCTGTTCACCGGAGCTAAAAACAGCACAGCAGAAGAAAAGAAAATGAAAAATACATGGCTGCTTGCATGAGGCCGGGCAGCGGCTGTCTCCGAGGAGGTGGATAGAGGCTTTGCTCTTTCCACCATGATGTGGAGGACTCCACTGTCTCCGTGGCAGCGGGGATTGCTGTGGAGGAACTATTGAGTGCTTTATAAAGACCTGCCCGCCCGGGGGAGACCGCCACAGCCCCGCAAAACAAAGATGGAATACCGGACCCGGCGGGCTTACTGGAGATCAGCCATTCTGCAGAGCGCCTTCACAGGAGGGACAAACCAGTGCTGCTCAGGTTAATAACATGTTTGATCCCTGTGTGCACCACTAATACCTTCTTTAGAACCATCCAGCAGCTGCTCTCGCTCAGGAGTTCACACGTAAGCGTACCCAGGAGGTAGAGTCGCAGGTCTGGCTACAATACCTTTATTATAAACATGGAGAATATCTAAGAATCGATAAGAGAACACTCAACCAGCTCAATTAAAGCCAGAATGAGGAAAGCGATCATCTGAAGGTCCGTTCACACTGCGGCTCTACTCACCCACTTCAGACATCTCTGGCACCGACGCCTCGAAGGGTCCGTCTGGAAATTTGGGTGCATTGTCATTGATGTCTTGCACTTTGATGATGAATTCCGACTTTGGTTCCAGGGCCTCCTCTGTGTAGCGGTCCAGGGCCTGTGCATGGAGGACGTAATGCGTTTTCCTTTCCCGGTCCAGGCTCTTAGTGGCGTGAATATCTCCTGTCACCTCGTCTATGACAAATATAGTCCCGGCTCCCTCCCCGCTCAGGATGTACCGGACGGACCCGTCACCTTTATCCGAGTTGGAGTGAAGCTGCGAGGAGAAACCACAGAGAGAGAGAGAGAGAGAGAGAGAGAGAGAGAGAGAGGGTCTGTGAGTACAGAGCAAACATAACTTCTGAGGGTTGTTTTTGATTCAAGGTTTCAGAAGATGATTCGTGGCTTTTACATTTAAATTGGTTGTAGTGAACTGGTGGGAAACAGCTGCAGCTGAAAGGACTTCTACTACATTTATGTTCAAACAAGTTGTGGACTCGCTATCATAAAAGGTAATGATAGGTTTATTTTAAATAGCTACAATAAAAGCATTAAATATTATGTTGTTTGAGCCTGTATTTTTTACCTCATTTCATATTTAACATCTTTTGGATCAATATTTTGCTTCACATCAACATTCATGTATAAGTTGCAACTTATTCCAGATGAGGACATTATAGATTTTTCGATAACGCTGCTCTACCGGATGTTTACAAGTTCATTTCTGTAAAAAGAAAATTGCAGTTTTAAAACGAATGTACTTTAAAGATGTGGTATCAGATGTGCACACTCGCCAATTCCCGACCCTGCATTGTCAGTACTGCTAGCGTCAAGTTGATCTCCTAAACACTGATATAATCTACAAAGGGCATTTAAAATATACTATAGTTTATATAGAACTCTCCTTTGCAGCAGTACTGTGATGCTCAGACTTTTCTTCAGCTTCAAAAAACTCCCAACATCCAAATCCGACATCGCTATATTGAATATTCTGCTCTCAGGCTCAACTGTTCCCGAGCATCGCAGAAGAAATGCATCTTTAGAGATTAAAGTTTCGGGGGTAAATCCTTACAAGACGGTTAAAGATGGCAGAGCGCTGCCTCGGTTCTCACCAGGCGAGGGAGGAATAAAGGACAAACCGAGCCACTTGTTCAGCCATAATTGATACCGAGAGGATTAGGACTTTCATGCCAATCGCTCAGCTGGGGATGCAGTTTTTAAACTTTCAAATGTATTTAACAATACCACGGAATCTTGAAACCAGGGCCCCACCAGCGTTTGAACAATTTCATTTTCACCCATGAATAAAACATGTGGAGAAATAAAAAAAATTTTTTGTCAACGCTGAACACAACAGATCCATTTTCACTGTGCACACGCAACACTTTACATACCGGTGGCTTTTTGTGTTTCATATTTGTAGGTGCACATCAACGAGTAGTGTGAACACAACCTTTGAGTTGTTTTCGGTCTCTAACAGGAGTTATACAACACACGTGCAGCAGATGAATAATTCATCGCTTGTATGTAGCTGATGTTCTTTCTGCCTTTATGATAAAAATATGTGAGGATGATAATGGAAGACGTGTGTTAGCAAAGCACCCAGATGTATCAGGGGAGGAGAACAAAGATAAATGAAGTAAAATTTAAACTCTTATTTTCGGTTGAATTTGTTTATATACTGTCAAATATACATATTACATGACATTGTTTACATTAGTTGGTGTCTGATGTTGGCGTGTTTTCAATTAGAAGATTGTAATTGTCCACTTTTTGCAATAAAGTGTTGAGAGAAACGAGGTCTTTCTGTGTTCTAAAGAAAATGTATTAACCAGTTAATTTAAAACAAACAAGGTAAAAATACAAACTGCAGCTACAGGTTGAGCCAAATCTTTCAAAAAATTCACATTAAATAATAATATCTTTTGGTCGTGTAATAAATTGCAGCCGTCCTCACATGTGAGTTAATGTTTTACATCAAACCCAATTTCTAAATCCTCAGCCGTAGATGTGCCGTTTCAGAGAAGCCTAATAAGTCAACAGAAATAGTAACTGAATTAATCTGGTGAATCATGATATGTGGATATTGGTGATTTAGATGTTGTTTTCCTGTACCAAACACAACTAGCACACCCCCCACGGCGCCTCGTTCATGAATCCATCTGAGCAGCACCGTTGCTGAATTGGGACACAGTCTACTTTTACACTAACCCAAATTTAGAATCAATTAATCACCATATTGTCCGGCTTTATTTAGACCATTAACCACTGAGCCTTTTATCGACCAAGGACTGTTACACCACGTTGTGTTTCTTCCTTTCTGTACGTTTGGTTACATAATTGATCGTGATGTCAGCCCCGGCAAATTCTTCGGCCGACCTCCATCACACAGCTGAGACACGACATGAAGAGAAGACGTGTAAACCTATAAAGTCCATTAGGAGACATGTGCAGTGGAACAGCTCATTGAAGTAGCTTGTGTTGCCTCATTGACCCCACGTCTCCGCTCCCAATAGCCAGGGTGGATTTTCCATTCATTTAATATTGACTAGAACCAAGGACGTTTGAATTTATACAATTTTTTTATTTGAAATGAAATGCAAAGCCATACACAGAGACACACGTTACCTAACAGGTTGAACACCCAAGGTCCTCGGGCCGCGTCTAATCAAAGCCTGGACTCGCAGAGAAATGATTCATTAGAAAGCCTCTGTTGATTGCAAGGCTTGATGAGAGCCGACCGTCCTCTGAGTGGAAAATATCAGACCTGTAATTACACGAGGAGTCAAAGATCCTGTTGAATCAGGTCGTTAATCAGCTGCTGAATTAAAGCAAAAAGGAAACAAGGCCCAATTACTGTGTTGACACGGTTCGGACTGGTTTCTGCACCGGGAAATATTGGTTCAAATAGTTTGATGGTCTGAACCTGCCTATAAAACTGAATCATTTTAGACCAGAGAGCAGAAGGGCAGTTAGCTTCCACAGCTCCGACGGGGATGAATCCACTTCAGTCCGGCAGCGCTCCGCGAGCCGCGGCCCGTAAATGGAATTTTTGCCTCCGGTCAGAGTTCTAATTTAGCCGATGTCTTCCTCCGTGAGAGCCAATAAATCAAGATCGGCAAAGTGCGAAGCAATGATGCATATGGCGACTGCTACCTGCCCAAATCTATGGGTGATAAAAGTGTCAACAGGTTGCGCGCCATTACACAAACATCCCGGGCTGAGAGAGCAGCAGAGAGCGGAACAATATGAAGAAACAGGAGGTCGGAATGAGGGAGGAGTTACCGAGCGATAAGGAGGCAGCTGGGTCACGAGTGTGTCCAGGTGGAGCTGCTGGGTTATGATCATAATAATAATCCAATTAACACTTTGTTGTGTTCCATTGTGTTGTCATGATAGACAAACTATGTCCAGCCTTCATCGTAGAGCTCTCGGGGGTTTAAACTCTTGTCAAAGCAACAATATGCAACTTTCTTTTCTTTTCTTCGAATAGCAGCTTCAGAAACAGTGTGATATTTTTCTGTGAATATGGAGAATGTGTCCTCTCCCAGTCCAGCTGCTCACCCTGAACGCCCGGTCTGTGTAACCTTCGTGAGTTGGTACGAAGTTGAAGAGTAAAGTTAGTTTATCTCTAATATTCAGAAGGAAACTTTTAAAAACATGAAGGATTCTGAACAGAGTTTGGTGGATGTGGAGAGTTTTGTTACAGCTGCAGCATTTCTGGTTCAGGAAGCAGAGGATCATGGGTAATATCCATTTTCAGAGATTGGGACTATTCAATCAGAGTTTTATCTCTACACCAAAACATATAAATCATTTAGACCGACAGAATGAATCACCACATGTTGCTAAATACAAGTTACATATTGTTGCTTTTAGTTATTATTTTATTCATGTATCTATAAGCTGTCTTGCATGATATATATTGTTTATTGATTAATGGATTTCCAGGAACTTGTATGTGACGAATGTAAACCCTTCGGAATGAGCTGGTTTATGATCTGATCTTCATAATCAGACAATCACAATGTGCTGGTAACATTAACAACCCATGTACAATCTTCTTTATTGAACAGACCTGAACCTCTGCAGTGCTGCAGAACCTTTGGATTTAATAAACAGTCCGAATTTCCACTGGCAGCGATAACCTCACACGAGAGCTGGTGCTCGCTGCAGATCCCATCTGCACAGTGTTCAGGAGGAATTGGATCTTTCCTCCTGTGGAACAGCTCCAGCTCAGACACACTCTGTGAACGGCTCTCTGAGGTCACTCTCTAGTTTCTCTATTGGGTAAAGGCTCAGAGTCTGATAGGGTCAACCCCAAAAGGCGGATTCCTTTGTTAGGAATCATTCTGTATTACATTTATTTCAATGTTTATTGCAGCATACATTTGAGAATTGATTTCTCCCAAATGATGATGAACAGAGGCCTTTAGAGACGTCTCAACCGGACGCCCACTTTAAGGGAGAGCAGCCACAGACCAAAACCGTTTTTTTCCCTTTTATTCCCGAGCTCGTCTCTGTAACTGTGGACTGATGAATATTTAAACACGTTGAAATCACTTGCAGCTTTATGCAAATCAACACTTCTTGGTCGCGAGTCTTCCGAGATCTTAGTGTGAGGAAGGTTTCACGTCAGCAGCTGCTTGTAAAAGTCGATAACGCTCTGATATAGACTTCCTATCGTTAATTATCTATTTCCACCCACTGCATATTATTTATTAAACATAGCAATTTGATCCAGATAATGTGCACTGCCAATATTCCATAGGACCTCAGCTCTTCAGCAGCACTTTGCTCATATAATCAGGTCACAGTCAGTTATTACCGGCACTCAGAGACATGAGTCACAATTTGATCTTCATTGTTCGGGCTGAGGTTGTGTCGCTCAGGCAACCTGGTCACTGCCATGAGATACTTTGCCAATAAACTGATGGAGAATCTATAAACTTTGCAGAAGGCAACTTTACCTTATGGCAGCTTCACCGTATATTTCTTGATCAATTGATTATCTGGTCAAAGCAAATATCTGTAGATGTCATTTTCGGTTTTAGTACAGATCCTTTCCACCATTTTATAGAAGATCCATACATCCATCGGTCCGTTCCATCACTCAAGCATACGGACAATGACGTCTTCAATTATCCAGTAAAATAACAAATAGTAAATATAAGGGTAAAGACAAGAAGCTGAGGTATTGATACAAGTTTATGGATCTAATATTGATAGATACTTGATATACTCCCCCGACTGTGAGCAGAGCGCTCTGATGTTTACTGACCATCTGTGAGTGTTGGATGCCAGAGCACAGGATAGAGATGAGAGGGGGGGGCTGATATGAACAGAAACAGGCTCTGGGTGAATTTCTGTCACATGATTTTAAACACGAGGATCTATTTCTCTGCTGCTGCTGCGTTTTTCAGCTCCGGGATATTTATTTATAATTCATTAATTTTGATCATACAGAAAATGTAATGACTCTCCCGCCTGTTGTAGGTAGTGTGTGGTTATTTAAATAAAAACGGCAGATATGAGCTTTAACATCAGGACTAGTGTCCGGCCGATACAATCAACGAAGAATGGAAATATCTCATGAAGGTGAATTAGGACCTGTTTTGTCGTCTCTCTCTCCCCACAGACCTAAAGGAATCCTTTCCCTCCACAACATATCACAACAAGGGATTGTATTTTATCTCCCGGTCTCACGGGCGACTTTATTAAAGACTAGGGGAATAGATGACTGGCATGTGGCTGGCGGCTGGCAGCTGGCAATGCATTTCTGAGGACTTTAAAGAGATCAGCAGAGTCTGGGGGCTTTAGAGTCACCGGCAGAAAAAAAAACACTCCACAATCTCAAGGTGAACCTCACTTATAATTTCATCACATCGCCCAGAGGAGCAGCTGGATCGTGACTTTGTTTTGTCAGCAACCTGCGTGGCTCCGGTGTTTTCTGGCTCCGTGTGCTCATTGTGTGAAAAGTGGCCTTAAACTGTGTTCACAAGCTAATTGGTGCTTACAGCCCGACAGTTTATCTTTGGCTGTGTTGTACCACTTGTCAGGTGTCTAAGTCAATTAGGAGGAGAGAGAGAGGAGGTTTGAGGAGGAGAAGAATCCTTTTAACCCGAGAGAAATCCACCGACCCGGCGCCATCGCTGCAACATTTAACTGGTAGTTTCTACCTGGGAACCGGTGCTGGGTGAATATGATACAGCTGCAGGGTCAGACCAGTGGAATCCGACCAGAGCTGTAACATGTGATTATAGTTAGTTTCACATCCAGTGAGTCAGAGTTGATGGAAAATTATAAATTGAGAGTTGAATTCAAACTGATACGAATAAGTAAATTTAACTTTACTACAAAATGATCAGAGTAAAACACAACAAGGTTTTTGCTCCTAAAAAATAAACTAGTATGTCTATACTACTGTTTTCATATAAGCCATTACTGGTTTCTACTGCATCATACACATGCATTAAAAAATTAATGTATTGTATTTGTGTGAAATGATCTCAACAAGCTGCAACACATTAGAAATGAACTGCCCAATAGAGTCATTACATGTTTATGTTTTCACTAACTTTGAATGTCTTACTTAGTAAATACAGATTTAAAATGGGATGTTATTATGATTACCAGCTTATAAATATGGCTAAGTTGGTAAATTAGTCAATATTAATACATAAAAGAACACAAATAAATGATCCATATTGGAATTTAAGAATTCTAAATTAAGTACTGCTGCAGTTTTTATATGTTTTAGTTGCGTTAAAATAAATTAAGTGAAGTAAACTCGACCAAATATCAATGCCTGATGACTAATTTACATAATCATCACTGAACCTGTTCACCCGTCAGCAGCTGAAACGTTCGACTCCATTCAGCGGCCAGAAAAAAACAATATGCAGCAGCATTAACTCCTGATTTAGTCATAACCATCGTGCCAATTACTCCCGGCCAAATCCTTTTATTTCCCTGCTGCACACAGACGGATCTGTCTGACCACACGGCGCCGGGATCATCATCATCCAAACGAATCAGAAGAGGCTGCAGCTCAAATCGACTCGCGTCCCTTTGCAGGTGGAGGCAAGAGAACTCCTGAAACTGCTGGAGAAAATACCAACTTCTGGGTTCTGTACTGCAAGATGTGTAACACAACCTTCCTGATTACACACAGGCCCCGGCTGCAGACTCACTCTGCTGAGTGCCATCCTGATGCGTTATTAGCTGCTACACAACTTGACCTTCATCTATTCTGCACCTCCACTTGTTGTCGCTCCTTAAATGGGTTTGTCCTTTCCGTCGTGCAGATCCTGATAATGTATGTTCCTGGTTGGACTGCATTACTGCTGAATGCCCTTTGTAATAGTGTTCACCGCTCAGATCCACATAATGTATGTGCCTCGCCAGCCTCGTCTGCTCGGAGATATGTCCACTCATTACGAGCTGTGTGTCTGTTTGTGTGTGTGTTGGTGCACGTGTCTTCTTAGGGATGATGTGCACTGATCACCTGCAGCCCCCGTGCACATGCTACAAATAGCCTCTCTTTGTTTATCCCCGTGTTCTGGGTCGTGCTTTCACAACTTCCTCAATCAGACCAGGCAGCAGGCGGACGAGCCGCGGTGACATTTTACTTTCAGTTGTTTTTCGTCCTGAAAGATTCATCAGGGCTGCGGCACTGTGATGTTGGACCGAGGCCTCGCCCATGATCAGATGGTGGTGGGAGTCGGGGTTGACTCCATCAACAATGTGCACGGCGAGGGAAGCGGGGGAGAAGGAGCAATGAGCGGAAGACGTGCCCGAGCTGATGATCAGTGCCTTGGCTTCATATTTGCAATTAGCGAAGGGGGGGATGGGGGGGGCTGGGTTCGTTTTTTTGTGATTAAATCTCAGCTCTTACACTTCACTCAAGAGGACTTAATCACTTTTTATGTGGCCATGCCTGATTGTCTGATTATCACCACATATCACCAATCAACTCCTCTGAGCACTTCTCCTGGATTGATTTGTTACAGTCACAGTAAAACCCTGATGATGGAACGCCAGCCTAATGACCATACATCAACAGACAGAGATGAGGGGGGGGGGAGCCGCAGACGTGCCACTGATGCACATCACGGAGATCCGCCCTAATAGTTGTCCTCTACTTTGACATCTGCCGAGGATGGGGGGGGGACGTGGAATGAATTGTAGTCTTCCCAGCAGGATGGTTGACTTCTTGATGTGCAGTAATGAGATTATTAGGGTTTTGCGGATGCGACTCTCGACACTGGTTTTTTAATGGCTCTGCCTCTAACTGCTGCTAAAATGTAACATTAGTGTGAGACGGGCACGGGAGCGTCGGCAGATGGGCTTCTGGGAAAACATGACGTTCCTGCCAGCGAGCGGGGGGGAAAGGTTTAGTCTCAAGTGTCTGAACGCCGCTAATTTGTTTGAACATTCCAGCCAGAAGACAGAGGAACGCACTTTGGAAATGACGCACGCTCCTGAACACACAGCTGACGTGTGTGTGTGTGTGTGTGTGTGTGTGTGTGTGTATGTGTGTTTTATCCTGCGGTTGTGGGAGAGAAGGACGTTAAACTGTTCTTCACCTGGCTCAGCTTTGTGTTTTCTCCTCCTTTGTTTCCAGAGATGTGTGACTGTATCAAGGACGCAGCAGCACAGAAACATTTTTATCCTCTGACCGTACATTTGTTTGGGGTTAAAAGAATTACTCAGTGATTCATTCTGATAGTTAATCTTTGATTCAAGATTCAAGTCACAGCCTCTTCTCTTCGAGGTAGTAAAAGGGTTTTTAGTGTCTTTGGCAGATGTTTTGGTTTAATAATCACCAATTTCACTGTTTGGTCCCGATAGTGGAATAACCATTATCGATTAGCCAATAAGCCAGTTATCTGTCAACCAGTATGAACCTCACAGACAGTATTGGGCCTTTATGAAAGAACATGTGCATCTTCAATATAACTTAACTTATAGTTACTTATACTATATATTATACAGTTTTACTAAAATGTACGGTTAAATTGGGATCTATAGAGCCTCAAGGACATTTCTTTGACAGAATGGTTTTGTGTTTGATATATATTGGCTGAGTATTCAATAAGAATAACTGCCATGATGATACATATCAAATTATTATTTATTTCTACTTTACAGATTTGATTTTAGCTCCTGGGTGAAGGTTTTAAACTCCTCATGGCAGATAACTATGTTTCCAGATGTAGCTCCAGATGTGCTAAATTGGCAGGTTCAATAAGTCTTTAAAACTCGAATGCGACTAAAACCAGAAAACATGGAGTAAATAAATCTTTCTGCAGCTTCTTAACTGAGAGGATTCACTTCAGTTTTTCTCTTCCAACATAATTCTTTTTAGAATTTCCTCGGTTTTTCGGACTGACAGGGTGAATTAGCATAAAGAGCGGAGGTGTGTCATTTATTCACTGTGTTAAGTGTTTCTGCTTCTCTGTCGGCCTTGAAACGGCATCGCTCTAAAAATACCACATGCCGGCTGTTAACGGTTCCTCAGCACGTTGCACAAAGAGCACGCCTCAGATCCGGTGTCTTCTCTACGTGATTGGTTGGATGTGGTCACTGGATGTTTCCAGAAGGTCGATACTGACCTTGACTCTTTCTAAGGTGCAGCTGTTTGCTATCGGATGGATCGGCCTTTCTTATGTAAGCAACAGAGGAGCCGATGATTTGTGGATTTTTTCTGTTGGAATACTACAAATAATAAAGTATTTTATTCTTCTGTGCTGTTTTCTACAGTGTTTGCATTTTATTTTTCTGCCACTGTGTGATTGCATGAGTGCCGAGGATTTTACAGATAATTTTGCAGCACAGCAGTCTCTCATGCAATCTGAAGACAAGGCTTTGAGCTCTGGGAAAGTGCCACAGGCTTTGCTAAGTATTTCCCTTAATTACCACATTAATCAAAAGAGTAATTAAACGGGAGCTTTGCTTGTAGCCCCACATGTAAACAATGACACTCTTTCTCACATATGTGCACATCTCATCGGCGTAAAGCTTTTTTCCCATCGGTTGGTATTCCCACCGTTTTCCGGATGCTCCTCTTTCCAGAAACTTTGTATTCCATGTGACACCAGAGTGGTTTAGAACTGAGAATAATCCAGTTTGCACTTCAGCTCTGTTTTTTTGTTTCATCTTCCTCTCCCACTGTGGAGTTATTACTGTAAATACAACAAGACAGTTGCCTGATTCTGTCACAGCGCAATCCATTTTTAGATGCGAGAAGAAAACATTCGGGTTCCTTTTCTTAGAGGTTGCAACTTTGCCCTGTGAATTAACACAGGATAAGACGAGAGGATTGTTCCTGCTGGTGTGCAGCAGCCATTCTGTCAAATCCCACCGTATCTTAGCAGCAGCCAGAAACCAGAGGATGGTTCAGTTCGTGGGTTTCTGACCGCAGACAGTTCACCGCAGCTCACACTCAGGCAGAGTTTGGCAGATTTGCATGCGTCTTGAAAATTACAATCCTGTCTGTAGCCTGCCTGGAATCCCGTCAGAGCTCCACGCTGAGCTGACTGACGTGAAGACATCCACACCTCCCATTGGGAGAGCGGGTTGTCTCCTGTCTGGTATCTGGACGAGCCCTGTCCCCTGCCGAGCATTTGCGTCTCACTCATGCACGAAGCTGTCATTTCCCAAATGCATCCGCCCCCCCAGAAAGGTGTCACTGGGGATTATGGTGCCACCTCGGGGGGATTAAACATGTTCTTGACAGACTGGCCGCTTCACTTATCCCCAGAAGTTCCTTTATGCGAGAGGATCGGTAAAAAGAGCACGGAGCCTTCCCATGTCTTATATACTGTGTTGTGGAAGTGTCGTGTTTGACCTTGCAAAGCCACAATTAGAATTCTGTTTCAAAACTTCATATCTTGTCATGGTGTTTTAAAATGTCATATTTTTCTGATGAAAGCAATTATCCCTGTAGTGGTGATGTCCATTTGCAGCTCGCTAATGTCCAGAGTTTTTAATCAAGCAGAGGGAGGATGTAAAAAAACAATACAGCGCTGTACGAGCAGAGTGCATTAATGATCCTCCTCCTCCTCCTCCTCCTCCTCCTCCTCCTCCTCCTCCTCCTCCTCCTCCTCCTCCTCCTCTCCTGTCTTCGTCTAATTAAGGGTCATTCTGTCTCCTGGCCACATTAGGACACACAGCACACCAGTCCCAACCCACATAATTAAATGTTTTTTTTTGTGCGAACCATCTGGAGACTTCATCTCTTTAAACATGCATGTCAAATTGATTCCTTAATAATGTTTGTGTTTCTTCTCAGTGCTTTATTATCATCCAGGATTAGCTGTTTATGTTTACTCTGCTTTCATCAGCAGCAGCGGCAGCAACATCCCCACCACACACACACACAGACACACACTGACACACACACAGACACACACACACAGAGAACAACAACACCCTTAAGGTAGAGGAGGAGCAGATCAGCCGAGCAGCCGGCAAACCAAACAACCTGAACTTCAAAGCAGTGGATGATTTTAATGTTGGAATAAGCACGTCTGTTACCGTTAGTGCATCGACAAAAAAAAAGAAGGGAATCTTTGTGTTGTCTAAAACTCGGGACACATTGTCTAGTACACGCTGAGGGATTGTTTTTGTTGCCGCTTTGGGATTTAACTGCTCATTCATGCATCAAATAATATTAACAAAAACATGCCTCACCGGTAAATAGCCTTTTCGTTGCCGCTTTGTCAGGCTCACAAGGTTTATTCAAAAACCGACCTATGAGGTGATATTTGCTCTCGTTGTGTGTTTTCCTTCCCCCCCCCCTGAGCATGTCGTCCCTGCTTCTTTCATTTTCCCCTCCAAAGGCTCCGTTGTTGAAATGAAGACATACGTGCAGTCAGAGGGGCGTCCTGCCTTTTCTCGTTCTCTTTCTCTCTGAGTGCAGTTGAGGGGATTAGTCTGTGCCTGAGTGCCTGGAATAATGATCATTGCAGCGGAGAAACACATTTTCACATTTCAGGAGATAAGGGGCGGGCAATCTGCAAGCAGAGGACTTAACCAGCTCCCTGTGGCTTATTGGGGAGCTAACAGGAAAGTCACCGCGGCCAACAGCCACGCTGCAGCGTCACCTCTGCAGAAGCACGGAGAGAACACCCACTACTCTCTGTCGCCTTCTGGAATGACACGGAAACTACATCCAGAGAGGAATTCCCACAAAGAGACGCTATGTATGGACCCCTACTCAGTTTCTTCCAGTGCTGGTTCATGTTTCTACAAAGAGATCAAATCTGGGACCATTTCCCAAAGAGAAACCAAATCTGATATTTCAGTTCAAAGACGGCTTGATGTACGGACCACTCTCACTTTCAATCTTAATCCACTCGGCTTCCCGGAGAGGCCGACGTGCTGAGATGATCCTTAACTACAGAGAACTAAACATTTCCTTGGACATTATCATGAGAGAAACTCGGTCGGACTTTGTAACGACAGAAAAGAAACACAAACACTTTGACAAATGAGAACAGAATTTCCACATCAGAGGAGGAAGAAGCATGTACAATGCCAACGTGGCAGTCTACCTCAATGGAACAGCTTGTTCCTGCTGTAACCCACTTCTCAATAAACAAGAGGAGAGACAAAGATGCCAAGTAAGCTGTTCAAAAGCAAGTTCCCTGCATGGGAATCAAAAGATTTTTTTGGGGTTTTTCTTTGCAGTTGAAGTCAGTAAATTCCTACCTTTCCAACATACTGTGCTTTTGGTCCCATGTGTTCTTCTAAAACAAAGAACTGGTTCCAGATCCAGCCGCGCTTCGGTCTGTGGTGCACCTCCGTCTCCCCGTTGGCCAGTCTGGTCTGGTTTCTGGACGGCACCCTGGAGGGGACGCGGGCGCTCGCACCATAGCACCTCTGGATGAAGCAGAGGCACATCAGAAAGGGACAGATACACGAGGTGGCGGATATCCTCATGGCGGCGCACGCTTTTGTAAAGTTATCCCTGTATCCCGAGGTGGAGAGGTCCTCCCGCCACCACCGCCACAGCCACCACCACTGGCCACCGCTGCAGGCCCGGTGATGTAGTCCAGGGTAAAGTGGGATCTAAATCCACACGAGGGAAACCGTGGTTCTGGTAGCTCCTCTAAGGTTCATGGCCCAAAAGCCGAAGGTTTATCAAAAAAGCAAAGAAAAGAGCCAAATGCGTTTACATTATGGAATTTCCCCGACTGTGAGATGCTCCACAAAAAAAAAGCCCGGACGTGAACTTCTGGGTAGTTCTACCGAGAGCAGAGGTTAATCCCTGGAGCCATACTGGATTCCCTGGGAGAGAGAGACAAGGGGAGAGAGAAACACACAGTTAGAGATTAATGTGACGGATATAAGAAGCTAAATGCCCGCTAATTCCCTCCAATTAAATTGGAACTCAGATGAGGATGTGCACTTCAAACCGTCTAAAAAAAATCCCTGCTTTAGTAGTCCAGACATTTTTTCCCCCCCATTATGCAGATGACAGAAAGTAGTTTGGACTTGAGGAGTTATTGCTATTAAAAGAGCCGTCCGTGCCTATGAGGTCACCGCTCTGTTTGGTGAGTGATCCAGGACACGTGAGGTCAGAGTCACGTATCAGAGCAGAGCAGCGTTTGGCCCTGGAACTCAACAGGATGAGCTGGCTTCATTAAAACATATCTGGGGAAGGAGCATTTTGGATGTTTTAACACGAGCGGGGGTGCAGACTGCGAGGCTTAGTGTGCGCCGCGGCACGGTGAATAATAAGTGTGGCAGGAAGAAACACATTTACTCTGATAAGCGCAGACATCAAGCCACTCAGACGTGGAGCGGGGGGGGTGATTCTTAGAACGCACTGGGATGGAAAAGACAGAGGGAAACTGTTTTTCTAAATCACAATTGTATATTGAAGGTGGCATTGAAGTGGTAAAAACAAACTGTGAGCTGTGTCGGGTTCCCGTGTTAGCGAGCACTCGAGTGGAGCTCGGCCGGCGCCGCCTTTGCATTAAACGTGCATTGCACCCGTGCAACTCCGCGGAGGCATTATGGAGAGTTAGATGTTATTTAAGTGCTGCTGAGGCGTCACATCTCTGCTCGCTGTTCACTTATTCTCCTTTTCTGATGAGAGAAAATCGCATCGTTTGACCTTGCTGCTCTGAGACGCCTTCGAATGTGATTTAACAACGACTCAGAGTCTCATTAAAGTCGCTGTGCAGGAAGATAAGACGTCTTCCTTAAGATCACACCACGTCCAGGTGGTAAAAGGAACGCAGAATACTGCGACACACAACCAGGCTCTGGTGATCACACTTTAAAACAACCGTCCACCTGCTGGGTGACAAATGATTCTCCTCTCAAAGAGCTTTCAGCCGTGTTGACTGTGTGATAAACACATTCAACACGGTTATTACGAGGGCTCCCCCTGGAAGTCAAAGATGAAACCATCAGACCCCTCAGTGGAGCGAGACTCCTCTGGTTCTGGGGACATCACGGTCCCCTGAAGTGGCTGCAGAGTTTCCCACTGCCTCTGGTTGTCTTCTCTGCTTGAAGCAGCAGCACGGCCCATTGTTAAGAGGTTAATAAAAACATAAAGCTTTCATTTATTTTCTGGCAAAAACAATTTGAACAGCAACATATATTTGATTTTGGCGACTTATCTCCAAAGCTACTGATACTAACATGTCATTCAGAATGACCATGACACCGACTGACTGGTCCAACCAATCAGTTGGATTTATTTCTAGAAAATTACTAATTTCAAAATCCAAATTGTTAATTCCTTCCCTAAACTGCTGAAGCATGTAGAACACACGTTTTTCTAAATCAGGCTCAAACTCTTTGTCAGAACCCAAAGGATAAAAGGTTGTCGGGTAAACAACAATCTCTTCTTGCTGATTCCCACCAGCTGATGTACTGTAGGTCTCAGGTACATCCCATTGCTCCAGACCAGCTGGGGAACCTGCGACCTGGATTCTGATCTCCACATGATCTCTGTGGCCACAGCAATGTGCTAATAAGAGGTTAGATAGTTTCTTGGCTAAATGCCGACTTGGATCAAGGTTTAAGGAGAGTTTCAGTGGAGTGGCTGAATAATAACAGAAATAAAAGTCAACACAGTAAATAATAAAAATAGACATTTAGGCCCTTTTTCCTAAGTAATCATAACGAGAAGAGGAAGTAACTCCACGCTGGAGTGTTGACTCGCAGCAGGAGAGTGGGTCGGACGTTCAAAGTGCTGTGGAGCGGCAGCTTCGTGGGGATTATCCAAAGGACAAACACATGTATCTGATACTTAACAGGATATAAGAGCCGACAGACTTCAGAGGCTGCTGCTCACAATGCATGTGACAACATCAGAGCCAAACCTTAAAACCAGACGCTAATGCAACTTAGCACTGTCGCACACTCTGAGGGATAATCACTGATTCTTTAGTCATTCGCGTATGAATATAAATATTTGTACATATATATGGATTAAGATGTGCTTAGAACCCCCCCTGACTAATCCCCATGTTTTTATATATCTCTACATGCAAATTATCCAGCTCAACTATATGTGTTGTTGACTAAGTGCAGCCGTCGTAATGGAGGATACCTGCTGCTGGCTCCGGCTGCGCAAGTCTGTTCCACCTCCACTTGGATTAAAGCGGCGGAGGATAAATACTGAACATGTGTAATCTGGAGAAGGATCCTCATCTACATATAGAGCTCCACCCACACCCCTCTGTGGCTGAGGGAACGATATGATGCCCTGCAGAGACGAGCGAGCGGAGCTTCTTTTTACGCCTTTTCTCCAAAAATCATTTTTTATGACTCAATAAAATCTTGATTCTACCTTTGGAACCAATTTCCCTACAAAGTCAAAGCACTGGCGAAGAAAATCATAGGAACCTGAGTGAGTCAGAGTGTGTGTGTCAGAATGAGAGTATCTTCTTTTCCAGTGGTTTCACTTTTGCCTCCTGGGGCTCTCTTCAATCAGTCGCCTAATTGTCTGATTATCATGCTGATTCCAAGCAAAATACATTTCAGGGAGCCATGAAATCAACAGCATCTGGCTGCGTCAATGGAAATAATTTGCACCCTTTTATGTTGATGATATTGTTTCGAGCAGCCTGCTGCCCACGGCGTGTTTGTATATGTGCAGCGTTTAACAGGATGGGTTATGCACAGCGGCAGCCACTAGGATTGTTGGCAGGATGCACACAAGATGGCTACGTTCACATGCAATTCTGATGGTTATGTTAATGCTGCTTTTACATATACTGTTTATAAATATGAGAAATTATAGTAATTTTCAATAAAAACGAATAAAAACATATAAATGGACGACATGGTTGAGACGCTTCATCTTACCCACTGTTCTGCTGCAGTAAATATGCAGTCGAGCACTAAATTTACCCAACAAACACAGTAGTTTCTCCTGTAACCAGAAGGTGGGTGGTTTGATCCCTGGCTCCTATTGTCTGCACGAAGTGTCCTTGAGCAAGATACTGCCCCTGAAGACTGTGCCTGCTGTGTGTGGATGGTGTGTTACAGAAGAAGAGCTGCATGGATGTATGTGAATGGGTTGATGTGACTTGTAGAGTGAAGAGCTTTCATAATATATATATATAAGTCATGTGGATTCTGCTGTCTATAATTTCAGAATCTATTTGCTGTGTTTCATCGTTTTGATATACTGGTTTCTGCAGAAAATTCACAAAGACACAAATACTATGATAGAAAAAGTCGTTCCCAGGGAATCAACCCTGTGATGTCAACAGTCCCAAGTGGAATAAGCCTTCAGCTGTAGGATAGTCAGCAGTTCCCGCACGTAGCCGCAGCCCCTGATGACACCGCGGGGGGTGAAACACTTGAAAGATAAAAGTAAAACGAAAGACGGCGAGCGAGAGGTAGAGATGCCGGTTGGAACAGGCTCCCGTCACTCGCTGCTAATGGCTCATGTTTTGGCCTCCTGCTGCACGCTCACCCACTGCATTCGATTTCACAGCTTCAGCTCTGTGCCGACGTCAGACACCAGATAGCACCGGACCGGGGGGGGCAGATCAAAGCCCAGATCGCTGAACCTCTGTCTGTCATCAGGCACAAGGAGGAGCAGCCAGGAGGAGACACAACCACGGCACCGAGACTCTGTTGACTGTGTGCACCTCGTCTGAAAAGAACAAATACATTTCCACCCGGTTCACAGGGCGGGGGTGCGCTGCCTTTAGTCTCGGGTTATGTTTCGCTGAGCAACGGTGAGTAAACAAGAGGATTAAAGTAAGTACAGGAAAATACAAACAGCAGAGGAGGAAATTAGTGACAAGGTAAAAATGCGCCGGTGTTTGTCTGCAGCCGCTCGGTGAAACGTTCCCGAGGCCTGAGCACGGATGTGTGTTTTCCTGCTGAGTCAGACGGAGCTCTGCGTGAAGCTAAAAGGGAAAAACAAGCTTCAAGACAAATTCTGCATGTTCTGGTCTCTTCTCTGCAACCATGAGGAAATGCAGTTTGTCTCCATCAGAGATTTGCCATTATTTCCCGACTATGCATAGTTTTAAATGCTTTCCCTGGTGTTTAATTTGCAGGATTAGCTCCAAACAGATTACTAGTGCCCTGCCCGTTCTAAACCTGCCTGTCTGCCATGCACCTTGACCTGTGGTGGTGCTGGATGCAGGTTTCCCATTGAGGCGTAACCAGTACAGACCAGCAGCTGGACCCTGAAGCCGTGGAGTCACTGCTGCACAAACAGATGTTCAGCTGTTTACTCAAAATGCAGTGGCGCTCGACTCAGTACTCAAAACCTCAAACTGGAGAATCACTCGTTTATTAATATTGAAGTCATCCAATCCGTCCAAATTCAACACTGCACTTGGTTTTGGTTTTTCAGATGCGAGCCACATACAGACGGAGATTTCTTGGATTGGTAGACGGACAAATTGCTGTAAAAATATCACACATATCACAGAAGAGGATTTTATTCTGAATCCCTCGCTCACTTTCAGTTCAGAGCAATTTCAGCTCTTCACAAGAAGTCGTTCCAGTGAATATCGACATGAACCTACAGAGTTAGTTTTCATTATCAGTCTGAATCGGTCATATTAGCACAAAGAACCATCATTTGGTTGGTTTCGATCATTATTCTTGGTTTATTTTGGTTTTTAGAACGTTGATAGTAACAGAACTAAAGGCCTCTTGCATTCTCTCCCTGATTCACTGACAGTCACATCAGTTTGTCAGAGCTGGGATTGATCTGTACCCGTTCTGTATTGAGCTCCTCTCGCCCGGAGTCTTTCTTGGGAGATCTGGACCCGGCTCGTTGTTTGTGAAAGGAAGCAGATTAGTCTGATCAGCTCCTCGAGCCAGACAATCCCCTGAATGTGTGGCACACCCTGGAGGTTCCTGTGAAACTGGAGGAGACAAACAGGTTGCAGAGCGGTGCCAGCGATTCGGGGGCTTTAGCCCGGCAGACTGTGGCATTTCCAGTCTTAGGAGGAAACGCTCAGTGAATCCCGACTGATGGACTGGATGCATTTAAGTGGTTCCACAAATACTGTCCTTTTTTCAGCTGTCATCTCTGTGTGAGGTTTGTGAGATACACAGTGGGATATGATCATCCCTTGCTGTTCATTTGACTCTGATCTCGTCAGGTTCATATCCCCCCACAGATGGAGTGATGAAGGTTTTGTCCACACAGACACATTAAAATAGATTTCACTGATGGAAGGATCACAGTTTTTCAGCTGGTGTTAAAACCCTTTGTTTCACCTGAGGATTATTATTGGACCGGAAACTAAATGTCTCCCGGCAAACAGAAGGAGATGTGTTTGGGATGAAAATAAATCTTCACTGGAAAGGATGGAAGGCATGTTGTAATTTTAAATTGTGCACACTTATAGAAGTCATTAGCCTAAACATGCCAATTGTCTTGCAGTTCATTCTCAAGTGATTCCTTAATCCTGATCCAGATTGGCACCTCATCTTTCCACCTAGTCTCTTGGTAATCCAAGTAGTAGTTTTTGTGTAATCCCAAAAAACCAACAGGGGGGGGGAAACACAACATCCTGGGTGACATCAAGCTCTGACTCTTATCTGAGTACAGGGTCTCCTGCTGTTACCATAGTTACTATCACTCAGCATCAGATCTGAAACGTCTCAGGTGCAAAACCCTGGGTGTCACGGCCGCTCATCTATTCCCTGAGTCACGGCTTGCAGGAGCCAGCCTCGCTGCAGCAGCCTCATCGCACCTGAAGTGAGTCTGAGGGATTAACTCACTTTAGAGTGTATACCCTGGCCTCTGTGTGAGTATATCAGCTAATGCAAACATTTAAACACCTTGTTACCAGGGAGGTTTTTAAGTTCTCAGTAAATATAACTGCTACACAGACTCACTCGATGGTTATATCCCCGGATCGGGCCGGTCGGGACATTTCAAATGAACACTGTGATTAACAGTGGATTCCTGCTCACCTGATAAATCATTAATGAGGAAAATATTAATGACCTTCTCTGGAAAAGTGAGGGGAGCCGATCTGCGGTTTGCTGCAGCTGCTCGTCTGAAATATGAACCTGCAGCTGGCCACACGTTCACTTCACCTTCAAGCCCCACCACCACCCAGAACTAATGGCACCAATCTCATTTCCTACCTGCTCCGGCTCTACACTACAACTCCACTCCATTTAACGAAAAACACATTATACCTCAATTTAAGCTCCTTCCCAGCAGCAAATGATGGATATTTTTTCTCTCTCACCCCAAGTTAACTTCAGCTCTGGATTCCAACACCTGCAAAAAATATGACTTTCATCACGTTACATAACCCAGGACGTACGACTGAAAAAACAACTTTGAGATGGTCTTATAATCACGACCCCACTCCCCTCCACTTGTCTTCTTGTCACACAGACATCTGAGGCGCTGGAACTCGGCTCCGTCTTCTCGCCTTGAAAGTGAAAATAATTTAGCTTTGAGGCTACAGACAATACAAATGTCTGGGTGACATTTTAAATGAAAATGGAAAAGTCAGGCTGTCAAACACACTCGTGCTCCTGAGCATGAGGACAGCTGAAGGCCTCTGTGTAAACTATAGCAACAACATTTTGTGTATGTGTGGTATTTATGATATCTAATAGAGATTCATACAATAATAAAATTCCATGAATAGCAATACAACAGCATTCTAGTATATATATCGATATAAGTAGTGTTACAAGTGTTTGTCTTTGAGAAGAGGATTTAAACTTAAACATATAATAATGTGACATTTATTGTGAGGATTATTGACGTTAATATTTTATATATTTATTAATTCTGTCGATATTGCTCAGACCTAATTCATCAGCTGTTGCCTGAAACTATTATGACAAAGATATCTATAAATAAAAGGAAAAAAAAATCTATGTATAAATATGTAGAACTTGAAATAAGAATATATATATGTATAAACACTCAAGGAAATACAGAACTACACCAAAGTTACTAACACTTCAAGATCTAAAATTAAAAATGTGTCAAGATTGTGACATCTCCCTTGTGGACAAACAGAATCCTGAAACACAACAGACAGAATCTCCAGCCCTGCATTTCCGTCTTTCTCAATACACTTGTGGGTAATTAAAAGCAATAAGCAGCAGGCTTTTAAACACAGATTAGGCCGGAAGGTAATTAGGCCCATTGCAGTAATGACTCCCACTGAGTCGTGTGGGCAGGCTGGTGTGTCAGTCACCCCCTCCCACCATTTCTCCCAAAGTCAACAGCAACTTGTCCTTCCGGCGCGCTACCGTCCAAACGCCATCTGTCTTCACGCTCAGCTTTGATTACCACAAAACCCAAAACGCAGCGCACCTCACACAGCTTGCCGAGCCAAAGGTTTCAGAGTCGAGAGCCTCCGATGGGTTCATCTCCTCGTGTTTACACGCCAAGTCAAACAACCTTAATTATTTTTGTCAGGGAGGAGTTCATCCTCAATTTTTTTTCCCCCTTCAAATTAGAAAAACACGCCCGCGCTCGACAACCCGGCTATATGTTGTTTGGCTGCTTGATGAGAGCTGGGCGGGAGAAGGAAACTGTCCCATCTGTTGTGTGTTTAATGGCTGAATTCTTGAGCTCTCATCAGGCGGGATGGAGCAGACAGCACCCATCTGCCGGCCACTGCAGGGAGAGAGGAGACGCGCTTTTTCAACTCGTATCATCATCATCACCATCATCATCATCATCATCATCATCCTCACCCTCGTCTCTATGATCCGACTGCAACGCTGCCACAAAACATCCAGACACGGGTCCGTCACAGTGATGTGCACGAGACAAATGGCCAACGATGGAATGCAGCTCTCCAAGTCCAGATTCCTCATCATTTATTTATTGAGTTCATGAATTCATTGTTATGTAAAATGTAATGTCATGAAATGTAAACGTTTGAATAAATAAGCGAATTACTTAGTTTTACTGAAAAATACTTTTAGGACAATTTTATGTCCTTAAATAGTCCTAAAACCACCAAGGTTGGTGGATGGAACGTGGAAACTCCAAATTAAATCACTGGTGCAACGTGACAACATTCCTATCTTGGATATTTTATAACATGAGATATTTCTATTGCACAATCCATCATCGGGTTGCTCAAAGATCTGAGAATCCACAGACAAGCCGAGCAGGAGGCTGCAGTCAACATTTCTGGATCAGGAGGAAAGGCCCCTGTGTTTAAGGACACACACACAAGTCGGATCAGCCTTAGCAGAGGGGGTCTAAATCTAAGGTGATTAAAAGGCCGAATCACGTGATGACAAGAAGGTACACAAGTGATGAGAAGTCCCTAACATCCGCTGGTGGTTGGCCACCTAACATCCAGCTCTCGCTGCCAGGTAGACTCCCTC
Source organism: Pseudopleuronectes americanus (assembly GCA_038501795.1). Classification (NCBI taxonomy): domain Eukaryota; kingdom Metazoa; phylum Chordata; class Actinopteri; order Pleuronectiformes; family Pleuronectidae; genus Pseudopleuronectes; species Pseudopleuronectes americanus. The sequence goes on along the minus strand of CM076736.1, from coordinate 421,751 downwards.
ATGAGAGGTTGAAGTGCAGGAGATTATGGGGGCTTCGCAGATGCTGCCAACCGAGGCTGGTGGGAAAGAGAGCGTGTGTGTGTGTGTGTGTGGATATGCCACCTCATTGTCCAAATAAAGAAAAAGCTGGTGATGCTGACGACAGGGAGAGAAGAAGGGGAAGGATGAATAGTCGAGGGGGAAGAGTGAGGAGAAAACACAGTATGTTGTGTGTGGGCCTGGGGAGTCGTGCATTCACACTCGCACTGTTTTTATTTCTCTCGATGCATTTTTACCAACGCTGTCAAAATGTAAAAAACCTGCTGCCCAAAGTGAGAATCACGACTTTCTCACTTCAGACTCAGATTGAGATTCTCTCACACCTTTGATTTCTGTTTTCTCTAAATCACAGGTTCTTCTTCTGGTTTCTTCTTTATTCTTTCACTGTCGCACTTTAACAGATTGTGTAGAAGCGATATTTGAGAAAATCAGGATCTAGTGAATTCAAATGTGACTTTCAGTTGATGGTTAATCAAAACAAACTGTGTTTGGTTGAATTCCAGGAGCCACAAGGATTAGGAGCAGCAGCAATAGTAGAAATGGTCAGTCTGACTTGTTTATGAACTTTATAACTGCTATTTGTGAATTCTACTCTTCTGCATGTGCCTGTGTGGTGTTGGACTCGTCTGCCGGCGGTGGACCGGCTGACTCACTCTGGCAGATCCTTGTGTATCTTCACACTCTTGAGTATTTTACCTCTTTCGAATGTTGGTATTTTTGGATTGTTGATGTGTGTAGGTGTGTTGTCTACTGTCTGTCTGTTTGTGTGCTTTGTTTGTGAACTCAACGCCTTATTTGGACAAATGAACTGTCCTGAATTGAATTTAACTCGATCACAAGCTCCCTGTTGCCTTTGTAATAAAAACAATAAATCCACAATAGATTCAATTTGAGAGCATCGAAGACTAAGAAAACATCATCTGACAAGTGTGAATATTGTGAATACTTGCCTAAGAATGAAGTCACACAACTAAAGGTTGTATCCGTTAGTTTAATTGACTTTTTGAATCAACAAATGTGTGAAAACTTATGATGCTGCATGTTGTTCACGTCCTAGAAGTATAAGACCTGGCAATCGGAGGGAAATGATGTACTATCCAGTGAAAATAGATTTTTGATAATGTGGATAGTTTGTATTTCTGTTTACAAACAAGCTAGAACAGGATTAAATTGCTCTTTATGGAAATGATGAGCGATAGATCTCCAACCACATCCACATGCACACTATCAATGTCATTCATACGAGAGGCTTTATCACCATAAACATAAATACACACTGGTTTTTAGTACCCACTGCTTGTCTAGATTAAAAACGATGGCTCCTGACCCAGGTTCTCTGACTCTGTTTAGATTCATTCTCCGCCAACACAGAGAGCTGCTTGACACTTTGGCACTGGACTTGATGGTTTGGCAGCAGTGCCCGGGCTCACCAGCAGAGTACTCGGGGCAGGGAAGCGGCCAGATGTTGTTACAAAGTGAATGGTTCAATCACAGTTCTGGAGACGGTTCTAAGAAAACCTGCTCACACACACACACACACACACACGACTCGTCCCAGCTGGAACCCTCACAGCGACCGAACCACTGCATGAATTAAACAGCGATTCCCGTTCATTGTGAAATGTAGTAAATGTGCAAATTGCAAAGATGCGTGTTGGCACTATCCTCTCTCCTGCACATACACAAACTCTGAAAGAATTTAACCACCTCTAGGTCTGTTGCTGTGTTTATTTAATCAAATTCATTATTGATGTTATTAAAATTCCAGCTGTCATCCCCTCAACCCCCCCCCCTCCCCCCCCTTCGGGCTCGCCTCTCATCCACCTCAGATCTGTGAATCAGTAGGGATGCCCTGTCCAGCTCATCACTCTCATAAATCCTTGACATGGTCCAATTAACATCTATCTCACATTTCCAGATCCCGGAGATGCACGTGCAGGCTGAGCAGCTCTGACAGGCGCACTGCACACTAATGTTTTATCAGTGAGACACATCGGGGGTTTTGTCTTTGCACCGGGACGCCGACGCCACTGACATGACAGCACAACTCTGAGGCTTTTGTATTAAGAGTCCGTGGAGAGCAATATTTAAAAAGGCAGTTAATGTAGCACAGCAGTTGTGTAATGTTATAAATAATTCATGTGAGGTTAATCTTGAACTACTGCTTAGAAAACCACACATTTCTGACACAAAGAGGAATCAGGTGATATAGTTTATTAAGAAATATTGAGTGAAATTAATTTGTTATTCAGATTTCTCCTGCAACTTTCTGAAATATAACAAGTTTAATCCGAGTTTTGCATCAACATGATTCTGCTCAACTCTCCTTGTGCTCAACACGTCTATTTATTCTGTGTTCATCGCCGGGTATGAGAGTGTTAGTGAAACGCCTAAAGCTCAGAATGTAAATCTAGAGGGGGATGAGAGTGATGAAGGATGTGACCAGGTGAATAAAAAAACACAAGGCGCCTCCTTGAAGAAGCTGAAACCTCCCGGATGTGACCGAGAGGCAAATCCACCACCCCGAGGCTTTTTAAGCAGAGAACAAAAACAAATACTCAGAGGCCGCCTGCAGGATCCCAGGCAGACACACACGCACAGCGATTACATAATGACGCTTCGTCCTTAAGAGCTATTTAAAACAAGGAAAAGTCTCTGAGCAAACACTCACAAACGTGACATGGAAATCCACCCCCCTCCCTAATAGGACATTAACTATTCATGCAGCATATTGGCAATCAAACGGCTTTGTCTTCTCGGGCTTGCAGAGAACCTCTTCTTATAAAACGGTGGACAAATATGCAGATAGGGAATATTCTTATCTGTGTCCCACTGCAGCAGCAATTTCATTCCCTTCTTTTTTCACTTAACACATTTTTCTGCTACATCAAACTTTAAAGCCACTGCATCTTTTTTTTTCCTGTCTGCATTTAGATCAAGCATCCCTGCAAAACTAATTTAAAGTAAGGCTGTTTTTTATTTTGAATTTTAGTGTTAAATCAGACTCATGTCAAGCAGAGCGTCGCGTGTTGTTCAAATGTAGGACACACGTTGATCTACTTATCATAAATTACACTTATATTGAGGTCAGTCGTCACATCTTTGATAAACATCATCATATATATATCATAGATGAATCCATCACAAACAGGATATTTATGATTCGTGAAGAATACGATATTTTCTGGGTTTCAACGCGGCCGACTTCGTCATTTATCGTGTTTTGCTGAGGTCAAAATGCTGCAGTCTCATAAAAATGCTCCGCCATGATCAAACTTCCTTTTTATAATGCTGGGGTTGTTGTATAAGGAAATGCTTTGCCGCCCATTCGTCACTGCCAGTGAGGGCAGGAGATGAATCATTCTAATGTTGCTCTCACTGAAGAAACCACCAGTGCAATAATGCCACAGAGCGCTCTGCGGTGCACTGTAAGCAATGAAAGTCAAGAGAAAAAAGAATGGAGATGATAACAGGCCAGAGAGGACTTTATTCTCCTCTGTGTATTAATATGTTTGGTACGTGTGGATTAAATCAGGAGGAGGTTTTGCTGATTATCTGTTTTTTCCTCCTCCAAGACCAGTGAAATGCCTCTGAAGGTGGTATCCTGTTCAGGTTGATTACCATGTGCCTCCACGCCACCCCCCCGGCGGATGAGTTCATGGAAAACACCCTCCGGCTTGGCCCACGTGACTCCTGATTGGCTGTTAACCGTTCGTCTGGCAGCCTATTTAAGTCCATGGAGCCATATGGTCTGTGAAAGGCCTTGTTCAGACTGCCAGCTCAAATCTGTCCTCAGCGTGAGCGCATGTCCAGATTGTCTCCAGAAAGGTTTGAGACAAACTGAACTGCAACAAAACATGAGATACTTGAAAATCTGATCCGAGATGGTTTGAACTGCATTTCCAATTAGGCTTTAGTTTAACTATGAGAGATAGAGGAAAATATCAAATGTTACAAACCCTAGCCTGATAATGTCTAAACATTGAATCTTTAAGTCTTAGACACAGAAGTTTTCCATTTCTATGATTCCCTCTGAAAGGCTGCAGAGACAATTCTTTCAAAATCCATTTTGTGAATAACTCTGATTCACTGCCGATTGGAGGAGCAGTGACGAAGCAGAAACACAATCAGGTTAAAGAGAGATTTCCTTCAAGGTTTATTCTTGTGCCAAAGCAATAATATGTAGAAATAATTTGGTCAAAACATGAAGGTTGATCCTTGAAGTTGTTTTTAATTGATAGTTAAAGGTGGAGCCATTTATCCTCCACCCAATCACTACTGCTAATGCTAACTCATCTTTGTAATGCTGAAATTTCACAATGTGGAATTTCATGCATGTTTATCTCCAATCTGAGACATTCAATTTCCATGTGTGTGTGTGTGTGTGTGTGTGTGTGGGGTTGCTTGTTAATGCTCCCTCCAGAGAAGCATGTCTGATAAGAAATCTAATGACAAAAATCCTACGCGTCATTTATCTCCAAACGCAACAGAACTCCATCGCAGTGCTGCATTAGAAGCAGGGGATTATTTCACCTTGTCTCATTCCTGGATTTGGAAGAAGATGACATCTCTGATGAGACTGATCTTCACCAGTCGCCTTTTTCAAATCTCCCCGCATAAAAAAAGCCCTAAATTGTCCGTCTCTCTCTCTCTTGGGCGGACGCAGCCTGTGAATGCCCAGTTTGCAGTTTGCAGTCAGTGAAGAGACTGTTGATTTTTTGATGAAAGCTTGATTTATCTGCTGAATGGCCCTTTGACTGCGCTGTGGGGACAATGAGCCACTGTTCTTTTTGTTCCTTTCTAGACTTCTAGTGATACATTTAAAAAACAGTAGGGCCTCCTTCCCCCTGTAGCCACCTGCAGCGAGCCATTTTCTGCTTGGGCTTGGGACCATGCTGTCTTGTGATTTTGAGACAGATCTGGAGAAGGCTTCGCTGTGTGATGTTAATATGTTGAGCTCAAGCTGGGGATAATCTAATCCCCATCATAGATGTCCAGTTTCAGCCTTGATTGGCCAGTGTGGTCAAGAAGGAAATCTGAATTTGGCTTTTCAGAATCCAAACAGCCACGATGTGAGGTCTAGGACTAAGCCCGGCTCGACTAATGATGCTCGGCATTATGCGGCGTGTAAGACGCTTTCCTCAGCTGCAGACACGCTGTCACGACTGACTGATAATTGCACAGTCGCTCACAGTTGAGTTGACACAACACTTCAGGGTAGAGCTCATCCAACTGGTGTCAAATCAGGGAATCCAGTGATCAACATGTACAGTTTGGCCTTTACCCACACAGTGCTGTGTCGGCATCATGCAGGGATATTAAAGCACCGCAGTCTGGAAGTGAAACAGACCATATCTGTGTTTACAGAGATTCATAATGTAATTAGCTCCGTGCCCTTTTCAAACAGGGAAAACATCCACAGGGCCGCAAACACACATGTTGTTATATCGAGGAGCATCCAGATCCTTTCAGACCATCTGCAGTTCACTTCGGTTGACTGCCGAGCTTCTGCTGACCCTGTGAGGATGGATGGGTAACTCCCAGGGAAGCCTGCAAGTCGGGGGGCTACAAGAGGAACCAGATAAAAGCTTCCAGTAGGTTAAATGATTCAGCCTTTTAATTAAGTCGGTATTAGACTATCTGATCAGCGGAGGAGACAAACAATCAATCACAACTTCACATTTAAGCCATTTTCCTGACTGAGCACATTGCAAGGCCTATTTCAGCTTTGCTAGCTTGTGATGGGTTTTGTCATCTTTTATCAAAACCACTAAAATGTATAAAGGAAAGAAAACTCATCCCATGCAACCCCAGTTGAGTGAAGGCCAACATCCCTCCTGAGCTTTCACAGTTTTTAATTATCTATGTCGTGGCAGCTAAGTTTTCATATTTCTGGTAATGGCTTGTACATGCAGGGAAGAGTGACGTGGTGGGTTTTCAGCAGAGGGGCCTGCCGCTGGTGGGTTCTGCTTGTTACATATCATATGTCACTTCCTTTCCTGGTGTTCAGACGCGTGTTGAAACTAACCAACCGTTGCCTGAACAGTTGATGAATCATTCAAGGTAATAAATCAAGGGGAAATATAAAAAAAAATGGGCATCTGTGAACATTTAGTGATTTCCCCTCTGTGATCCAATACCCTCGGTTTCTCATGGAACAGTGTGATGGACATGAGATGAACTGATAGTCGTCTCTTGCTGTCCACCGATACACAGACACATCTCTTAAACCAAAAGGAATATAAGCAGTATCTTCCTCAGGCCCTGATTGAAGGAAACAGAAAAACATCCGAACTTCTCCCTCAGCACAGATTTTCCCATCATACGTGTAAATAAGGTTTACTGCATCGCTGCCACAGCCCGAAGCAGCAGCAGCTTCATCTTCATCCTGCTGCTGGTGGAGCTTCTCTGTGGAACCTTCACAGCTTGTTCTTCCCCACGCGCACCGTGTGGCCCAACAACACGCCGCTGAGTCACATGACACTTGACATCTTCCTCCTAAACATTTTGCAAACACATCGGAGAAGGTGAGCACCTTGCAAAGGAACAAACGCAACGCTCGAGACTGGCAGCCATTCAGCCCCCCCTCCCCGTGCTCACCAGAAGCCAATCAAAGCAACATTAACAGGGACAGCTGAGCATCTGGCACTTGGCTCACGTATCTTGGCACAAACACACAAAGACACACACAGACGCACAACTGTCAAAGCATTTCTCAGATTGCAAACACTGAGGCATTCACTCTAAAACGCGCGTGTGCGTTTTGGTGCAGCGATAGAAAGCTCGGCTGCAGTCAATGAGTGGACTCCTGTTTCCTGCAGTGCGCGTAAATTCCAGTCTGGCTACACTGGTGCGGCAACACGCAGCGCAGGAATCGGAGAGTCTCCAACTCCCACTCCAGCTCCAGCAGCCCCGTGCCTGTCGTGCGCAACTCCACCGAGCCGCCGTGGGCACATACACAGTCCTGGGGGGACACGAGCGAGGCGCGCCGGAGCCCCAATAAACAAAATACGCGCTCCTTGCAGCCAAAGACATGACCGAGAGAAAGTGCGCGCACTTCCACTTCGCCTCCCCAGTGCCAAATTTTCACGAGGCTCAATCGCTATTTGTTTTCCAGTTGCATCAAAACACATGTCAATCAAAAAAAGGCTGTGGCACACGCTCCCGCGCCACGGACCATCCTTACGCACGGGCGCAGAATGACACAAAAAAACTTGCAGGATGATGCATTTAACAAACTTACTCATCCGTCTTACCTGTCCTAGCGCACTGCCGTCACGCGCCAGCAGATTCAACGGTAAAAAGCGTGCGCGTGTTTGAGTTTGTTCCTCATCCTCTCGTCTTTTTGCGTCTGGTCCATCGTCCCTGTTTCACTCCTCTCCTCCCGCCGCTGTCATCCTCTCCGGGGCAGAGCTGGACTGCGCTGCTCGCCGAGAAGCCGATACTCAGCCCCTTTCCTCCCCCCCCAGTGCGTGAGGACGCGTGTGTGTGCGCGGCAGGCAGGACGAGCAGAGCCGAGGCAGTGCGTGTGCGCGGATCTCTCCCTGCCGAAGTATCCTCCAATCCTGCCCGGCTACTGCGGCGGCTCAGGCCGAGCCAGGCAGCCGATTGGTCGGTTCCCACATCACTCCTCGGCCCGGACCGGCCTCCTTGTGCCTCCCCTCCACCTCCACCTCCCTCTCTCCATTATCTCCCTCTCCTCCCCTGCTCCTGCCTTTCTCTGTTAACACGTGATTATAGAAGATAGGGATCAGGGAGCGATATGTTATCCCCATCTCATTTTCTCTCAGAGACAAACCCCCTTCCCTGACGGTCCCAGTAGGATTCACAGCACCGGTGACTGTGCAGAGAGCTGTTCTGCAGGAGGGAGGGAAAATGGGCTTCAAAACAAGAGAAATGTAACTTTAATTAGGCATAAAAGTTCGACTCATCCAAGCATGAGAGCCTGTCGGGACTAAAAACTGCTCTAAATGTTGCACTATTTTTTTTTCCTTTTCTCATTTCTGGAACAAAACTTGGAAATAAATGTGCTAAACTTTTTCAGCCTTGAGCGTTAAACTAATTTTTTTTTGTCCTGAATCATGAGTGTCAAATATTGGAATATTCAACATTTTTTGTTTTAAAAACACAGGGTTCGTTATGAATAGTGATTTCAAGATGTCGCTGTTTTCAGACCAAATCAAATAAAACTCAGGATATTCACCTGAATTTATTCGGAGGGGCAGTTAATCCAGACCTTTTCTGGAATCTTGGAGTGGGGCCATGTGATGATACATCGAATAATTCACTACAAGCAAGATGCCACCCTTCACTTAGAAGAGAACAATCTCCTGCTGTGTTCTTCTTATTTGAAACGTATAAGTCCGGATAATGTCTGGAATTATCTGGACATTTTCTGAAGATCTGTATCTGAAATCACTCATGTGAGTCATATTTCTGACTTCATGTGGGTCATGGGTCAAGATTAAGACATGAATATTCAATTTAAAACCATTAATAACATGTAGGGAACTAAACCTAGGGGCAATGTTGAGCCTCAGCTATTTTATTTTGAAAATAAATTGGTGTTTGAGGAATAAAATATAATTTAAGGTGGTTCACGTCTGGAGGAGACATCAGTTATTTATCTTTCAAAAAAAAATCTGGTTTCCAAATCTATTTTTAAAGATTTAGAGTTAGAGTCTTTCAACCAAATCTTTTTTTCGTGTTTTAAATACGAGGTATCTCTCTGGTCGAGAGTCAGGAAGAGTTGAGCGTTACTTTCATCCTCCACAATCTTAACAGCGCCATCAGCAAAGTGCGGCTACCAATTACTCAGCTGAGTTAAGAGGAGGGAGAGGAGGGAGGTCAACATCTGAGCTGCAGGATCCAGGGAAAAATAATATGGACATTCCCAAAGTTTAATTTACTCGTTTGGCCCTTCACTGCACGGGTAAAAGCTCAGAAGATCTTTTATGCAAAGTAGTTTGAGCTTTTTGGGAGATTTGTACATGTGTTCTCAGTTTATGAGGTCGGACCTAACACTCAGATTTACATTTCTAGAGACAGAGGACACAGGGGCACAAACTACAATATGGTAATTGTAATTGAAAGCTGTTTTTTGATTTTCTGTATTAAGTTTAAATAAAGGTGAGTCCGCGGTCGAGGTGTGTATATGCACGAGGCGTTTGTTTCCAAAATGTTTTGTCAATGGCCTCTAAGATTCCAAACTGTATCTGCAGCCATGTATGCATCTATAAAAACACTTTCCTTCCCGAGTGTCGACACATCTGGGTGTTGCTGACAGCCTGTCACCGGGTCGGTTCCCCGGGGCGTTTCAATGATCTGCGCTGTCTGGTCATAATCTGACCGGGGACCCAAAGCACAGACTCACAATCACACTGTGTGGCGAGGACGAGCAATATCACAAAACCTTATTTTAACAGCTCAGTGTTCACCTTCATGCCACAATAAGAGAGGAGAGTCGACATGCGCCACAGCAAAGTGATTTAGTGAGACCAGACGGAATGAAGAGGCACAAAACTGAAAAGCTAGGTAATAAAATATGACTTAATAGTAAACATGTCTCCACTTCCTCCCATTATTCAAAAATAAAGCCAAAAATGTATCAGACACAGTTGCTGCCATCTTGGCTTGAGAAATACGTTTCAAGGTCCCGTAATACAATGGCTAGACCAATCATGAGCCAGTGTGACCTGTCAATCATGACACTCCACCCTGCTTTTATAGCCTCAAATAACTAATTATAACCAAACATATCAGAAAAGGATAAGAAACCATTGATCCATGTCCCATCTGCTAACACGGAGGAGTCTATGATTTGACTACATCAGGCTGCTTCTGCCACAGCATCTAGAAGTGAAACTCTTAATATTATCTCCAAAGAATTACCCTGATTACTCTTCGATTTGACTGGGTAAATATATTGCAGTAAACAGATGTTGCATACGGTCCATTCCAACTGCTACAGTTCAATATGAGTCCGACTGATGAGAAACCACTTCTCTACAGAGCAGAGGTTTGTTTTGATTGGAATCGATAATTGGAAAAGCAAGTTTGAAATTCTTGCAAAAGTTTCTGGTGCCATCACTTCTGAGTGTTTTTAGGTCCAAATAAATTTTCATTTAAAATGTTTTAGCTTTCATTTTCGACTGTGTGGCTGCAGTAAAGTTCAAGCCTGATCAACTTCTCTCAACTGCTGATGGATAAGATGATCTATAATGGACAAGGTAAATACTTGTTTCTGATTGGCCAGTAAAAACAGACTCCTGAGCCATAATTCCGATTAGATAATGACCAGCTGTATAGAATCAGATGTTAAACTGCAGGTTTTCCTACCACACACGTTTTTTTAAGCAATAATTCCCGCTGAATGTGTTCTGATTCAGAAAATATGATATAGTAGTTGTGTATAATGGGTTATAAAGTCTGGCATTTTATTTTCTTGGTTTCAAAACCTTCTGCAGCCTGTGCCTCTCAGATCGGCTGCTCTGTGTTTCCTAGCGTCCGAACCCGATTGCGTTGGTTTGAAACCCGTCTTCGGCAAGTCGCTCTTATTTCTTGACTTTCACTCTTTCCCTTTTCAGCCTCTTTTTGTTTCTGTCAATCAATTAGTCAGTCAGTCACTCTCTCTCCACCTCTGCCTCTCTTCCCCCCATACACACTCCCATCGCTCAGGTACCCTGGGGCCAGCTGTTGAGTCTGCCTATTCAGCCATGCTTTCGCTCTCCCTGGATCCAAAGGGGAAACTTGATGAATAATGAACAGAGCAGTGAAAGGGGGCTGGTGGGGGGTGGAGGATGGAGCGCTGGGCAGCGTGGGAGTGAGGGAGAGAGGCCCTTCAGGACCAGGACACGATGGAGAGATGGAGGGAGGGCAACTTGTTAGTGTTCACCCATCAATTAGGCCACGGAGGAGACATGAAGAGAAAGCAGGGTGATGCGTCAGAGACGAGGGGAGGAGGAGAGGGAGTCGGAGGTCTATAAACCAAAGTGTGCTGGCTAAGGAGACAGATTAGGCATCGGAGGCGAGCAACAAGATGAGAGGTGGGGCTGGACGTGAAGAGGCAGCGGTCTAAAAGACGTCAGGGACTCCTCAGCACTCTGCCTCCAGCTTCATACATCATCCAGGTCGGCTTCCTGCTACAGAGTCGGGACGTGGCTTCAAAAACGCCTCAAAGCAGATGTGCTCGGTTTGTTAAAGACAAAAAGTAACGACGCAAAACCAAAACAGGAGAAGACTCCCTGAGATTCAGTTCTATAGGATTCATGCCATATGTTAATGCTGGATTTAATTCCTTCTCAGAAATGAGCTACAGGTGAACAACCGGCTTTTACAGAAAGAAAAGCTGGTGTCTTGGTTTTATGCCCAACATCAAGTTTTCACCCTTCTGGAGGAAATCTAAAGAACCAATTCACTTCCATTCAATTTAGTACATTGTGGTTTTAGCGTGTTGCTAAATAATAAGGGTCAACTAGTGGCTGGTAATATAATGCTGCCATTTTCAACCATCACCATATTTCCATAACTTATCGCAACCATACCTTAGCCAATTAGGTTTCATGTGTCAACACTTTACAACATTATCAGTTTTGCTAAATCATCTAATTACATTTTTCGGTGTTGAAGATTAGAACAGTGTCTGAGTTTCAGTTTTCATTTGAAATCGAGCCTCCTCTGTCTAAAAGGAGTTTTCCTGCCACTGTCTGCTCTCGTATTTGTCCCCCGAGCCTTGGAAAGCATCGTTAAGTACGGATTAACAGCGTTAGCCTTGGCTGAGCGAGGCTGGGCTGATTGTTGTGGCAAATGCTGACGGATGAACCTCGGTGTGTCCGGTGGCAAGCTGCCCGCCGGGAGCACCGGGGCATTTCCCCTCTGGCCTGAAGTCAACAGCGAACTCCAACCAGCAATGATGGGAGCAGGAATAAATTGATAAAGCTCTCACCTCACCTGTGTTGGACGTGCACGTCACAGAGCGACTGTGGCCTCATGATCATGTGAGTGTCCACGGTGTTGGCTGCTAGACCTAGAGAGAGAGAGAGAGAGAGAGAGAGAGGGATAGTAAACATAGAGCCTCTACTATTATCCTGTAGTCTTATCACATCACAGGGGGGGATTGGAGCCAATCACCTCTGACACAGGTCGAGAGGCAGCATCATGGAAAGGTCGTCATCTTATTTTAGGGCTGAGACACGTAGAGACAATTCTAAGTCTCCAATGAACCGAACCCCGATCTGTCTGGACTGCACGGGGGAACCCACGCAAACACAGAACATCCTGGGCCTCAGGCGAGCGGGAGTTCAAACCGGGGAACCTCTGTGCCACCGTGCCACCCCATCAGATAACCACGATGGACTGAAACCACAGTAGTTTGCTACCTGACACATTCACAAGCTTACAGTCTCTAAAATTAGCGATCTCACAGTTTGAACAATGGTGGCTGGAATGAACCAGTTATCCCAGCATGTCTGCCCCTGCTGGTTCCACTGGTACCGTGCAGCTCTGTTCACCGTGCACTGTTCTCTATGCCACTGTGCAAAATGTCATTTCTTGCCTGTGGTTAGCAGCACTTAGGTGATTCACGGGCTGTTCGTCTATATTCAGAACAGAGCGATCCAATTTCCTCAAGCCAACGCGTGTGTGTCACAGTGGAAACATCCTATACACTGCAGAGAGATGAACTACTGCACCAATCATACAAAGATTCAGAATAATAACCCACATAATGAAGTTCACAATGATTTGGGAAAATGTAAACTAGTCGTAAAAGGGTTGTTATGGTGAAAAACGCACGGATCCCAGTGATGGTTTATTAGAGAAGGGCCTGGAGAACTCCCTCGCATGTTCGAGTGTGAAACTCTGTTAACACAAATGCTTCTCCCCAACAACAAGCTGCACAGGGCTCCAAGGGTTCCTCCGGTATCGATCCACCGGGCCATTTCTCTGCATGATGTCCGTTTACGTGACGGGTTTTTAATGACAGGTCAGTGAATCATTTTGCCCGGGGGGGCTAATTGCTGAAGAGCCTTTTAACGATACGCTGAGATTACAATGTGTTCTGTGGACGAGGTGGAAAGCGATTACACAACAGGGAGGAGGTTTTTTGTGGCATACCACGTATCCAGTGTGGGTGTTTCCCCCTTTTTATGTTTTCAAACGGAGCCAACTGGTTCTATGGACCCTCCGTATATAAGAGACATTTGGCCAATTAATCACCTCTAAGCAGAACTGAGGGATTATGCACTTGACTGAATCTCATTTCAAGCTGCTGGTTCTGGTGGGTGTGTGCACGGGAACCGGCCGTGGACACAGACAAATGGCGGCGGCATTGGGCTCCGCTGGCGCCAGGACACTGGTATCAGCTGGGTCGGACTGGGAGTTTGTTTGCCTCCCTGCAACACATTTAATTTATGTGGCTGATGAGCATCAAGGTTACACCGCGCCCCCGCCATTAAAAATCCATACAGCACTCCTCCCTCTGCGGAGACTACTGTGAGTACTGTTATCCCCGAGCACTTACCCAGCCAAAACAAATTGCTGCACAGGAATCAAACAAATAGTTGCTTTTCGCTGCCGACTCTGAACTCACGTTGCTCCCTCGTTAGAATGCATCAGGCGCCCTGCAGAAGAATACGCAGCCTCTCCAAGCCCGATGGTGAGTCTCATGCACAATGCTTCACAAAGTCGTTAGCCTCAGATGTGAACAATGAGCATTTCTGCCGTTAACGATTTCAGGGAAATTCTGTGTGAGCAGGATAGAGTTTTCTGAGAATTGTATACTGGTTTGACATACTTCATATTCTCATTAATTATGAAGTAATAACAGGATGTGGTTCACAGTCCAAACAGCAGCGGGGGCCGGGTGAGGGAGGGGGAAATGTCAACACTCAATCTGTTCTACACGAGGGGGAAGTTGACATGAAGCTTATTTACACACAATGCGAGTGATGAAACCACAGGAGACGCACAACATGACTGCAAATCACACCTGACGTGACGTTAGCTGTACAATTTGGAAATGTGGCAATTTAAACATCTGACAAACAGGAAAACACAGAAGTTAATTCCCATGGTGTGAGCAGAGAGACGGTGTCGAGAAGTTTAATTCTTAATGGGCAAATTGCACAATGGAGCTGATGAAGAACAGGAGCTTCAATTACAGAAGTTGGTCAAGACGTTTCTATTCACATCAAAGTAAAGAAAAACTATTGTAAATCAACTGCTCATTGTTTTGAACTCTGACTGCAAATACTATATTTTATTAATACTTTGTTGTGTCTATTGATTATGTCTATCAAATCTACAAACTAGCAAAACCGTTCAATTTATCAACTTCACCCTCTGCTTTTGCATTCTTAGTGGCTCAGGCAAGTGCAGAGTTGATACTGATGTATCTTCTCATAAACTAGAGCAGGAGACAAGTGGGTCACACCACAGGATAAAATCAACACTAAATCATGTTTAGATTTTGGTTTTCATTTCACCGTGTAGTTCAAATACGGAGCTTTATTTTGAAAAGTTTGTGATTTTGGGACTGTGTGGATTTTAAGACAGACTCTGAAACAGCCGAAGGCACTGCATGATAAAGATAAATAAAATAAAAGCATTAAGTCGATCATTTAAACTTGTATGTAAACCACAAACGTGAAACTGGGATAAAGCTTTAAAACCTTTATGCAGACAAACCAGGTAGGATGAACTCAGTATTATCAAACTCCACTGTGACGGTAAATTGTAGAAGTGTTTGAGGACGACTCACTAATGAAGAGGAATAATTCTAAAGAAGCTCCAGAGCATCAACACAATGTCACAAACAAACATGTAAAGGAAAACGGTGAGAAAAGGAGAGTGGAAAACAATAAGCGTCAACAATTTAATACAACAACACTCCCCACCGTGTTGTGTGCTTGAAGAATATACCATTTTGAATTCAGAACAAAAAACACTGCCAGTGAACATAATTAATTTCTTTCAAAACCAGAGCAGCCAAACTATAATAACTATTATTTTCAGGACACAAGGATGAAAAATGCCGAAACCATTTCCCCAGAGTCCAACATTGGGTTTTCAAATAGGTTGTTTTGTCCGTAACTAAAATGATAATCAATATACAAAGACATGTTAGATGAGGGAAATAAAACAATCTTCGCTTTCAAGAAGCTGGAGCAGAAGCATATTTAACAGCTCTGCATTGTAAATGACTTCAATGAATAATCAATAAATAAAAAGCCATAGACATTCTGCAGAAGTCAAAATAAGTGATGCATTATGAGTTATTTATATACGTCGGTGTGTAAAAGCAGCAGCACTGAGCCGTGTGCACACATGAGGGGAGGTAAAGGAGAATATTGACGGTTTGTAGTGACCTTCAAATTCTCTCTGATGCACAATAAGTCGCGGTCCAGCATTCCCATCATACCTTGAGGCTTAACCAGGGGGTCAAAGGTTTCTCTGTGGGATTCTCAGAGACACTATGACAACCTTGATGAGGGGGGTCTGTGAGCAGCAAGAGAACAACACACATTCCTGGAATGCTGCTGTTTTCTCTCTCTCCTCCTTTCCCTTCTTCACCTCCAGGATGAAACAGAGGGATGATTTCCACATGTTGCTAAGCTCCAATCAGAGGAGACTTGGTAAAGAACTGACACTGAAGACACTGTTATGTTCATCTGCAATTAGGGGCTGTCCCTGCTCCGAGGTGGGGATCATTAACACACTGCAGGGACAGGAAATTACATCTATGGTTAGAGTTGTGTCTTTGTGTTACTATTGCACTATATATCCAAGGAGATAAAATGGCTTCTCAATGACAACTCAGACAATCGGGTTCCTCCAACCTAACGGCCTTGGCTCCATGCAGGGGTCGTCCCTGAACTGTTCCCACAAAGAAAACTGTTTTCCCACCTGAAGAGAGAACTGTACTGGGCTACACTGAACCCTGAGCTGAGCTCTGACAAACACACTTTGAATAAAGTGGATTAAGACACTGTCCTTACCAGGGGCCAATCTGACTAATGCGTTTGTGACTGAATGAGAGTAAATCCCTGAGACCAGGTTCCAAAAGTCCTGCAGTGGAAAGATTTGTAAAGACTCCAGAGAAATAGAGGAAATCAAATTCTGGAAATGGCAAATTAAACATTTAGTTGTAATGTTCAGGTGTCCTTCTTTTGTTTTGGTGTCCACATACCAGACATTTTTAGCTACCAGATCACGAATATGTTGTAATTATGTCCCCATGTTGGAAGTTATAATTAAAAGTAGTAAATCTGCCCAATAAGTCATTTTAATACATAACTACACAAGCATTAACATGGACAGAAGACGTGGAGGCCAGGTTGGTCCGGCTGCAGCATCAGCATTCCTGCCTGTTCGATATTTCCTCCTCCTCCTCCTGTCATGACCGACGGACCAGAGAGAAATGTCATCCACACACAGAATGGAACATTTGGTGAAGACATCATTGTGAAGGCAAACCTCATATTCCGAGGGTTCATAGAGTCTGAACACATAAATCTTTGGCTTTCCTTCTCAGACGATTTACGTGTACCGCCTGGAATTTAAGCCCAAACATTTCTAAAAAATCACTCAGCACACGTCCATCCTCAGGGCTCTGAATATCACACACCTCCGAGAGAAGAATCTGACTTTTTATTGACCTTTAAAAACATGTATGTTCGGCCTTGATGTTGTTTTTCACTTTCTTTTTCTCACGAATGAAAGGTCACATTGTTGTTTGTGTAAAAAAAAACTTTGCCATTGATTTGTGGGCGGAAAATACCTGTTTCCAAGTCACACGTTCGGTCTGACAAGACAGAAACGTAGCTGTGAATGAATTATTTAACGTTTCATGGTGTGATATACACCATTAGACAGCTACTGTGGTGTGAAGCATGTTTGGTTGACATTGCAGGTGCACGACTTGGCTTCCTCTCAGCCGTGCCCACATGAATAATGGTGCATTTGCAGGCAGATAATGAAATTATAACGGTTTGTCACAAACTATACATGTTTAGCAGGTTAATGTTGGAATCTCTTCAACGGTGTGTGCTTCTGCCTCTGGCAGCGCCCCGAGGATCCTTGTCCTCCCATGCATAAGGATCTCATTTACAGATCCGTTGGAACCAATCAGGACTAAAAAAGAGTTTGTTTCACGCAGAGACCGAAAGAGCAGAATCACGACATTGACTTTTACAAGAATGAAGCAAATTCTGGGAAGTTTGAGATTAATTTAGAGACCTACTTTTCAAAAATTATTAAAATACTGCATTATCATAGAGTTCTCACACAATCAATTTACTGACACACGAGTTTGATCGACTGGATTTGCAGATGTGATGCCGTCACTGAGCTTTTCCCCGTTTTATTATCGGTTTTCTCTTTTATTAATCACTCTTTATTCTGTTTTTATTGTGTCTTTGTTATTCTATCAATCTGCTGAAAGCCCTGTTGTATAAACCAAGGTTATACAAGACAAATAAACACAATGCAACAGCGATATTATTGAAGTTGTAAATATATATATATATATACACTGATAAAAGACATCAATAACCCAAACAAAGACATTATAAATGACTAAAAACTGAATCAACATAAAACTCCCACACCCTGATATACTGCAGGGAGGTAAAACAACCTGCAGGCCTGCCATCCGGAGACTGCCAACACAACGACTACACAAGGAACAGGGAACTTCTCATGTACAAATATAACCTCCTAACTAACCGCAAAGACACTGTCCGTCACCAAGACAACATAAACTGTTCTGTGGATCTGCAATGTAATGAGACTCGCATGCATCCAACATGAGTGTTTGTGGTCACGTGAGAGACTGAACCACAGCCTCACAGTGTGACAGCAGCTGAACACGCAGTAGATGAGCCCGACAGCCCCGGGATGTTCACACGTGTTACAAATCACCCAATCGATGGTGTTAGTGCTGCAGGAGAGAGCTGCTGGGTTTCTTCAAAGCGTTATTTGTCATGTGCACAACAATTACATAGAGCAGTTACTGGCAATTACATTCTTGGTTCACAGGCTCCCTCTAACCATTTAGAAAGATAACCACATAATCCAAATCATTTTAAAACTAGAAATGTACAAAACAAAAATACATTTCACGCCATATTCTATGTATTAAATAAATATGGAATATAAATAAAAGTTTTGTTGTGTCACAGTGCGATACAATTTACTTTGTTGTGCTCTTAAAGGTTAAGAAGGTGGAGCTCTGTTAAACCCCCATCATCTTTTTCGTTTTTAGGTCAGTCACCTTCAAAACACACACTCCAGAACCTACCTGAGCTGCTGGAGGACTGTTGACACGGTGCAGTAGTTATCAGAGCAGTGATGGAATTGGACGAACTTGCTGTTTGTGCAAAGGACTCATTCCTTGGAACTCTCAGTTCCAGCAAACGGCACCAACCCCCATCTGGCCTCTGAGAGGATCCACTTCACTCCAGGTAAATTAATCCATTTTACAAATCAAGTGTTTTGTCATCGCATCCAGCGTCAACATAGACATAAAACATGAATTTAAATACTATTAATGATAGTGCCCTTGTTTATTATTATTATTGTCATTCCAGGGCTGCTTGTGACTCACTTTGCCTTTTGAATCATTGATGTGATCAATACTCGATCTGAGCGATGCAGCTGCAGAGGAAATCCAAGTCGGGGCTATAATACAACGGCAGCGACCACAAGGCCCTGAATCATCCATAATAATAGCCGGATGAGAGACTGCATGGCGTATGATGGTTAGCATCTGATGCATTAAGAAGGTAGAAGTTAGGGCTTGGGTCAACAGCCTCCAGGGAGAGCGTGGGTGTATCCGTGACTGCGTGACTCCTGCATGTGGAAATGCACATGCCTGACTCACATATCTACTGCATGTGTCACGGCTCGCTCCGGAGAGATGCTGCCTTCGTTAGACAATAACCACGTTCAGAAAAAACTAGCAAACGAGCAATCAACACACGCTTTCGCTCATGAGCTTGAAAGGACAGTCAAACTGAAATCACCCATCGGGAAATCCTGTCGTAAATCTCCAGCCAAGTTGAAGAGATGAAGGTGACAGCTTTACTGACTGACAATTACTTTTACAGGGCTGAGCCAAGGATGCACCGTGAACCAGGGAGATGGAGTTATTCATCAGCTGAACACCGGTGTCACTGTGGCTCCGGTACACACAGACAAATAACATGTTACGTAAACGTACACAATAAAAAGTAAGGGTAGCTCAGACGGTCGTTATTCATCTTTTACGGCTTAACGCAGAGAAAGACTCGTCTGGAAATGACGGGGCCGACTTTGTTTAGGAATCTCTATCCGTGTGGAAACACTATGCAGTTTCAGAAATGTGAAATTCCAACTATGCCAGTTCCTGATTCTCTAAATGAGTTTGGGGAAATCAACTTGTAAGTGTGCTTCAGCTGTACCAGAGCCGAAAGATTCAATTAGTCTGGTTATCACAGGTTTTGTCCGATTTACGTTAGCAGCTTGTTGTGCTCTTAACATCGCATCTTTAGCTTCCTTGAGCAGATGCACCTACTGCACCTCAGCTACCTGCCTGGCGAGGTTGAAGAGAGAAGGATTCCAGTTTTGAAAACAGCCTTTGAATGGGACACAGCCACTGGGTTCTAACCATGTGTCTTTCCACCTCATTCTTTATCCCTTATATCTGCTTCTCAATCTCACCTGTATCCAAACCACACACGGTTGCTCAGCACAAACAAAAAACCCCGACGGTATTCAGTGTCCACCATATTTTATGATTGACCGTGCATGGGAGGGCGCAGGGCAGACAGAGCAAGACCCTTAAATGTGTTTACACATCGGTTAGACGCTCAGTGGGGAGAGAGGAGATTCTTCAGGGACATGCATGAGGAAAAGGTGCAGTAATATTTATAGATGGACTTTGTGGAAAGTCACGGGTCAAAGGGTTTCCACTCTCCAGCAGACAGTGTTTGCCACGGGCTCCGTCTGCAGTTCAGCTCCACCGGACTACAATTTTTTACCCTTAACCTCACTTGATACAAATATGAGATTGGGGAATAAGTTGTTATATTGCACCTGTATACACTGGGAATGTGGTTTATCACCAAGAAATGCAGAAATGTACTGATTTCAAGTACATTTCTTGGTCAAATGTCATGTATTTTCTTTAAGGTGGTGGAAATGGCAGCTTGGTACTTAGAAGAATATAACCCACAGCGAAATAAGCACTCTGAGGCTTTTACCGGTTGTTACATACCACAAAAAAAATGAAGGTAACATTTAGTGACGGATGGAATTGCAATCTCTTCTCAGAATTGCAGGGACACATGCGGCGATTGTAACATTCAAGGGAGCAATTAGAATAATGTCCTTTATGCCGCTGAAGTCCCAGACAGCTCCCCCTTCAGCTCGTGTCCTGCACTCAGCAGGAGAACTGTATGAACGATAAAAGACTTCAGGGTCGTTTTAATATCCTTTACACCCTCAGATGGTTAAACAGAGACTGGACGGGTACAAGCTCGATGTTGGCAGTGGCTTTAAGAGCTTCTCTCTCATTATGCTGAGTCCGGAGCATTTGATAAAACACAAAGTGACAAGCGTGTTTTTCTGCAGCAACAACAACACCTAAATGTCTGACATTCGAAGCTGCTGAGTGGAAACCAACAATGTCAGATGTCATTCACGTAAAGAGGAGGCATTGTACAAACACCTGTGTCACTCAAATTGTCTTGGACTCTGAGACCAGAGGGACGCAGGTGGGGACTGGTGACAGAAAATGATCACACAGGATCTCAGGAAACAGAGAAAATCACTCAATACTCTCAGCAGTGAAGGAAACAGTAAACAAAGCAACACCGGGAAACACAACTGCTTGTTGGGCAATGTCACAAAACATTATTTTTGGGGCTAACCTAACTTTTGTATAAATATAGTTTCAAAAATCTGTTCAAAGTTTACGAGAGGCTCCACTTTCAAATTTCCTGAATAAGAAACTTGACTAATTGGATTAATTCTGCCGACAGAGCAGCTCTGCCTCAATGAAATCTTCCTATTAGTCCAACCTGTCTCATGTTGAACTCAAACAACCCAAACTACTGAATAACCAGCAGAAAAACAGCCTCCTGCTTATAACCGATTTGTTTTGGGTGCTTCTTTTACTTGCCTACCATCGACGACAGGTTTCATCACCGGCACAACCCACAAGTACAACCCTGAGACAGAAAAATAAAGAAAATACACAGGAACAGAAAAGTATTCTCCTATTTACTCACAGTGGTTTACACTAAATAAGGTTCTGGTGATTAAGCTGGTTGTGGAAGGAAGTACATTCAAAACCTGGAGGAAAATAGTGTGGATGTCTGTGTGGTTTCTATGGCGACCAAGCTCCGAGGTTTTAGATTTACACGTTCATCCAGGTTGGAGGACTTGTTGCCTTTATCCACGGCTTCTCCACAACACCAACCTTATGTTTATTATTGTAAAAAAAGAACCAATTTGATCCCTTACTATTTATATATTTTTATCGGAGTTGGGGTTTCAATCTACAGTGTAACTGCACAGACAGAATCCTATACACTCCCTGTTATACGGCAGCTTTGGCACCACATTTCCCTTTGAGAGTGAAGCTCCATAATCTGCGAACAACAAGACGCTCTCCCACTGCGAAGTGAGCCTGTTCTCAAATGTTGCAAGGCTCTTGATCTGTATGCCGGTCCTGCTTCAGCTCCTAGTCTCCCACACAGTGTGTTCCTCAGCAGGCAGCGCTCATTATGTTCCATAACACTGAAGTACACTCTGGACTCACGGAACATGCATTACATACAAAAAGCAAAACCAGAAGTTTGGCACATTGTCTGTGACTCAGGCGCATCTGGGGAAATGTTCAAGGACGAGATAACCAAACTCTTAATGATCAGAATATTAAATATTATATCTAAAGGTGTAGTTTTTTCTCTGATCATGTGCAGTACCGTGACTCGCCAGCTCTTAAAAAAACTGTTAACGGTCTGACCCAACATCTGCCGGGTGTTCACAGAGAAGACAGATCATAAATGAGCGCTGGGCTTGACAGCTGCTCATTTTGTATTCCATCGCAGTGGATGACAAAGTGCGAGAAAAAACAAACTGATGTGTTTAATCATTAGAGGGAATCTGTAAACATCTGACTGATCACTGTCAGATCAGGAGCTTTATTCAAATTAGTATATGTCAGCTTCTGCATGTGCATTATATATGTGTGGTGCACAGTCTGCAGCAGAGAGTGGAATAAAAGGTCTGTTGTACTGTATGTAACCTGCCATCTTTTTATCTATATAACAAGATATAGTGGTCAATATCACTGTAGTGAGGTTATAACTTGGTGAGGCAGTGTACATCCTGGACAGGTTGCCAGCCAATCACAGGGCAGTCAACCATACATGCATGTCTTTGGACTGTAGGAGGAAGCCAGAGTAGACGCACTTCACATGGATAATATACATTTTTGTGGACTCGCTTTTAAACCTACTTAAACCATCCATGCGTGGATCAGACCAGCTGGAGCAACCATGTGAAAATGACGTCTCTGGGGCTTTTGTTCTGGCGAAACCCAACAAACAACCTCCTCCTTCTTTCCTCCGCTCGTGGAGAAAAAATCATTATCTAATGAGAGCAATGTTTGGGGAAGCTGGAAATAGCTTAATGAATATTTTAAAAGCTGCTGGCTCCAGCAGCTATTTAATAGGAGCTAGTTTCAGTGGCTGAGGAAAAGGACCCGGACAAACAAACAGAGAGGTGGTGGTGGTGGTGGTGGTGGTGCAGTTAAGATGTGTCACTCCTCAGCCTCGCCACCGGTTGATTCCCTCTGCGCTAATCTTTGCGAGACAGATCTGGCATTAGAGAATCAGGAGCCTATCACCAGGTAATCCAGCTTGTGTGTCTCACTGGCTGAGACCAAGCGAGTCAGCGTCTGCTGCTAAATACGACCTCCAGCCGGCGTGCTGCAGCGTGGAGGTGGGATAAGATCCTCACCCACCCTGAAAGTGGGCTGGATCCACCAGTAGATTCATGGATATCCTGAGAGGGTTCATTGCAAACCTTCACATCTCCACTTGACCTTTGGAGACGTCTGTATATCTTAACCTAAGTGGCCAACTCGCAAAGGCCGTAAAACTTTTAATAGCATGTAATCGATGCAGGAGTCTGAGGCCAGTCGGGTTCACAGCCCCCTCTGATCAAGAGAGAGCTGTTCTCTAACACGCTGATTCCAAGAAAGCTATAAGGTCACTTCTCACTGTGTCAGGAGGAGCAGAGAACCACACATCAGAGATAAGGGCCGGAGGAGGAGAGGCCAGCGCCGCCCTCCCCCTGCTCCAAGAAATTCAGTCCTCCAGACATCACAGTTAAGAACCAGAGGCTCTCTCAGGACAGCTCCAGATCAAGACGGGAGAATTACAGCATCGAGGTTGTGAGCTCCCATGCTAGTTTCCTTTACAGCCTGCACAATCAATACTGCCCACCCATAGCAGCCCTGCAGCGATGTGAAGCAACACAGACAATGGGCAGCATTCTGACCCGAGGAGGCAGAGGCCTTTACCTCACAGGTTAATATGAGAGCTGAAATAAATCCTCCTCTCCACTCAGCTCTGCTGGAGGCGGCTTTCTGCTCTCAGGACAAATGATAACAGGATGTGGTTCAGGTGTGAAAACTCATACCTCAAAATGATCGGTATCTCTTTTGGTGCGAGATCTAAGTTTTAAATTACAGAAATATCAAATAATAAGGCATTTCGTTGTATGAGTACTTGTACTGTGCAATGACGATAAAGTTGAAAACTTATCTAATCTAATTTGAATTTTAATTGAAAAAAATGTAAAAGTCAGAAATAAATCGTACATTCTGAAATAATAAAAAGTGCGTTGTTGTTAAAGGTCGTTAAGGTAATTTGATGTGATTTGAAGTATTCAATTTTAATTCAAGACAAACGCTTTAAATATATGAAGGTCATAAATAAAATGCTTTTTACTTTTAAGGGGTTTGTATTTTTGGCAGAAAACTATTTACAGCACTACGTAAATACAGATCATACAGCCTGCAGCAGATCATTGTAGTATAGTTACACACTGCCTGGACACAGTAAGAAACCCACATCTAATATCTCCAAATTGCACGAGTAGATTGCATTACATCAAATTGGAGATTTGTGGAGTTAATCACCGGCCGCTCCATCACTCTCAGCCCAAACAATACCAACGAGAGGCAGCAGCCGAGCCGAGTCGTACTGAATCCAATGTGCTAATATAGCCTCTGCAGTCTGAGGGCAACATCTTAATCTCTTACCTCATTAAGCTGTATAATGTGCAATAAAATTCTCATTCCAGGCACAGAGGCGGAGAGTGTTGACTTCAGCGTCCGGTGTTATTGCCAGTAGCAGTGATGGGAAAGTCCCACATGAGCAGCAGCAGCAGCGGTAGTAGCAGTGTTGTTGTGTAAAAAAGAAGAACACACAGCCTGTGTGAGACCGTGTGCACTTTCACCAGCTTTATGTTAATACCTGGCTAATCCCTGCTTTGTCAACCTGGGAATACAAACATGAGAAGGTCGCTCTTTCATAAATAATCCTGAACACATCTTTTTCTATAAATCTTTTTTCCCACTATCCCAAGCACGACACAGATTAAACTGGGGCAAAGTGTTCACATGTAATCTGCTGGTTACAGGATAGTATCTCTGACCGACTGCTGGTCCCATCACCGTATTAGATTTATTGTCATTGCATAACATGAGGTACATGAGAGGGAATGAATCTACTGAGTTACTAATAAGCTGCAATGAAAGAAAATAAATACAATAAAATAAAAGAATAGAAACTCAAACCAAACAAGGATAGAAAACAATGCAAATAAAAAGTGCAAATGTTTATTTCCTGATTTACTATGATCTGCTTTAGTAACCCTATAACCATCCATCCTCAGATATGGAATCACTTGTCAGATATAATGCGTTAGGACACGAGCGGGCCGTCTCATCATTCCAGTCCCAAGGGGGCTCTAAGTTGTTCCATTACCACTATACATGAGAGCCTCCATTAAGATAAACCAACCAGTGACGCATCCTCTAAACATCCAGGCTGAGCTAATTAATAAAGAGTATTTTGAATCTCAGTTGCACAGTTTAGGATCCTCCTGACAGCATTTACTGCAGACACCTTACATTTTGCCCGCTTGCATCGCCAACAATCTCCCCGAGGCTTCGCCTGCTCCAGACATTTCTGCAGGAATGCCGATTCCCGAGCTCTGTCGGTCCAAGTGATCTTCAGCGGGAATGGCCCTGAAGAGATAAGGCAGCCGGACAATGAGCATGTCCACCTGGCACGGAGAGATGCTCCATCACCGTGCCCAGGGTTACCGAGGTGTCAGGAGCTCCCCCGGCCTGCGCTGCATTCAAAAAGTGCCACATCCTCAATGGGCCCTGGCAGATCCAGAGCAGCTCCTGGCTCAGGAGAATGCTGCTGACAGTTTTATACTAAACTCTGGGATTCTAAATTAAAGCTGCATCAAGCCAGGATGTGAAGATACAGGAGGAGCAGACCCAGGGTTTCCAAAATACCAAGTCTGAGTTATCACTGGCACAAATGTTGTTATTGAAGCATGGTGTATTATCTTGTCCTGTAAGTGGCAGAGTTTCTAGACATGGAAGCGGCCTGACAATGATTGAGCTCCTCCGCTTTGGTTAAAACCTGTTAAATATGAATAAGTGAGTTTGTTCATTGGTGAGCTGCCTGAAATCTAATAGAAAACAAACCAATCTCATCAAGCTGAATCACAAAGTGGAGCTGCAACAGGGAAGCGTCTCCCCTCCCCTCTAAAACTGAGGGTGTGTTGATTAGCCGTATGAATCTTAATAAAACTCCAGTGTCAAGTTTGACCCAAAGGCGAACGAGAAACACAAACTCTTCCAAATCTGTGGAGCTGCACTGAGCAGAGAGAGCTGGACCGACCGAATTAGATCTCTTTCTTTTTGTAGGGGCGAATGTCTATTAATGTTCCAGCTGACATTTAAAAAAACGTTTTGATGAAAGGCAGATCCAGGATCCACTTCCCTTAACATAATTTATTCTGTATTTTTGTTGATTGCTCAGAAAATGATTCAGGGATCTTCATGAAACAAATTTTGGTTTAGATCTAATTTAAAAGAAATCAGGATTTAGATGAACAAAGTTAAATGGCGTAGTAAAGTGCTCTACTGAGTTCCAGTCTATTTGAGTATATAAAAAAAGTAAAGTTATATCGTGCTTCACATCTTTGATCATTCATTTTTATACAATTATACCCTCAACACTTTTCTCAAATGAACAGCATCCTAGAGGAAACTCCCTGCGGTGTCTCACCTGAACCCGACTGAGCGTCTCTGCACCTTCCAGATATCGTTATTACACCAAACAATAAATGTTTGAAATACTGTTACAACACATAAAACGTCCCCTGGTTGATTCACAGCACAGCCGTCCACTGTGAATAGACCCAACGTCCATCCTCTACCAGGACACTGAAATAACTACAATACAACATAATAAAATTCCCTTGAATCAATGATGATATAACGCATTAACTGGACCACATATTCAGAATAATTGCAAAATAAATAATACAAATCATGCACTCATTGTGTTTTGCTCTTTTTGTTAAGTGGCTGAAGTTGTCAAGTGATTTCTGAGCCGTCTCCCCTCACTTGTTGTGGAGGAGGAGCTGTGACAAACCCAAGTGTTGCCCACTGCTTAAATCACAGCAGATGGTTCAAGACACAAGAAGTAGGTAATCTGGATTTATGCCCCTTGCACATATGCCGAGTGCAGGGGCATCTGCTGTGATGAAAATGGCAGCTATTTTAATGAAAGCCGCCCTGATATCTCGTGCAGCACATTACACACCAAGGTACCCTCCCAATCCCCCCCCACCCTCCCTCTTTCTCCTCCACCACCACCAGCACATTTGGCCTCGCAATCACGGTGTTTTGAATCACACTCGAATAGAATCAAGTGCACAGCCACCGAATCCTTCAGAGCGTTTGTTTGCTGAGAAAAATGCAAGTTTATAATAACAGCAATCACCATTATCATCATCATCCTCATCATCTGTATTCATGCAGGAGTTTTGAGAAGCTCCTGGTGGCTGCTGCTGCTGCTGCATGCCTTTCATGGTGAGGTGTTTACAGAGGCTCTCTCTCTCTCTCTCTCTCTCTCTCTCTCTCTCTCTCTCTCTCTCTCTCTCTCTCTCTCTCTCTCTCTCAACCGCCAGGTGCTGTTAAAGGGGAAGCACGGGAGGATGGAGAGGCCGATGAGGTGGTGACGATCTGTTCAGTATGGTATGTTCCTGCTGCGGAAACAAATGTCAATTCCTAGGAAAGAGGAACAACTTAAAATGTAATTTGTCATATCACATGACTACTCTTACCTGTAGTGCTCTCATGTTAGTGTCGGGTCGTGATGAGCAGCAGCTGCAGGAGTTGAGCTGAGATATTCGTCTCCCTCACCTTAGCGTTTTGAGAAAGTTGCAAAATGATCCGACAGCCGTGACATGTAATCCTCACTGAGATGATTCTGAAATAGAAATTGAATCAGGGGCTCGGTGATGAGGGTCTTCAATGCAGAACAACAACCTTCCTCCAAACAGACCTGACAACCATGCAGGTGCACACACCACTGATGGAGACCACTCTGCTCCTGTGGGAGGATCGAGTCTTTTCATATTTCTGCGTGAAAATCACAGCCTCAGAGGTTCGTCAGGGTGTTTTTAAAATGCAGGAGGAATACCAGCTCTCATTTTGTCCATTTGAATTCTGCTTAAGGCTTAAGCTTTATGACTAATTGCTTGTTAAATGACTCGAACACAAACAGCTTGTTTTCCTGCCACCTCCCAAACAACTTCAGCCATTTGATCTGCGATTGTTTGAAATAAGAATCGCGGTGCATCAATCAGAACAAAGCTGAATCCTCATTAGTGATCTGAGCTGTCAGAAGCAGAAAAGTCTTTCCACACATTAACTTGTGAAACTGTAAGTTCAGACCAGTCAGACACAAAGATTCTTATCTATCAGCATGACGCCCTTGTTAGAGATTACATGACACTCTGTGCTGCACATAATCAAATACTGGGTCAACTCATTTTCACTCGTATCAGAATGTTCCAGGGGTGAGCGAGGCTGATACAGGAAATGATAAATAAATGAAAAGGATGTTGATAAGACTCCTGCAATGACTTTTCAAGCAAAGATTACTCCGGCACTTTGTTTAATAACTTTTCAGATTTTTGCAGAATGATGCAGAAACAACTGGATGGATTATGACAAAGCTTGGTGGAGGAATGCGGAATGAGTGAAGGAAGAACCCTTGGAGGTAAGAGCTCAGCTTCTAGTGTTCTAATATAATCGTTCTCCTGAATGAAATATAGCTTTTTGAATTCGTTGTGTGTCCTTGTCAGTGTCCCTGAAGGACCTGGGATTCTTCAGGACCTTTTTAGGATTTACAACACATCAGGAACATTGGTAACGTTTCTCTCCTGCAGCCCGGCGCGCTGATGCAGTGTAAATTAAAGGAGCCCGGTCCGACCCGAGTGACAACACCGTCACCCTGAAAAGTGATCCGCAGATGGCAGGTCGTGAATCTCCTCCGATAAATACCCCCGGCTCTATCAATTCCACTCAGCCTTCTCCGGGGCAGACGTGGTTTATGTGGAGCAACAAACTTGGAGAGGAAACTGTGTTTTCCCTGACACGGAGAGAATCCTGTTGTCGTCCCTTCAAACTGCAGAACTGAGTCGTAAAGCTTTTGGAAACAAGCATCAATCTCCAATTTTGCACAGCTTGGGATCGTAATTGAGATGCCTGAAACTCACTCTGTCTGAATGGAAGCCAAGTCTGTTCAAATGTTGTCATTTTATTTATTCCAAAGGCTGGTTTGTTAAAATTGCTTCACCTACTGGGAGCCTTTCAGATAAGCACCTTTCTCTCCGTGGTGATGAACGTGAGCGAGTGTGAAACAGGGTTTTTTCAGACACCACGCTTTTTTAAATTTGAGTTTATTTGGCTGAAACCCGCCTGCAGCCCCGTGTCCTGAGCTGTCACGCTGCAGCCTTCACTCGTTTGCCCTCTTTGAAGTTCAATTAGTGTTGATGAAGATCCAATGCAAGCTGTGTTACTGACAATCACACCACGGCAAAGTCAATTTCATTTAATTGGTTAAACATTCTCCCCGGGACCGGCTCCTCGCAGCACGGCAGCGTCTTCCTGCATCCGGCTGCTCTGCTCTCAGCGCCGCTCTACATGCAGAGCAGAGGTGACGACCTCTGCTCTGTATTTGGACGTAGTATTTGGACGACACAAGCGTCACTGCATGACATCTGCTGAAAGATGTGCTGTGTGACCCTGTGGCCCCGGCTGTGCTGGTTACCAGGCAGCTAATTTAGTGCTTGATGCAGCTCGATCTCACCTCCCTAAAGAGCTTTGCTGTGTATTGACAATTTGCTAATCAAATTAGAGGCGGGGTTATGAGCCGAACATCTGCTCTTTGTAATAACGCTCATTATTAAGCTGGGCTGTGTCGTGGTGACTGTTCAGGCACCTGCGTTGCTCGTGCTCACATTGCTCACGAGGACCCCTGCACTCACCGCTCTGCCTGCTCCACACCCTCCGATCTCATTCACTTTCTCATATGCATTTGCAGAAAACAAATGGAAGATTTCATTTATTTTTTCTCGTATTGTGGAAGATGGGAAACTTCAATCTTGCGGCTGGAGTGATGGCGGGGCCTTTAGAGCACTTATCACCACTGATGTACAAACTCCAGTGTAATTTAATGAAAGTCATTTTTTCTCCTCCCCTGCCGTGCAGCACAAACGCACAGCGCACGCTGCGCAGCCCAGACTCACAATCATCATTTCCTACATGCAGGGCCTGATTGTCCCTTCCAGGGGAGAGGAGCTCTTCATACCATACAGCATGTCCCTTCTGCCAGATGACCGTGAACCTCTTAGCATGCACGTCGGCTGGAAACACGGGTAGTTAATCACGATAATGAAAACAAATCCTCCAAGTATTATTCCATTACTTTCTCAAAATAGAAAATAACCAAACAAACATCTACACAAATAAACCCTGCGGTAATTAGATTCTGCTCTGTAGTAGGACGAGCGGCTTTTATAATGCACGCACAAAATGGCTAATCAGGTGTAATTGGTTGTAGTTAGCGGCCACTGCTGCTAAGCCCTTAAATGTACAGTAAATAGAACTTCATTCTGCATCGGTGGCGTAAAGAAAAAACAGGAATCCTCCCCAGATTGTAATGTTACATTGCTAATTACCTCCAAACGAAATAAAGATTTGGAGTAATTACATTTTTACCGCTCTGTTCTGTTATTGAGCATCAGCAGTGCAACAGTCACAAGGGGACTTACAGCTGGGATTACCAAAGTAAATCAGAAAGCTTCTTAGCCCCAGGACCTATGACAGTCCTCGTGTGTGTGTGTGTGTGTGTGTGTGTGTGTGTGTGTGAGGAAGAGAGGGATTGCTCACGCTGTGGAGAGACACACCACAAACTCAGCAGGACGATGCTAAATTAGAGCCGCTGTGTTCTGTGGGATTGTTCTAATAATTCATCTCCTGCCGATCGGTGGCATCTCGAGTCACAACCTCTTGATTTTACATTCTGTTAAATCAAGAGGTTTCCTCCTGGTTTGCACGACGCACTGATTCTAGCTCTGGTCTCGCTAATGGCTTTATTGCTGCTGCCTCTCTAACGTTACCGTGCTTCTCTATTTGCTTTTCTTCCGCGGGGGGAAGCAAGATATAGATTCTGTGGTTTTATTTTATCTGTCACAGTAAAGAAGATGTGGTTTATTAATGTACATTTTAAAGTTTGCTCAATTTAAGGTTTAATGTGTAAGATTTAGAGTTTATTTCATCTAAATTGAACAAATTGTTGTTTTCTTCACTCTAGAATGGACACTTTATATTTCAATATGTTATATTTAATGTTTGGAAGAGGAGGGGTGTTCAGCTGCAACATGCAACTTCACCACTAGATGTCACTAAATTCAAAACACTGAACCTTTAACCTCCAGCAGTCCTGCAGCTACTTGACTGCTTTGCTATACCACATAAAAATAAATGATTGTTTATCGTGCTAATGTTTGGATTATCTTTCAACACAACATTGTCTATATGACCAATAACAAGTGTTACACTTTCATACATATTATCTTGTGTTGTAACAACAAGCTGGACCCGGAAACAATTATTAGTTATTGACAAATGATACTAAACTAAAACATTTGAATAAATGTTTGTAACTAATTTCAAAGGCTCATGTAATCGTGCATGTTTGAGCTCCTCTGTGCAAACAGGAAGTGTAACGCTGCAGAATGTAAACAGTGATGTTTGTACTTTAGTTCCATATTTTCACTGAATTAACAGGAATCCTTCGAACCCATAGAAACAGTCACTGTTTGGTTTTAATAGTAAACTGTACAGATCTCAGCAGTAAATGATTCTTAATTAGATCTGTTATTATGTTTTGGTAACTGTGGGAAGAAAACAACACAAAAGATTTCCACAAATTTTGGTGGAAGGATAAGACCCAGTAATTATAAACAGCACAAAGGGGCAGATCAAATAATATTTGTATCAATTTCCTTAATATTGTGAGAAAATGGGTCTTTTTAAATTGTTGCCAATTTTCGAGAAACTAATTTATGGGAATATTTGGCAGAATCTGAGTGTGTTCAGTGTGGTTCAGCTTCAGAGAGATCCAGGGATGGGAGGGGCTCGTGCTCTACTGAGACATGTTCTAGTTTATTATTATTATTATTATTTCTGATTTGATGACATCTGAAATATAGACAAACATTTAAAAAATGAATGGCAATAGCAAGTAGCACTGATTCCAGTACTGCATAATGTCTGTCGGTTTAGCTTTAGCTGATTTGTGTCTGAGAAACGGGTGTAATGTAATATACAAAATGCATTATTTATTGCACTGGTTTCGTTTGTCAGGCAGCGTCTCTGCACCCAGTAAATGATCTTGCACGAGCAAACACAGCTCAACATGAAACTAACCGGTGTTTTCAAATCAGATCTGGCCCCAGTCTCCATCCTGGTGGAGAGGGTGAATCACTCAGCAACCCGAGCAGGTCGGAGCCCACTGGTGAAAAATGAGGAAATGAGAGCCCGACGTGTCCTGCAGGCGAAACCCTCTTTGGGTCTGTGTGGCACCGGAGATGATCCACATCATAAGTCTCCTGTTGGGGTAACGGGAGTCGGTGAGTCGCTCTGCATCGATTTGCTCTTTTCTGAGATTTGTCTGCACCGTAAACAGCTCTGGAAGGCAAACAGCTCCTCTGGTTCTCAAACCAAAGATCACCCACCCCTTCAATTAGCCGACTGACCACTGCCCTGTTGCCATTTTGTCAGTGGATGATGATTTCATTCTGCGGGACCGCCCCGGTGCACTCAGAATCACTGCACTCAGTGTTTGTGGACAGGAAACCACACGACTGCCGAGCGAATCCAAACCAGAGCGAATCCAAACCAGAGCACATTTGCATGACCCCCCCCCACTCCCCCCCCCACAACCCTGCCGCAGAGACGCAGATGCCAATGTTTAAGAACACAGCGGGGAGCGGTGGAGAAGAGGAGGCTGAACACGAGTCAGAGTGCCACAGAGAGGACAGAGACAGAAAGACCTTGTTAATGTCTTCTCTCAATAGTTTGATTTCAGACAGAAGGAGACAGAAAACATGTTTACTGAAGAAAAGCGAGGTTCAAAGAGGCATCTACCTTTTACCACATGCTCAAAAACAAGAAGCAAAACAAAGGAAGAAGTAAAAATAAAAGGGTCATACAGAATTCAATCTTTTCAGGAGGCAGTGAAGTCAAGTTTCTGACTTCTCCAAACACAGAGTTGGATCATTTTACCCTGAAATGTCGTCAGTTACTTAAAAACAAAAAGTCACGGCAACTTTTCATGAGTAACTAAATACACTGGATTAAAACATGACTTTCTTAATGACTAAACATTGAAATACCTCAAATTAATTGATGTTTATTTGATCAAAATACATATTAAGCTTTCAAGTTATTTAAATGAAAATGGGCTGATGAGCAAATGGTTTGAAAAAAACAACACAATCCACCTTATCTAGGAAACAGAGAATGAAACCCATCAAGCGTTTCTTCAGTCGAGGTGTGTGCACGTTGATGATAATGTAATAACACCTCTTTTTATAAAGGTAATCCAGGTTTACATCTCCTCTACAAGTAATCTGTAACAGCTGAGCTCCGCCCACACACAAACTCCAGAGCTGAGAAGGTGGAGGTGAACCAGGCGAGAAGAAAACAAAAAAAGACATTGATAGAGAATGAGCAGTAATGAAATTTAACACGCTACATAGTAGATTGGCTGAAAAGGGAGAGGCTGTGCAGTAGTTTTGCACCAATTATCCGTTACTATGCCAGCTGGTGCTGCCTTAAATCCAGCCAGTGAATGGGCTGAACATAAAGGGCACGTTTGAGAAGCCGAACATGAGAGCGGAGCCGGGTCTTTGTTTGCTCGACCATCAGCTGGACTCTGGGCCGATGAAGACGACCTGAAGGCAGCGTGCCTCTTAAATTCTAAATCCTTGAATAAGATGCTGTTGCTTATTAATATTGATTCTCAGTGCACTGTCCTGGAGAATAATCCGCCCTCTGCCCCGTTAAATTTAATATTATTATTCCAGCCACGAGTTATTCACTAACTTGATTAATTGCTTGATTAATTTCATTACAGCTAAACAATTATGGCCCCGGTTGCTGTCTGCCTGTCTGTGGGTAAATAACAGTGTTAGTATCGACTGTGCTTTACAGCAAGCGAGTGGGAAACATCACGAGTGAAAGGAGGTTCCATATCTCACATTTTATACCCGGCCCTTATACCCGGGCTTTGCTGAATGTCTTCACGTCTCCACCTCGGAGTACGAGATTACAGGGACTCACAAATTGTCTGTTAGTGTGAGTTCAAACATGTCAGCAGAGCTCTGACACCGAGTCTGAGGGAATAAAAACTTCCTTCTTCACTTCGCTGGATTTATGCCTCTTTGGTGCCGTGTGAGGGAAAGTGTCACCGCGAGACTCTTGAGGAACAGCTACGGGGAATGTTCCTGACAAACAGCAAAGCACCTTCTCTGTGCCGGGAGACTCTTCATATCGTGCCTGAGCACCGAGTCAGACACAAGAGGGGAAATGAGACAAAAGAGGTGGAGGTGACGTTATTAACCAGGATGCAGAGAAAAGACACATGTTGTGTTCTTCAAAGTGTAAAACCTGCAGCGGCTTCTAAACAACCCTACGTACGGGTCATTCCAGGAGATGCAGGAAACCATTAAAGCTCAGGTTGGGAGCTACACTTTGAAAATATGCATCCATCACATCCCACCTCCTTCCTTCGAAGCTTACACCCCCCCCCAAACCACTGCTTGGAGATGTCTTCGTCTTTACCTGCAAATTCCAGCTGCACTTTATCTCACATCTTATCCACGACTCGCTCTCTAGCCTCTGGAAACTCATCTGTACTTAAGTGGGGCTCCTGTTGTGTGGGGGGCGCCAGGGGCAATGGCGGGGGGGCGTCCGTATGTGACAGGTACGAATGAAACAAACAAAACACAATGAACGATTTTCATTTGCTCCGGCCGTGTTTATTACAGTCCTGCGAGGAAACTTAAGACGACTTTGTTTGTTGATGGCGATCGAGACGTGAGGAGAATTTCAATTTCAACAAATAAGATGGAAAAAACTATTTCCCTTCTCCACCTTTAACAGGTTAAGAGCCGCGGTGAGTGACGCACACAAACAATCCTCGCCTGACTTCCCTCTCCCCTGATGCTCGGCAAGTATCTGATAATCAAATGAAGCATGGGTGCATGAAATAGTAGAACAAGGCCTGTGTTTGTCCCAGTCAGGTTTTTATCATCACTCTTCCTCCCTATTAATTACGCATCAGTGCACAGCGACAACATCTAAGAGCACAAAACATAATCCGGGGGACACGGGGAACCTCTCTCGATGGCGGCCGTGGATTCCATTTCACAATCAATTTGATCTGCTTTCAAATGCAAATCCACGATGTCGTTCGTCTGCATATTTAGTCGATTGCGGGTCGAGTGACTGAACACGTTCTGGAGGAGCCGCTCGTGTGATGTGCTCAAAATGATGACGCCGCCGTCCTGCCTGTCGGGAGGAGCAACGTTTCCCATTAAGTTGTGCTGGCTCTGTTTCACTAGATTTGATTCAATATGCAAAAGGCCCTTTGAGAAATCAGACAGCCTGTAGGGTGTGCGCCTCAGTAATGTGGCCCTGAATGGAAAGTGTGATTATTGAGAGGGAAACGCAGAGAGCACAGCAAATGACAAACTGCGTGAGTCTCTCTAACCAGCCCGGCTCCACTGAACTTAGAATATCATAATTATCATCGTGATTATCGTGGTGAGCACAACTTACTGTTCCTTCGCTTTACTCAGTGACCTTTAACCCCAATGCCAGCCCCATCTATAAATCTACTTATCACCTCTGTGCCTTCCATGTTAATGGCGTTCCTAAAAGTGGCTCTTGTTGCTAGGCGACCATACATTTCAAGCACGCACTTGGCATCATATTTAATACAATTTGTTCTCGATCGCCTCATTGGCTCATGTCCTGAGACGTGTGGTCATCTTTTAAAACAGCTCCACACTGCAAAAGGTCATAACTCATATCAAAAAGAATATGTAGGCCCTCAAACTTAAAAGTTAATTTGGTTTTGTGTAAATATCTATAATATCCATCCCTGCATACTTAGAATTGTATTTATGTATAAGTGGATTTATTACTTGATCCACCAATAACCTATAATAATACTGTGCATGTTTTGAATGGTGATGAATTCTCCTGTGCTCCTCCTGACTCGTGCATTTCCAAAACCAAGATTTTCAGACCATAAATATTGATGCTACGGAAATCTGCAGTACTTCATTATTAATGTTTTTTAAGGTAATCCGATGTGTTTATCTTCCTCCTCCTCCTCCTCCTCCTCCTCCTCCTCCTCCTCCTCCTCCTCCTCCTCCTCTTCCTCCTCCTCCTCCTCCTCCTCCTCCTCCTCCTCCTCCTCTTCCTCCTCCTCCTCCTCCTCCTCCTCCTCAGGGGTGTCTCTCCCCTCGCTGCACCTCCACAGATCCTCCTCCTCTGTATTCCTCAGGCAGCCCTTCACCCCACGTTCATTATTTACCCGACCTGGTCCCTGCATGTTTAGGAGCCGTAGTGATTCTGAATATGTTTAATCAGAATCGATACTCGTGAACAACTCCTGTCAGCGAACATGACAGAACATTAGAAAGTAGGAACTCGACGTTCATTAGAGAAGTTCCTCCTGACAGGCAATTTACCAATTCAGCCGACATAACCAGAAAAAAAAATATATTACTGTAATGTTATTCATAAATGCATAAATGACAGGCTCTGACAACTGAATGAGATCCTGTGCATGTGAGGACTCACAGCTGCACGACTACTCAACTGAAACGCAACATCATCAGTTTTGACCGGAAATTTGTAATTGTGCAAATTGACAATTGTAACCTGGTGATTTGCAGAGATGCAGCATTTGCAATTCGTTTAAAGGGAATGAGACATTTGTGTCCAGTTGTTTGCAGGTTTATTTGTGTTTATTTCTGTATTTGTTTATGTATTTATTCATTGATATGTAAGATTTATTCTAAGGCAACGCCCAAATTGATGGTTTAGTTGTGTTTTAAAGATAAATGTGTTTCTTCCGGGTGTCTGAAAACAGGAAAACAGAGTCTATGGTTTAAATTGCTGGAAGTCTAACACAGAATTGAAATGTCAATCTTTATTTTTCCTCATCGATTCGAGTGAAGTGGACGAAATATTGGAAGCAGAATCGCCGGCAGCACCAGAGATTACCACAGAGTGTCCGATCACTGTAATCTGTAATGATTCAACAAAATCTGTACACTCATTAATGTTCAATAACTAATCTGTACCTATAGATACATGTGATAAACAGGTGATGTGTGTATTTGTCAGCAGGTGTCATGGAGATCTAACACTTCAAAAATGGCTCTTAGAGAAAATTGTGATTGTCACTTTTCAGCAACAATGAAATCGTGCAAACACAATAATCCACGAGCTCCACTGTATTTACTCGTGCCTGTCTTCTTCCAGCCGACTGGGTTTGTCAACACAAACAAATAACCGCCTTTGCACATTTGCATTGTCATTGTGAAAATGACAAAAAAATATACATTTGAAACCCACAGAGCCGGACCGGTCACTTAGAAAACACAGTGTGGACCGGCCTCCACAAATATCAGATCCACAAAACAAATTGCATTTGCTTGCCGGCTGAGCATCTCTTTCTTTCTATCTCTTTCTTTCTATCTCTTTATTTCTCCCTCTCTCTCGCCCTCTCTCTCCCTCTCAGTCCTCCTGTTCCTTTCAGACTACGAGGGGGGATTTGAAGCCAGCTCTGTAAAGCCAGGCTCCCGACGGGCCCTTACACTGTAAATGTTTTCACACCACGCCAGCTGAACCTGCAGTGTGCAGCCAAAGCGTGACATGCATTCACACAGCGCGTTACACCGCGATCAATGACATGTGGTGGTCAGGTGAGCGGCTCCTTAACCTTCAGCACCGGCGGCAGATGAATGGCGTCGCGGGGGGGTGGGGGGAGAGGCTGTGATTCAGCAAGCAAGCGAGTGCAGGTGGAAAACGGCACAAAATGGCTCATCATGCACGACATTAAAGATTAATAGGCTTGTTTTGTCAGATGAAGTAGAAAGGTACATTTTAAAAAATGGCTGGAAGCGCACACGTACTTATAATTGCAGGTGTTTACAGACACTCCGAAGTGGTTTCTGTCTAAGTGCCAAAGTGACTTTGCTTTGTCTCTGCTGGTAAATAGATGAATAAAAAGGGGAATCAATGAGTAATGCCGCCATCTGTTAATGTCAATTCAAGCAGCCATAGAGTTGATGTCTCAGGTGCTGGAGTGGGTTCGTACCTCAGGGATAATGTGGAGGAATCAGAGGCAGTAGTTCACGTCATGTGCATTTGGTTTATTGTTTCGTGATGGCTACTTCGTCCTCTGTCACCTTTTCTGTTCCCTTCTTCCAAAAGTTTCCTCGGTAACATCAAAACTTCATGAAAAACTGTTTCGGGAAAAAGAAAAACAAGGTTGTGAAAAGAAAAACCTGAAACCCAGTTTTCATTTATACATTTAACCTTCGTTTAACCTGTTAAGTTCTGGAGGTCTAATGTTTATTTCACAAGGAAAAGTAGAAAGAGTTATAACGGCATTCTGTTTAAACGCTATAGATGGATAGATGGATAAATCATATGTGCAAACACTGAAGCCGATGTCCTCTGTAAACACCATTTAAAGAGAATTATTTTCCCATTCCATTGCACTCATATTGATTTCACACTCAGGTCTCTCATCAATAATTGCATATAATTCCAATAGCTTTGCTCTAAAAATGGTTATTGCTCTTTATTGTAATTTCATACATTTCACGTGGAGCAAACACCGTCCATAACGTCCTCTATTCCCATTAACAAACTCAACCATGGAACTAAATGCAATTCATAAAATATGCAATATTGAATTAAGTAAACTAAGACTGCTGCAAGCTTCATCTTCTTCTTCTTCCTCTTTCTTTTTTCTCCTGCTCCCTCTTTACTAAATAAAATGCTATTCACCATCTGGTCCCTCAGGCAACTCTGAGACGGCACTTCAGAAATACTCATATGTGTGAAATTCGGATTAGTAAACTCGCTCTAATCACTCATTTAATTCTTAAGACCGTCATAGCATGCTCGCTAATGTCTTGTAAATCTACAAAAGCTGACGTGCTGGGGTCTATGCTGACGTGTTGCAGGGGGAATATAAACCAGCCTAATTCTACTTTATGTTCTGCCACTTGGTTTGCAGCGTGTAGTTTTTTTTGTGTGTGGGGGGGATCGGGTTTCAAAAGGGACACTTTTGGATTTCTCCATGCAATTCAGTACTTGAACACAGCAGGGAGTATTACAGAATTACAAAGTGCTACAGGGAACTTGAGCCCGGCTTAATGTGTGGGCAGGGTTTCTTTGATTAGCCTCTGATACGGGAAAATGGCTCCAACGGCTCAATGTTGTGACCACGATACTATCTCGAGATCCAAGACATTGATTTTTGTTTGAATTAGATGGAAAAATTGTTCTAATTTCCACCGTGCAACATCCCAGGCTTTGTGTGATCCCTTTTATAGACCTCTTATATATTAATAATACCTGTTGGTGAACAGAAAGCAGGCAGGGCGTAGAGTTCTGGAGCTTGATAGTCCAGATACTAGTTTCTCCCCTAAACAAGTACACAATACTGCCTTGCCTTTGTTTGCTAATTCATGAAATCAATGCTCCCGCTTTAATAATTGAGTGCACTGCTACTTGCAGGGGAAATATATGTGGATGTGTTGTGTGTGAATGTCAACATCACTTGTAAAGTAAAACTGCATAAACTAAACGCACATTATCGTACAAATGCTTGTGCATGTTCACAGATAATCACACATGGAGCAGACTGATTATCTCATCGGCTGCGACACAGAAACATGCTTTGCATGGATGTGAATATTAATAAGCAAACAAGTGCAATCACACATGAATTGCAGAGAGATAATAACACACGCTGTGCGTAACAGTGTTTTCTTGATGTTTTGATGTTCGTCTCAAAGAGAGACAGATCTCTCAGAGGATCCGCAG
Organism: Pseudopleuronectes americanus; assembly: GCA_038501795.1. NCBI lineage: Eukaryota > Metazoa > Chordata > Actinopteri > Pleuronectiformes > Pleuronectidae > Pseudopleuronectes > Pseudopleuronectes americanus. The sequence continues at coordinate 381,910 of CM076736.1, read as the reverse complement.
ACACACACCGTGCACATTTAAGACGTCTGTTTGGCATCACAGCCGTTCGCTTGTATGAGCAAATAAAACCTGGGCTCCACTCAGTTGGTAGGGAACCTTCACACGGATCCATAAAGCTGTCAGCAGCTGCCTTTCCACCGGCCTGTAATGTAAGCAGAGGAACGCAGGCGCGGCCCGAAGATCCTGCAGGCGCCTTCAGCTCCTGGAACATATGGAGGTAAAAGCACCTCCTCTACACGCTGAGGCCTCCTGCTGCACTTGATTATCTGTGACATCAATTTATATCTCATCCCGTTTATTGAACAGACAGCTGGTGAAAGCACAGATTTCTAACAGGCTCTCTATCATATGCAGAATAGTCTTTTTGTACCACTTTACTCATGAAGCCCACTGGTCGAAGCGTATCGACTTGAATCATCTACGCACATACATCGCTAAATATAGGGATGAGAAATCTAATAATATCCTTTTCAAGGACCTGTACTCTCCTAGAAAACAATCCTTGCCTGGGGCTTATTGATTTCATATGAATACATGTTTGATTCTATTACAAATACCATAAATCTGCTCAGTATGAACAAAGAGATTAGACAATGAAGCGCACTTTTCTCAAGTCTTAAATAATCCTTTGATTCGACTCCTTTTCAGGGAGGTAGCCGGACGAAGATCCTTTGAAACGTGGAAGAAAGAATCCTCTCTCATTAACACGATGACACGGGCGGAGATACCGGCCCATCCCGATGCATCTCCCTCTCTTTCCTTTCTCTTTTCAATTTAGGTAAAAATCAAGGCGAGATACTGGACGCAGACATCAGACGGTGAAGTGACAGATGGCAAACTCTTGATTTATTTTCACGGTTGAGCCGCTGCCCCTGCTCATGGGACCGAGATTCCAAAGGAGCGACATTAATCTTTTGCGTGTCTCACAGTGGGCTGAGGAACTAGTTCAAGGTGGAACCAATATAAGACTAAAGTCCCAGGAATTGACGAAGCGACGAAAGGCCGTTCAAAGGGAGAAGATCAGCTCGGTGAGGAGGAGACAACTATGATGGACGTCACTGCTCCTGTGGAGATCCAGAATGACGTCTGGACCACAAGACGAGGGGGGGGGACGTCACAGAACACCAGCCAGCAGGAAGCTTGTCAGAGAAACCCCCCCCTGATCCGGGCCTTCATCTGATCCTAATGAGCTGCGCTAATGAAATATGATAAAACAGCCTCCCACTGAAGCCCGGGGCGCTCAGCCATTACCGAGGTAAACAAAACACAAACAGAGCCGTGAGCCCGTTCACCGAGTGGATTCAATGGGAAAATTCCATTTTAACTGGACACCCACAGTGTATATATAGAAACGTCAAAGTTTCTCACGATGCTTTGTAAATCCAAACTTTAAAGTTCCTTTTGTTGATCCGTGGGTTTCCTATAAGTCGTGTGTCTGGATGGCAGCTGTTCCCCGGTCCCAGAGATGCTCCTTGTTCAGAATAAGCAGGGCATGGTGTTCCCTGCCACTTTCGCTCAACTCGTCTCTGCCTCCTCACGATGGTTCCAGACACCTGAGTGAAACGTTCACCATTCCTGCCTCCTCTGGCGAAACCTTGGGGCCCGCACTGATGTAGCCTCTGATGACAATGATGGATGCAGCTGTCAGCGAGACTGACATGCTCGGCTAAATTATATTACATTCAAACTATTTTTTTGTCCTTTTCAAGGCTAATGTTGGAATGAGATGAGGCACATGTCGCGGGGATACTCGCTCCTCAGAGACGCAGGGTGACAGCAGCAGTGGCACTCCATTTGTCACCGGGAGCCGATACATTCAATACATGACCTCAGATATTATTATGGAATGATTATTTGCTTCTTGTTGTGAGAAAGAACTGATCAATTTACTGTTCTTCTTAAATCTTAAATCTTTGTCAGTCTTCAAGCATCCGATTGTGGTGACTTTTCTATAGATAGCATTTATAATCCATAATTAATTAAATTCTTAAAGCTTGGTCACCGGCTCCCTGAGGTGGAGCTTCATTTCATGTTTAACAAAGTACATCCACCAGAACCACAAGATGCCAGCAGGCCACATTAATGAGAAGGATTACTGACCAGTTACGAGGGGGCGGAGCTCAGGGACCTCTGACCACATAGGCTCAGTGTCCACGCTCTGAAAGTAAAACCTCACAAAACTCCGGACAAGACATTCCCACTTCAAATTTGATTATTCAAACCATCTGCTTTGAATACCGTTAATTGATTTTCCTTTGACAAATTGAGATTTCCAATTTTTGATTAAACGTCCCAATATCAGACAAATTTAAAGGATTCTTTTGCCCCTTTGGGAAAGATTTATTTTCGTGCTTAGGTTGAGTTGAAAAAGATCAATATAACTTTCCTCTTTTGCAAAGAGTGAAGTTTCCAACGTACCAAACCACTTCACACTTCTCATAACAACATACAAGACCTTGAAGTTTGCTCGGTTGCTGCTTAAATAGCACCATTGTCCATAGAGTTGTTACAGTCAGCTGCAGTTGTGCATGTACCTGCAAGTGCATGGAAAGCAGCTCTCTCTCTCTCTCTTTCATGCAAGAACTTGTCCTTTGCTCTTTAGTCTGTGAACCTGTCACATTCATGCACATGCATCTGGGTGACCGACACAGATTCAATCAACTCTGTGGGAAACGCAGCAGAGAGAGTGAAACTAAACTCCTGGATCCTCCAACATGTATTCTGATCTGTTCCAAAGTTTACTGAGGTCTTTCCTGACCCACAGCACATCCACACAACAGACAGACACACAAAACGTAAACAAGACCACAAAGCTCAATCAGCCTGCGTCTGCCGAGTCAAATGAGAGATTGAAGAGTGGGGGGGTTGTGGTGCTGAACGGGGTCTAAAGTCATTATCCGCTCTTCATCAGTGTTAATATGCAAGTGGCAGTGTTTCTGTAGCCTTTCACACGTCGAGCATCTCTGATTAGTGCGGCCGCTGCAGCAGGAGAATGGAAATGTGCCCGGCCACGCCCCCTTCCCTCCCCCCCACAGCATCCCTCTCATTTAGATGATATTTCACTATGTCTGTTATCGACGCCACATTTCAGATCTCTGCACTCGGCCTGTGACATCACTCACGTTCACCGATCGGCGCAGGCTGTTGCTTGATTCTGTTTAAATCACAGACGGGGGGGGGGTGGGGGGGGGGGGGGGGGGGGGGGGGGGGGGGGGGGGGGGGGGGGGGGGGGGGGGTGGGGGGGGGGGAGGGGGGGGGGGGGGGGGGGGGGGGGGGGGGGGGGCAGGGCACAGACCATCTGTTCGTGTTAAAGAGATGAGGCTCAAAAACCTGTTATGTTTGTTTGATAAGAGCTTATTAGATAGAGTTAATTAGTTAGGCAGAACCGATGAAAACTATTAGATACCTATGAGAACTTGACCACATGACATCACGGATCTTAGTAATAAGCTGCCAGCTCTCCTTTCCTCTTCTCTCGAATCCGTATCCATCCCTAAGGCTACACCCCAAGGGCGAAACCCTTCGTCGCATACGCCATCCATATAAATATTTTGTTCCCGCGTTGTACCCTTTTGTCATTATTCACTGGTATCTGGTTCATTTAATTGGAGGCTGACTTCCTTCTAGTTATTAATGGTCCATGGTCCACTGAGGCCGGGGAGGCACCAATTTAATATGCCTTGAATGTGGAAAAGACTCGCGCGGAAACTGGTGGAACTCTTAGTTTTTGTGCTCCCAGATTGGCGGGAATTCATTTATCGTGTGGGCTGATCGTGGTGCTGGTGGCGGCCGCCTGTATCTGCGTTGGCACTGGGAAAAAGGGGGGGGTGTGGGGGGGTGAGATGGGCATTATGTAGGGACCAATTGCCATGGGCGGGAGTTATCGTCGGTGTGGTGGGTGCAGTTGGGCGGCGGGCTGGGAACGGTTGACAGAGGTACTGTGGAGTGGGCCTCTATATGGTCCTATAGGATTGGGTGGATCTAGGGTCCTGGGGCATGTATGCATGAACCATGGACTGGATGATATGTGCATCGGGACTGCATCACTGGGGCCGCTAAAGACATTTAATGAACATGTTTTTCACTTTCCTACACTGTGGTCATTCTAATGCACTTGACTGTACCGACCTGGGAGAGGGAACCCTCACTATACCAGGGGATTGTGGCACTCACTGAGGTTTCCTTCGTTCTACTTATTTTTGAACCGCGCAGATAAAGATGGGTTTTTAAAGTAGTTTTTTTTCTCCTACGGTCTGCAGAGGTAAAAGTGACATTATGAAGCCACAAATGCACCGGGAGCAGAAACCTCCCACATCTCATGCGCAAATGACTAAAAGAATAGCCACAATTTTGCACTACCCCTCTACCCCATAATCATATCAATTCAGATCAACGTTATGCTACCAAATATAAAGAATCCTCTATAAACAATCCACACCAAACCACATCTGTCAATACCAATAATCTCCCACATCCCAAACCTCATTAATGAAATCCAAAATCCGTCCTCCACTAATCAAGCACAATCCCTCCCACTTACCACCCCCTGCCCCAAACTTCACCAAATCACGATCTCTATACAAAGTACATCCAACGTCCCCCAGACTAATACCCTGCACCACAGCCTTACGACTCCACCGAAACTCGTTTCCTAAAGCGGCCTGAATACATATAAGGTCCAAAACCCTTTACAGTAGAATGTCCTCGACCACATATCCCAAACGTAAACATAAATACCACGCCCCCTACAAGAACAAAAAGTATAGCACGCAGCTGTATGGTAGTTTGTGAGTGTGAGATAATCAAATGACTACAATAATTTTTATGTTGTTCACTGTCATGACATGTCAAAACTGGCGTGTTATACAGTTCTAGCAGGGGAAAAGTTGGTTTGTCTAACAACCGATTAGTAAAGCCTTATTAGCCCCAACAAATTATCAGTTCCTAATACCGAAAACTAAACCTGGGAGACCATAGGTATGGGTTGGTTGGAGTTTACATTTTTAAACTGAATGTATGATCCCCACACCTCTGACTGCACTAATACTCTTGAAAACTATGTTAATCTATAAGATAATCACTGCCAGATTAACCGTCAAAGTATTGAACAAAAACACATTAAAATTAGAATATATACCAACACAGTCACTGAGTGAGGTGGCCAACATAGACCGTATACATAGCCATTGTAAGACACCAGCAATACGCCCCACACGACCATGTCTATGGGACCCATTAAGCAATCTGTGTGATTAGCCAAAAAACGACTTGACAAGAATGCGGCCCCCAGTCCGCGACCTCCAAACCCCCAAGTGAATTCATTTAGCAACATCTACAAAGACCTTCAGTACACAGAGAGCAAACACCCCTGACTTACCCATCTCCAGTAAAAGACTAATGAAACGACTCAACCCCATTTACACATTTCCAAACTCCCATTAGTCCAAAACAAGACCCCCCCTTTTAATGCGGCATGCATACAAGTGTTTCTGGCATTCCCCACCGAGGCTTATGGTCGTAATTCAACAAACACTGCACATCATGACCTAAAAACAACCATATTAATTAAATATCTCAGAAAGCTTACCCTCAAACTAAAGAACAGATATGTTTATCACCACCCCCCAAACCCCTATTTCAACACCCAAACAAATAAACCACCAAAAGTTTAGAATGTCGCCCTACTCATTACAAAGCATCACACTACGCCAATATCCAACAAGATAAAACACTAAATCTTCACATGGCATTCACCATACTCTTGCTCCTTTTTCAGCTCCCTAACTCAGACCCCCACCCCCCATATTAACCCCCAGGCACATCCCCAACACCTCAATCGCATCCCTACACAACATAACACAATGCCCTCCCTCAATACAAAAAAACCCTGTTTGCATCCCACCTAATTTTTACCTGGGGGGGTGGGGGGGGCGTGACCCAAATAACAAACAAACAAGACTACAAATTTGGCTTATCCCCCATTTTCTCCCATTACCTCTTACCTTTTCTCGTATCACCGAAAGGTGTTGATGCACATTAATTACTAACAACCCGGTACATAACTCCTAAACCCACCGTCCTTACACACCTTCCACATCACCAAAAACATATCCTTCAAACTCATAATGCCTTAATATACATCCCAGTCCATCGTAGCTCCACTCCCCCATCATAAAAAATAACTCACGTGATAGACCTTCGTCTGCAACATACATAAAACACAATTAGGCCTATTTCTTCATTAAATAGTAGATTCCTTAAAACAAGCCATCTACATATTGGAGTCCTACCCTTGTTGATACGGAACTGGCCCCCTCGTCAACAGTCACAATACAAAACCCCAAAATCTCACACATAAAACACTCCCCAATGCACTCGCAGACGCACATAAAAAAAGACCAAATCACTGTGGAACTTATATGTTGCGGTGGATTTGTACTGTTGCTATCACGAGAGTAACTACCCAATACTCTACCAATAATACTCTCTGACATTCTTCCCGCAACCTATTTTATTATAATCAAGCCCAAGTGGACCCCTTTTAACCAATGGAAACATTTCACCAACAGATGTTTAAAATTAGATGAGTGTGAGCCCTTTAATGATAGACTCCCAACCTCGCTCTCATGTATTAAAGTTTCCGTAAATCCCTCTGCCCACAAGCAATACCAAGCGACATATTGTTCTCCCATCTATCAAACTATTGTCGCTCACAATGACATCTAGTTCTCCTAATCTCTTCCTTGCCCTACATACTACAGAAACTCCTCTCCTTCATATTTAACCTCTCCTTTAACTCCCCCATACTTCTAAGGAACAGCTTCCGCCCATTTAGTTCTCACCCTCTGTTTGCCACAGACACCATCCAGTAGTTTTGACTAATCACAAAACTTCATCTAATTTACCCACCAATGTCAAAGTCGCTGCACGACTATTATTTTTGTTGTAAGTAAGACCAAACCGGAGGATCACGCCCTGTGTTAAAAAATGTTGAAGCACACGAATTAAACTTTCTAAAACACAAACAAAATAGCCCCATTATTGGATACGTTATCAGATCCTCGCTCCGTAGTAATTCTTCTTCACTCATACTCTATTACTCTTAGTACTCACTGTCCCAATGAGACCCCGACCAACTCTCACTAAAAGTCCCCTCTATCTAACCGCTTGCTCCAAGCCCCTCCGCCATCATATTCTTTCTAAATCCCATTACATAAACCTAACGAAGCCCATGTTCACCCTAAAATAAAGCGCATAACACGCCCATCAACCTAGAGTAAATCGCAATCCAACCGATGGAAAACTCAACCTGTAATTATTAGCTGCAAACATAACAACCCTCCCATTTCCCATACTACACTGTATTACCTTTGTACACATTGAACATCAATGTCCTCTCCCCCCTGATTCCTTTTATACATCCCCGTACCCAGTTTCATACTAACATCTTTTTTAGTCGCATTCAGGGTTTACCCCCTAATACTCCACTATCCTCCCGAGTATACCTCTCGCATGCGAAATGCAACGCTAGCCCTAAGACGAAGTTCGGCCTGAAGACTCCCTATGATAACCCCAACGAAATTATCCCGTTTGGGTGTGGAGGATTACATATAAATAATTTACTTGCCGAACTAACCCCTCATCATCCCCATAAAGCAAAAATCCCAAACCGCCAACATCTCCTCTATGAATGAGACCCATTACCCAAAGACTCACTTTTTTTAGATAAACTTTGAATCTTTCAAAACCCGCCAGCCGTGACCGAAAGAACACAAACTGACCTACTTAACAGAACCAGCCTTAATAACCAACTGTGTAGACCACCTGACGACACTGCATTAATGAAGTTCCCGAAGAGCGCGGTAGCTTTAATAATACCACCAGGGCCAACATCCCCGCCTCTTTCCCCTCCGCCACCCCCTCTCCTTGGGTCATCACCCCGACGACGGTTTGCTTGGTCAATGGTATGAGCCCTCCCCCGATAAAATTTACAATTTGTATTCCCATTCCTCGTTCACTTATCCACATCCCTCTAACCATGCCCCACTTCCACACTCATCTGATTAAATCCCCCCGTCCCCATTCCCTTTATCCGTCTCACTACCCACCCATACACACCTAAGCACTTCCCTCACTCTCTACCACCCTCCTCCCCCCCCCCCACACCCGACCCCGCACCAGCCTGCCCCCCTCGTATAAACAATACTCCCACTACTACCCCCCCCCACCTTACTTCAAGGCTTTACCCAAACTATAGAACCACAGCCTCCCCAACATCACACCCCCCGACCCTCCCTAAACAAAGATCCCATGTAAAAAATATCTCTACTAATTCCGCTAGTTCTACATGCCTATCCCTCTCCTTAAACCTTGTTGTGTAAATTATAAGTAGCCCTTCTGAATACCACCTAACGCCCCATTATCCTACAGCCCAAATCTTAATTGGCCCTTAACAAAATACGACACCACACACTACATACACCATACGCCGGAGCAGCGGTCAGACACGTTACCAGAAAAAACCAACACAAGACACCTATCTCCAAACGAATAGCCCCGTTTTATCCATTTGCAGTTCCTATCATAACAATAACGTTAACTTGTGGATTAATTTGTCCATAAAGAACGCAAAGCACTACTTCCTATATAACACCCCCTTCCCTTGTTATCCATCTCCGCCACCACTCAATTGCAGACCGATAGACCACAACACCACAACTCCCCAACCTCGTCTCACTTCGTTTACAGTCTAACTCCACCCCCCATTTAAATCTCCGGTACTACCTCTGCAACGAACGCATCCAGCAACCTGATCAAGTCTCCATAAAATACACCCCTCCCCCCATACACAGCCAACACCTTGAATAACCCAAACTCAACCAATACATACTACAATACAAACATTTTGTGTTGTAAATGACCACTATCCCCAGCCTTCAGCATCCCCTAATTTACAAACCACAACTTGTTCTCATACCAATCGTCGCAAAAAAATAGCCGTAAACCCACCTCTCCCTTACTGCCTACCCCTCTAAATTCCCTTCCCCCCTGTAATATGTGTCTCTTCTTATACCTATTCGGGCCCTAAGTCCCCTAGCAGGAAGTGAACAAAAGCTTTATGTCCATTGACTCGGGTTGGAGCTTGGTACGAACAATCCCATCCCTCCGAAGAGATATCCAACCGCTCAGTCTCATCTTAATACGCATTCCAAAATTACTTTAATACCATTGTAAATAAGATCATAGAACCCAGAACTATACGCACCCCTATTAACAAGATACACGTGCCTAACAATTAGCAACGTACAAATAGGGTGGACGTCTTATACATAGAAATTTTGTCAGGTACATACTCGGTGAGTGAGCCAACAATTGATGAAGCTAGGATGCTCGTAAATTCATGGTCTGCTGAACTGCTTTTTATATGATTAGACTAGGTGAAAAGTAAGATCTGACTGGCAACGTGATGTTACCACAATAGAGACAGCCTTTAGAACACAGGTTTCCACCAAATAAAGCCTGTCCGTAACAACAAACGAGAGAAAAGAAAAATTACGAAGTGTG